>BSBK01000884.1:880000-1452500 GCA_027943335.1 Chamaecyparis obtusa
ATAAAAATGTGCATAAGTTTCACTATCAAATCATCACTACATGTTTGATTACTAATCAACTGGTCATTTAAACAAAATGTGTAACTGGTTTGAACATATCTCTTTAACCTATACACACTACTTGCTTAGATTGGATTTTTTACCCACCTCTCCACAACTCCCATTTTGGGCAATGTATCGATGCACATTTTCAAGCATTTTGTCAAGCAAATTGAATGCACTATTTATGATTAGCTACTAAATAGTATTAGCTCAAAGTTTCTAAAGGATTTTCACAAAATGCATTCCCTGTAGAACTTGCAATCATTTGAATTCCATGAGATGACCTCTCTTTAAGGTGCTCGGTCAAACTACCCATGTGCACTATATAAAGCTCTCATGTTTCGCATACATGTCTACCCGCATTTCCAACTAAAAAAAATCTGATAGAAGACCCATAGTTCTACTTTGAAGGATGTCTGTAGCTAGTTTGAAATCTCCTAGTTTGCGCAGGCACAGAGGATATTGGATTTTATTCCTACAAATTGCATTTGCTTGAAAGTTTTTAAACCGTTTTAACAAATGGTTGGAAGGTATCACTGTTTGAAGCCTTCCTGTAAATGTTAATTAATTTTCATTGTGTGACTAGCAAATAATTTCTTTCTTGCCTTTTCTACGAATCCAAGATTTATACAAATATAATTTCTTATACTTTAAGTTATATTTGTATAAATACCTTTCAGGATGTTTGAGATAGGTTTCAGCTTCATAGGAGTTAAGATGCAGATTTTAGATTTTGGGGTTTTTAAAAAAAAAATAGACTTAGCCAAATTTCAGGCACACGAGGGTTCCCTAGATTTATGAACAAGTTATGGAACATTGAGTTAATGCATTTGGAAAGTTATATGTTGTACATTATGAATGTTTATACATGGTTTTTTTGGCCTTATAATATGTTACTCATGTGATTTTAGTACTTGTCTTATGATGGAATCCATAATATGAGGCTAAGACTTGTTCGGGTGGCCTGAGTGCACCAGAGGGTTCCCTAGACCTGTGAGATGGATCTTTTGAAAATACTTGATGTTTTCATGCCTTGTGTGTTTGGGTAGGGGACTAGGTACCCTAGGTGAGTGGCTCACCATAGGTGTTGGAACCCTAAAGTGGTTTCCAGATGATCCTATGGGTGGGTTAGTAAAAAGTGATAACCTAATAATGAATCTGGGAAAGGGGGGAAATAAAAGATAATAAATTAATGGCCACATAGTCTTGTTGGAGTACTGGGACCATAGGTAACTGCCAGGGAGGATACCTATTCACAAATGGGATACCAGGGTTATATGGTTGCCAGGGAGGATCCCAAAATACCGGATATGTGATGACACTCACCTAGAGGGTATGCTAGAAACCTGACCCTTGTGATTAGTAATATGATATCTTGTAATGTTTTGTATTTGTTTTCAAGTGAGGGTTTGTGATACCTTAGAATGCTTAGGGCCTTGTGAGTATCTTGGTTCTATCTCTCCTAGCACAAGGGGTGGAACTTCACCAGTTTCACATGGTTGGGTGTCAAAAATCTTTCAAGGTCCTGTTCGTGGTTTGTGATTTGGATGTGTTCAATTCTATGCATTAATGAAGACCTTTCTATTATCATTATTACTAAAAAGAAAGATATATTGTAATGCCTTTGGGCCATTTTTTGTACTTCTATTGTAATGATATTCATTATCATAAAAATGTAATTGAAAAGCAAAGCAATGTAATAAGGAGGGATAGTTCTAGGGTTTATTTTAAGGGATATTATTTGAAAGATCAAATTTGAAATGTATAAGTGTAAATGTTGAATTGTTCTCTCTATCTCTTCTATGTTGAAATAAAAAGGAATGTTTATTATGCTAAGGTTAAAATGTAAATCTGTAAGAATAGCTATTACAATGTGTAGGAAAGAGAAATGAAATTGATATATAATTGTAAATGAAATGTTATTTTCTTACCCTATCTCTTAAGTTATGAAATGTGAAAGTAAAGAAAAGAAACGAAATTCAATTTGGATAAGTAATGTAAATATGTTAGTAAATGAATTTATTAAGGGAACCTTAAGGAATGTAAATATGAATCTATTAATGATGTAATGTTAGAGAAAAAAAATTGTTAGTTGCAATTTTTGTTCATAAGACCTGATTCCTTATGGGTTCCCTAGCGGGGACATTACAAGTGCCTTCATACATTCATTATCAGAACACTGTGTCAATTAACCAATCACCATTCTCTCATAGCCTTCTATGTACTAACAAAATTGAGCACTCAAACTCTCAACAGAAGATCTTGAGAATAGGACAATGATATGAAGGCATACATGTTTTATGTTTATTTCATGTTTTATGCAATCTTAGGAAAGAGCTCTATTGAATGATGATGGTTTTATTTTGCTTACCTAAAAATTATGATTAGGAGTAGAAAATATGCAAGATAGGGGTTGTTCCAATTTTATCATCATCAAATTATGACAATAAATAATTTAAAAATTTATAATATTTTTCTAGCCTAGAAAAAACCCATATATACATTTTATAAGTGCTTTAACGCTGATCAGATTTAAATGACTGAGAGAGATTTTTTATGTCTATTTCTTTCTCCTCTGAAGGAATGGAAGATGACCTGAATGCTGCCATCATCATAAACCATGATGCTCTAGCAAACCCAAAATTTGGTACCCATCACCCCTCTCTTGCAATGGCAATGGCTAAAATGTAAACTAAACCGTAATGCCTAACCCTTATGTCCATGCTTATACCTACATTGCATATCCCCATCACCTGACAGTGCATCGTGAATGGTACAATTGAAAAGAAAATGCCCAATCACCTTACTTAAATGTATTGCATCTTCAATGCTAAATTTGGAGGGAATATAAAAATTGTGGGTAGTGGTGAAGCCTATTTACTTCATTAATTTGTTAGGCTACTGCCTAAAACCATTAGCATAAATTAAAATTATATTGCATTTTCCTCATATTTTTGGGAAGACATTTTTAAGGTGAGAGAAATAATCTACTTTTTGCAGGTCCAAATAATCAGTGAATTTCTTCTTTTGTGCATGTATTTTTTTCTTTCTTTCATTTTAGTATGAGATTTTAAAGTTACTGTTTGATTTCATGGTGACTTTCTTCTCTCCATGCAGGTATTTTATAACTGTATTTTTTTTCTTCATTTTATTTAAGAGCATGATATTTTAAAGTTACTGTAGATTTTGATTTCATGTTTGTGAATTATATTTTCCTAAAACTTTACAAGATTCACTATTGATTCAAGATATATAGAAGAAAGCTTGAGAAACAGGGGAGAAGAAAATTTTTACAAAGATTTGAGAAGAGATTATTGGGTGTTGGGAGAAAAATTTTACAAAAAATTTGAGAAAGCGCCTAACAGGTATTTATATTTTGTAACACATCTTGGAGATGAGGGACAAGTACTAGAGAGGTAAAAAACAATACCAGATTTAGACTGTTATCCTGATGATCTCCCTAATACATACAAAATAAGAAGCCAATCTGTTCCTATGAAGTGGTACATTGTTAGAAAATTTGGATTAGATTTGCATGTGTTTGATTGTCAATGGGCACAAAGAGGAAACACATGCAAGCATGTGTTGAAGATTTTAGATATTTTAAAGAGAAACCAAACAAATGAGCAAGATCAAGTTGTCGGTAAGTTTCTTCTAACATTTAAGTATTATATCTATATTTTCAAAGATTATTTTTTTCTCTAAACTAATAAAAAGTCATTGAATTACAGATGGTGTTACTCCATTGGTTGATGGTGATAAAGATGTTGGAGGGAGTTCTAGTCATGATAATGATATCATTGGTAATGTTTATTTATCTTTCATAATAAATTTTTTTATTGATTTTTATGGTTCTTAAACTTAATAAATTATTATTCAAATTGCAGATGTTTGTAATCTATTAGAAGATCAAGATTTGATTGGGGTTGGAAGTGGTCAAGACCAGAGAACTGGTAAATTTCAATGCCATCAATTTTCAACAAAAATATTGATTTTTCCATATTGTTTGACTTAATTGTTATTTGTTTATTATAGATGGTTGGAATTCATCAGGTCCTTCCAATGATGACTATCAAAGTGCTCTTGATTATTTGGATTCATTACGCCATAATCTACCAACCACAGAAGATGTAAAACTCATTTTTATTGAATGTGTTAAGAGATTTAAAAAAGATTTCCATGTATCTATTTATTCCTCTTCAAAGTTTACATCAATTCCTGGTACTGAGAATATGCCCATGAGACAGATATCACCATGGTTTAGTCCAAGCAAAATATGCAAAAGACATGTTCATCAAAGATGTCGTGACATTCATCAAGAATCAAATGAAAGAGTATCAGAGCAGGAAGAATTTCAGTTCCCTTCTATAGCTCATAGAAAAAAGAAAAAAAAGAGGGTCTTAAATCGTTCAAGCATAGCCATACAAGAAGAAACGACTACTATCATGGAACAACATGGTTAGTATATTTATTCTTATTTATTTTAGTATTTTTCATAACAATAATTCTTCCTCTTATTTCATATGTAAAAATATTTGATTGTAGCTTTGGAGGATCGGGAGAATACATGAAGGCGTTGATTCCCCTTCTCTATTGATTTGAACCAATCAATAATAGAAGAAATGCAAACTATAGATGGTGATTTTTTAATTATTTAATATATTAATTCATTAATTGTAGTATTGCCATTTTAAAAAATTTCTAACCTCTTTTCTATACTTAATCAAACAATTAGCATGTACAATTTGTGAAACTCAACCATCATCAACTATTGGTGTTACTCCCAATCAAACATTTCAACAAAGGATTTCAGGTAATTAAGAATGTCAATATTACTTAAATTACTTACATTACATTTTAGGTAGTTTAAGATTTATCTATGTTGATTAATTAAATATACATGTCATTGCAAGTTTAGATGATGAGAGGAATAGTGGACAACATAGGCTACCATTTTGTATTGATCTTAACAAGGCACCAGGAACAATAGATGCAATGCAAAGAAGTGAAGGTAGAAAATTATTAAATTGGTTTTCTTACAATTTTGTAACTTAAATTTATAGATTTATTTTATAACTAAAGTATTGTTATGTGCAGGTTTTGTTGACATTAGTATGGAGAATTATGATCAACACTATTACAAAAAATAGTGTAGTTTACTATATTTATAATGTTTTGATAGTTTATTATATACCTAATGCTACAATGATGATTGTGGAGGAAAGAGACTCTTTCAATGTGTAAGTTTAATTGCCTTCCATGTTGACAATTAGAGCTTGGATGGAGTAGCTTGAAAATTCACAATAGATTCATCATTTATATAGAAAACTTATGTATAACATGCAGCCATGAAAAAAATTCAATTATGGATGTTCTTGATTTTAAATTATTTGAAGAAAGCATATAGTTCAGTGCTACTTCAAAAATTAAAAGTGTAATATTGTTGCCATCCTACTATGGTTTTTTGTTTCGTAGTTTGAATAATTGTTTTACTTATAGATACTCTATTGAGCCACCTACTTGAGAATACCTTATTTCTTGAAGTGAAAGATAGAATAAATAACGTATAACTTTATTTTAATAACTTAGATTCAATATTTTTTACATGTGCACATAGATCCATCAAATACATTGAGAACTATATAATCAATGTAAATATCTTGAGTAATCTCTTAATGAAGATATTTATAGTTTAAGATCATGTATGAAAGTAAGAATTTAATGTACATGGATTAGAACCTTACAAGACATAATCTTTAATATGCACATTTTTCTTCTTCTACACAACCATACAAATTATTCTTGAAAACGTAAGGTTAGACCATAAATTAACACTTTATGTAGTTTCTATATTAACATTGAGCTATTTATCTTCAATGGAATTCTTATTTTCTTATCAAATGTAGTGGTAAATCTTACATTGAGAAGATTCATAAAGTATGAATAATTCTTCTACAGAAACCTAATGACTTCTCTCAAATATAAGGGTGGTTTCTATGGATAAATTATATTAGTTCCTTTAGCATCCAATTTATATATTTTTAATTAAAAGAACCAAGTTGATAGGGTAGTGGAAGTAGTTGTTGAGTGGACAAAGTCTTGAAGTTGTGTGAAGATCAAAGCTCAAGGGATCAAGGGTTAGGAAGGAGAATCCTAATGCAAGGGAGAAGGTTAAGTAACTAGTCATGAGATGACAATTAGAAAAAATGTATGTGATCAACATTTTGCTTGTGATAAGAGATTGAGGAAAGTTAGCATGTGGAGTCTAGTGGTTGGAAGAGGTAGTTTGAGATAGGTTCTGACCATTATTAAGTCCTGAGAGAACCATTGAGTGGATATGAGGATTGAGTGATCAATTGAGGGATCTTAGGGCCTGTTTGGTACATGGAATATGGGCTCTAATTCTGGAATAACATTTTCGGATTAGTGAATTCCCTGTTTGTGTCCATCCAAACAAATAGGAATTGGAATTTCAAAATTCCAATTTTGCCCACAAAATGAGCATTTCATCTTCCACTTGAAAAGGTGGAATTAGAATTAGAGCTATAATTCCCATTTTCGAATGCCCATTTTATGTGTCGTCAGGTCCACTTGCTCTTTATGATATTTGAAGTCTGAAATTTTTGTTCATTTTCATCGCTGAAATTAGCGTGGTCAATGGCGTCTCGTCACGGAGCATTTTCATTTTCAAGGCATGCGAGGTCTGCATTTAACTCATTCAGAAATTCCTCTTCTGCTGCATCTCAAACAACCAGGACTACTTGTAGAACAAAAAATCTGTTTGAAAATAGCAGCGGAAATACGACTAGGCGAAGATTTGCAGAAACAATGACCCCCTTGCACAATGCAGTTGCATCTGCAAAACTCATCACCCAGCTAAGCGTCAACTCTCGGAGTTCTCGTGCGCTCTCTCTTGGTACCCTATCATGTTTGTTTTCATTGAGAATAAAATAAAAATGTTAGGTTCGCTCATTTTTGTTTTTGAAGAATAAGTTAATAATATTCTTTTTGGACTAGGCTAAGAATGAGCCTGGTATAGGGGAAACAAAATCGAATCCTTCAGGAAAGTCTGCACAGAGGAGATTTCCTCCCTCATCCGTTCGTTGTTCGAGAGTTGGAAGCGAGAGACGAATCTAGTGAACATGGATGAACAACATTGCCAAGCCCTGTAATTGAATCTCATTCCCAAACCACTTCTTTCAGCTGAGAAATTTGACAGTACTTCTTCAGTCATCTTCCGGGTGAACCAAACAGGTCATCCCATATTGCGGAAATCATTTTCAGAATTTGTATCTTCCAGAATTGACTATATCTGGCATTTGGTATTCCATGCACCAAACGGGCCCTTAGTGTTGATCCAAGATAAGTGAATCGAATTAGTGACATTGAAAGACAATGTTTGATGTAAGAAGTTGTATCTCACTGTTAGGTTGAAGAATTTCTCATTAGTTCATAGGACAAAGGATTTTGACCAGTGTGATCTACATCACACTCTTTCCAAAGATCTCCTTAAATGACAGAATTTGGTGTGATCTCAACCGGTGATAGACATTATTAAATCTTTTAGTATTTTTTAAATGTTTCCAATATTATCTACACTGAACTGTCCAACTTCTTGAAGTATTTTTTAGATGTAGTATTTTCAAAAAATGGGGGATATTTATTACTTCTTGCTAATCATTGACATAATTGTAATTATTTTTCTTTAGTTAATAATGAGTTATAATATGTTTCTTTGTGTAAATTGTGAAATCTAAAAAATTATTAATATAATACTTTTAATTTAATTAAAATATATAAATATTATATATTTCATTATAAATATTTTAAAAATATATATCTTTAATTCAATTTTTATAGTTATATTTAGTAACTACAAAGTGACTTTTAAAGACATACATAATTTTCATTCTAAATTTTATTTTTCATAGTTACCTTTAGTATTTTTCTTTTTTATTGTTATGACATAAAATAAGTTATACTTTTATTTTTCATAGTTACTTTTAGTAATTTTAACTTACAATTTTAAGACAAATGAACTCATAATTAGAAAACAATAATATAAAATAATAATAGTGATTTGATTAGAAAATGATAAAAAAAAAAAAAACTAAAACAAATTACTAAATATAAAATAAAAATCAATTTATGTTAAAAAAATTAAATATAAAAAATATTAATTTTAAATTTTAATTACAATTTTTTAAAAATATTTTATTTCCAAACTATACTCATTAATAATAAAAATTAATATATCCCAATACAGATAAAAATTTAAAAAAACAATTGCCGAACTGTACTGATTAATAATAAAAATTAAAAAATTAAAAATTAATAATAAAAATTGCCAAACTGTACTAGTCTGTTACGTGGCAGTGGTGAAAGGGACAGCACCGCAGGTCCATTCACCCTGGGCCTGCAGGCATCGCATGTGGGGGCATGTATGGGGGATGGTATGATTGGAGACTAACAAGCAGTTATGACAGACTGGAGTCTAACTAGCAGTTATGACAGATTGGAGACTAACTCACAATCAGAACAACTGATTACGAATGCAAGTGGAGAAATTAACTCCTTCCAACACTCCCCCTTGATGTCCACCTTAAAAGGGCCCGTTTGGTAGCGGGAATTAGGAAATGATGGATTTGATCAAATGCTGGAAAGGGTCAAATCATGGATTTGATAATTCGGTTTTTCATTTCTGAATTATTTTTGGACCGTTTGGTGTTAGGATTAACAAGGCAGAAATAACAATTATGTGCAAATATAACTAATATCAAAAAATAATAAACTACACAGAATAGAACACAAGACACACAGATTTAACGTGGTTCACCCAATCCCTGGGCTACGTCCACCAACAACGAGTCCAATATTATTATTATCCAGTGATTACAACTTGATTACAATCCGTAATCCCTTACAGCCCAATTCTGCCGCAAGTACTAAAATCATACATAATGAAAATCCCTAACCCTAAGCCATATTATACAATATTTTTCCGCTTCAGGGTTAGAATGAGTTATAAGTAGTCGGCCCAAAATAACCGAAAAAGTAGTCGGCCTCAAAAAAAAAATTCCTCGGGGGCTGCGCCCCCGAACCCCTGCTCTTGGGGGCTGCCGCCCCCAAACCCCCGCTCGGGGCCCAGCCCGGCCCCGAACCCCAACGAGGTCGGGAGGAAAAGTGTACAGTACTTTCCTGATTAGTCACCACAAGCTAACAATCTCCCACTTGGTGACTGATCAGTATCCACACTATACTAAAAAACCTCCCACTTGGAGACTGATCCTGTAGCAATACCACTACCCACATGAGGCTCCCACTGGATTGAACCACCTTGGACTCAGTTGTTCCTTTATTTTGTTCAGTCTAGAAGACCAACTGAAGCTGAACATGAGTTCAACTTCTCCCTTGTTACTACCTTTGTAAACATATCTGCTGGATTATCATCAGTATGAATCTTTTCCAGCCTTAACTGTCCATCATCCAAAACTGATCGAATGAAATGGTACCGCAACTGTATGTGTTTTGTCTTTGAGTGCAAAGCAGAATTCTTTGCAAGATGAATGGCACTTTGGCTATCTGTATGTAGAAAATTATCCTTTTGTGGATGTCCCAATTCTTCCATGAAGAATTGAAGCCATATCATCTCCTTGGCTGCCTCTGTAGCAGCAACATACTCTGCCTCTGTAGTGGATAAAGCAACCACCTTTTGTAGTCGAGAAATCCAACTCACTGCTATCCCACCAACAGTAAATATATAACTTGTAGTACTCCGCCTGCTATCTATATCTCCTGCCAAATCTGAGTCAACATAGCCTTGTACAGTAGTAGTAGAACCCCCAAAGTGTAAACACTTACTGGATGTGCCTCTCAAATATCTGAGAATCCATTTGACTGCATTCCAATGCTCAATACCAGGGTTACTCATATAACGGCTAACGACTCCCACTGCGTGTGCAATATCTGGCCTAGTACATACCATAGCATACATTAAGCTCCCTACAGCTGAAGCATAAGGTACTTTAGACATTTTAGTCTCTTCTTCGGGTGTCTTGGGACACATATCCTTAGTCAATTTCAAATGACCAGGCAAAGGTGTGCTGACAGCTTTGACATTTTCCATAGAGAAACGTTGCAACACCTTCTCAATATAATCAGCCTGAGATAGAGACAATTTCCTATTTTTCCTATCTTTACAAATTTTCATACCAAGGATTTATTTTGCTGCCCCCAAATCCTTCATAGAAAAAGATTTTGCTAACTGTTGTTTCAACCCCTTAATGTGATTCATGTTAGACCCAGCTACAAGCATATCATCAACATATAAACATAAAATAATGTAGCTGTCATCATCCAACCTCTTAAAATAAACACAATGGTCAGAATGACACCGACTATATCCATGCCCATTCATAAAAGTGTCAAATTTAATATACCATTGCCGAGGTGCTTGCTTCAAGCCATATAAACTTTTCTGCAATCTGCACACCAAATTCTCCTTACCCTTGACCTCAAATCCTTGTGGCTGAACCATATATATTTCTTCATCCAAATCACCATGAAGAAAGGCTGTTTTAACATCAAGCTGCTCTAAATGCAAATCTTCAGTAGCCACAATACTTAAAATAGTACGAATATAAGTCATTTTAACAACTGGAAAAAATATCTCATCAAAATCAATACCATGTTTCTGTGCAAATCCTTTTACAACTAATCTGGCTTTAAATCTTTTCATATCTCCATCCTCTTCTTTGATCCTGTAAACCCATTTATTCTGTAAAGCCTTTTTACCTGCAGGTAACTTACATAAATCCCATGTCTGATTTTTCAGCAAAGAGTCCATTTCATCTGTCATTGCAAACTCCCACTGAAGCTTTGTATCCACCTGCACAGCTTCATTATAACATTCAGGTTCACCAGCATCTGTTAACAGAATAGAATACAAAGATGGAGAAAATCTTTCTGGAGGTCTACTTAGCCTTGTTGACCGTCTAACACTCACTGGGGTGTGTGGTATTTATTGTTGCTGTTGTTGCGGAGCATAAGGAACTACTGGAACATGAACTTGTGGAGTATCATCCAGTACTACATAGTCATTTTCTTTCTTCTCATGCTGCAGCAACAGATCTTTGTACAATACTTTCTCATTGAATATGACATCCCTGCTTCTTACAATTTTATGATTTTCAAAATCCCAAAGCCTATAACCAAATTCATCAATGTCATACCCAACAAATACACATTTCTTTGACTTAGCTTCCAGCTTGGTTCTATTTTCAGAGTCTATAAGTGCAAAAGCTTCACAACCAAAGGTTTTGAGAAAAGAATAACTCACCTTCTTACCACTCCATGTTTCCTCTGGAATACCACAGTCCAAAGGAGTAGAGGGGCCTCTATTGATTAAATAAACAGCGGTGTTCACTACCTCTGCCCACATATTTTTGGGCAGCCTAGCATGCAACCTCATACTCTTTGCACGCTCCATTATTGTCCTGTTCATGCGTTCAGCCACTCCATTTTCTTGTGGAGTCCTTGGTACAGTTTTCTGCCTACGAATACCATTAGAGGAACAATATTCTTCAAATTTTGTGCTGCAATACTCACCACCATTATCAGATCTGAGACATTTTAACTTTTTACCAGTCTCATTCTCAACCAAGCATTTCCATTTCTTAAAAGTTTGAAATACATCAGATTTCTGTCTAAGGAAATAAATCCATACTTTTCTTGTTGCATCATCTATAAATGTAACATAATACAAAGAGCCACCAAGGGAAGATACCTGAGCTGGTCCCCATACATCTGTATGCACAAGCTCTAATCTCTCATTTTTCTTTTCCTTCTCACTCTTCACAAAACTAACTCTCTTTTATTTTCCATAAACACAACTTTCACAAAAATCCATATTGACACATTTCAGACCAGGTAAAACTTTCTTTGAATGAAGTAATTTCATACCTTTTTCACTCATGTGCCTGAGTCTGTTGTGCCACAGTGCTGTGTCAGAATCTACAGCAACAGTTTGATGTTCTTCCTGCTCAACTGCAGTCACTGTTCCTGAACATTCATTATCTTCTGAAACAATTAAAGTAGAAGGAACATTATGACCTGTACAAAGATATAAGGTGCCTACTTTCACACCTTTTGCTACTACTAAGGAACCTTTTGAAACCTTCCAATTTTTATCATTAAAAGTAACTGTGCAACTCTCATCACCCAGTTGCCCTGCTGAAATTAAATTCCTACTCAGCCTTGGAACATGTCTTACCTTTTGTAGTAGCCAATGATTCCCATTCTGCAACTTAATCTTAATTTTTCCCTTTCCAACAATCTGACAGGGTTCATTATCTCCCAAATAAACTAGCCCAAAATCCCCTTGGACATAATCAACAAAATAACTTCTATGGGGTGTAGCATGAAATGAAGCCCCAGAATCTAAAACTCATGAATCATCAATACTTTCTAAGGACAAGAGCAAAGCATCCTCCTCGGATTTGTTACTTACCACATTTGCCTCCTTGTTTCCATCATTTTTGTCTCCTTGATCTTTCTTCCGAGACCAACAATCTTTCTTCTTATGACCTGGTTTTCCACAGTACCAGCAATCATTTGGCCCTTTAGATTCGGACCTCTTTCCCTTTGATTTTCCTCTTGATTTCCCACGATTTTCAGAGTTGTTTCCTCTATCTCTTGTTCTGCCTCTGCTTTCTGTGTTCAATACACTACCCGATGTGGATGCCCCTGAGCTTTTCCTACGAATTTTCTCACTCAATATAACACCAATAACATCATCATACTTTAGGGTATTAGAACCAGAAACAGAATTACTAACAGCCATTACCAAGCCATTCCAGCTTTCTGGCAAAGAACACAAAATCAAGAGAGCCCTAACCTCTTCATCGAAAGTAATTTTAACTGAGGTTAATTGACTTGTAACTGTATTAAACTCATTCAAATGATCAGTAACTGATCCACCTTCTACCATTTTCATATTAAATAAACGCTTCATAAGAAATACCTTGTTTGAAGCTGAAGGCTTTTCATACAACTTCGCTAGGGTTTCCATCAGATCTTTAGCTGTCTTTGCTTCAGTAATATTGAATGCCACCGATTGTGCCAGGCATAGACGAATACTCCCCAGTGCCTTCCTATCCAAAATATCCCAATCTTCCTGAGACATTGATTGCTCTTTCTTGGCTACTCCCTCTAATGGCCGCCATAGATCCTTCTGATAGAGATAATCCTCCATTTGCATCTTCCATAACTGGAAGTTCTGCCCATTAAACTTATCAACCTTCAGCCTACCCTCGTCTGCCATTTCTCCCACTTAACCGAGAGACTCTCCCACTAACTCGTGAGACCTGCTTCAGAGAATAGATGAAAGAACGAATGAAATAACCTCGCTCTGATACCACTTGTTAGGATTAACAAGGCAGAAATAACAATTATGTGCAAATATAACTAATATCAGAAAATAATAAACTACACAGAATAGAACACAAGACACACAGATTTAACGTGGTTCACCCAATCCCTGGGCTACGTCCACCAACAGCGAGTCCAATATTATTATTATCCAGTGATTACAACCTGATTACAATCCGTAATCCCTTACAGCCCAATTCTGCCGCAAGTACTAAAATCATACATAATGAAAATCCCTAACCCTAAGCCATATTATACAATATTTTTCCGCTTTAGGGTTAGAATGAGTTATAAGTAGTCGGCCCAAAATAATCGAAAAAGTAGTCGGCCTCAAAAAAAAAATTTCCTCGGGAGTTGCGCCCCCGAACCCCTGCTCTTGGGGGCTGCCACCCCCAAACCCTTGCTCGGGGCCCGGCCCGGCCTCGAACCCCTACGAGGTTGGGAGGAAAAGTGTACAGTACTTTCCTGGATAGTACTTTCCTGATTAGTCACCACAAGCTAACATTTGGTTCCATTTTTTGAAATTGGAATTGGAATTTGAGTATGATTTTTTTTATTTTTTTATTAGAATTGTTCTAATATTTTTGAATTTAATAATTTATTTTTATTAATAAAATTGAATTTAAAATAGAATCGTGGACCATTTTAGGCAGCCAAAGTTGGTGGCAGACAACCAAGTTACAATCACTGCAACCAAAATTTGACAAAAAATTTAGAAAATAAATTTGAGAAAAAATTGAAAAAAATAAAAAATTGAAAAAAAATTCGTCAAAAAATTCGAAAAAAAATTCAGCAAAAAATTTAAATTTTTTTCAATATAAATTCGAATAAACAACAAAGTTACAAACCACCCAAATAAATAAAAAATAAATTAAATCCCCCCACACAAATAAAAAATTAATAAATTAAGTGTAAATATAAAAAATTTAAAAATTTGCTTTCCCTCCATTCAAATCCCAATTCCACTTTTTTAGATGGAAGATGTTAATGCTCATTTTGAACCAAAATGAGCATTAACACATTCCTATTCCATTTTCATAGCCCTAATAATAATAATAAATGCTACAGCATGCACTAACCCTCTATCATAATCATTTTGGGATTTTGCAGCTTATCCTTACCAATACAATCATAAAATGATTTCAGTTTACCATAAACTATTACATGGATGAAGTGATTTATAGCTAACCACAAACTCTGTACACAAATGGCTTCAGATGACCACAAAACTCACAGACAAGTGGCTTCAGATGAGCACAAACTTTACATACACATGGCTTCAAGTGACCATAAACTAACATTTTGGGGATAAACTAAATCACAATGTATTTTATTATTTTATCACAAACCAATGGCCGCCTTCTGAGGCTTCTTACGATCTTCTCCTTTCGATCATAAACACTTCTATTTGAACAACCAAACCTTCATTTATCTAATTCTCGCATATCAACAGCTGAAGCTTCTTTTTCTTACTTTCATCTACTACTACTGCCCACGATCTTATCTTCTGATCTTTTAGCAATTTTTCTGCTACTATTACTACACTGACCGATCTCATAATCCTACAGAGAATTTCCACTAAATACAAGTATTCTTCAACTCTTGTCTAGATTCTTATTGTAAAGCAACTTTTAACGCCTGCAAATATCATTCAAAGAAATATCTATAAGTAACACCCAAAAATATGAATCTATCATTTTCAAATGGTTGATAACTTCACCAAATTTAAGAAAAAACTTCCAGATGATGGGCTATTTCTGATTGCTACTGCGATAAACAAACATAGTTTTATGTTACTCTCATAATTCTTGATCTTGGGCCCTCCCGTGAGGTAGTTTAGCCCAGACCAGGCTCTGATACCAATTTAAAAGGCTAAGAAAGCAGAATAGAGACAAAACAAAAATGCAGCACACTAAAACATACATTTGATTTATCTCAGAAAATTGATTCCAATACACTACAGTCACCTCTTATTAATAGAAAAGGATATTGATAAGAGTTTGCTATAAATCAGTTCCAATCTTTGATATTGATAAGGGGACAAGGTTCGAACCCATGAGCTCGGTAAAATCGCCACAGAAATCTCACTTGTAATCATACAGAGAAGCTGAAGAGTTTCATAAACTACAGAAGGTGTACCGAACCAAGGTATTAACCGAAACAGATAAAGTAAAAGTCAAGAATCACATTCTTGTTAATCGAGTGGATTTCTTTCTAAGATTATACGCAACCGACTGTGGCTTTAGTCTGCCTTAGCAAAAAGATTCTTATTTTGCCGAAATGTTTTTATGCTTTTGAATGTTACTTCGAAAATAGATCTTGATCTCATTGAAGGATGTTGTGGTCAATCAGAACAGTGCTAGCCTTCTTGACCATCCCTAAGTATCCAAAATAAAAATCATAACTTAATTATTTCAAAATAGAAAATGTTCATCAATTTCAATATTAGAAAGACGAGGTTTTTTTTTTCGGAAAAAAGAAAAGCCATTGTTAAAATCTAACAATTACATTAATAGATGCTACAACGATCTGAATAGCCTGGAGTGAAGAAAATTTAAATCTATAAAACTTCTGCAATAACTAGTCATAGCGAAAACTCTTAAACGTTTTCACAATTTAAAGGCCGTCTCTGTTTACGCTGGGGAGAGACACAGCAAGAAAGATAGGTTTGGTAGCTTCTATGAATCCATTCCGAAACTCGAACAAACCCATACCATTCATTTGAAAACTGTTTAAAACTAAAATAAATCAAGATTTAATGGAATCCCAAGTTCTAGCTTTACAATACTAAGGCTGAATGAGATTGTTTACCTCTGTTCCTTTTTCCCCTTATATGAAGGTACAGGGACAGAGCCGAATGGCAAAGGATATTGTGGCCTGCATAACGCTCAATGCCACCATCGTCACGAGCATGTTTCGCTAAAGCTGAAAGAGATTGTCTTCCCCTATGAACGTACCGAGAACACAGGAGCAAAGAGGAATGGCAAAGGCTGCTGTGGCTTGAATACCGCTTAATGTCACCATCGTCATGAGCATGCTTCGGCTTCGTTCTTGACATTTTTCCTCACAAACATTAACGTCTACATAATGAAGGTTTCCAAATATCTGTGTTTTCATAGAGTAACACAATAAACCCTCAACTGAAACCCTCAGTATGTTAGCAACATAGTGTCTTTTTGGCAAGATTTGTGGAGTAGGTTCAGATAGAGACCTGTTCCCACGGTCAAATCTATGGATGGCCTCTGCCATGAGATCTACCACAATCACAGAACTCACAATCCAGTAAAGCTCATCGCATAACATATTGCCCAGCTTCCCGCCAAGCACAATCGCCCCAGTCAGACATACCATTACATTTATGGCGGACGGAATTAACAGAGTCACATCATTCCAGTCAATATGTTGCTTCGTAGGGAGCCTAATTAATGGAATCACAGCATTCCGGTCGAAATTTTGCTCTATACTTGACATCACTGGCAAACTCTTATTTCTCTGGTTTCGAGCATAAATCTTGTTCTTCTCTCTAATGATAGCAACGAGGACTCCTTAGAAAATGATTATTGACAGTGAAGTGAAGAGGAGGATTTTGGTTTGCCTTTGGCTGAAATCGTGGTCACGAAAAAGAACACCGATGAGGGCAACACTCAAATTTACCTTGAGAAAAACGGTTCTGCCTCTGCCTGCATCAGACAAGCTTGGAGACCTTTCAGACTGATCTGCTGATTTTTCGATCCATATCCAACAAGGCCTTGTAGCGTACAGCATAATAGCGTCAATCACGAGGAGGCTCCAGCACAGCCAAAATGTCAAAGAGGGCAGAAAAACTCCATAGCCGCTCAAGGTAAGAATCATGATGCCGCTGTTGCAGAGCGAAGCCATATCCCTGACTCCTCTCACGCTGTCAAGCCCGTCCCCGGCCATTTTACATGTAAGTCGCCTCAAATGTTCCGCATAACGACCAATCAACAAATTTCCTACCATGTGCATGGAGAGGAATCTGAAACCCCAACTATATATAACAATCGGCTTAATAAAATATGTTCTAACTAGCAGTTGCGTGCTATTTTGCGGGCAACAGTAAGCTGAAATTCAGGCCACTTTCATTGAAAAATAGTAAACATAAGTTTTCTTATGCTGAAACACATCACTTTTACGTACTGCTGGATGCACATTTATATCACTCAGATGCCATTTTTATCTTGTGCAAGTGCACGAATTTGCCTCTTAAAATAGCCGTGCCAATTCTTCATATACATTTTTCTGTAAGTGGTTTTAATAATACTGCATATAATTCAAAAGCCTATTTGTATAACACAAAGCTATTCCAGATAACACGGAGATTAAATGTTATGATACCAAATGAAGATCTGGGAAGTCATTGTAGAATAAAACAGAGAGTGAAATTCATTGGATTCAACTGGACGTATTTAGATAATTACCTGTAATTCATTAGCTTTTTTAAAGCCTTTCAATTTCCCCTTAATAACCACCCAAATTTCATTCAAGAAATTACTAAGAAATCTTATCATTAATTAATTATTTATTAGTATTTATACTATAATCTATACTAAATTATTTTATTTAATCTAATCTAAAATTAGTCTAATTAATGCATTGTCAATTGCAAAATGATCTTTTGAAGGATAAAAAATTCTCATTGAATCTCCGTACGAATCTGGAACTGCTGCAGCTTGCGTGAAGCAGAAAGAAGGAACCGTCACCTGCATCACAAGAGTTGCTTATTCCTTAGATATTTGAAAGGTAAACTCGTAAAAATGCTTTTAATTACGATTCTAAGTTTACAGCCTTAGGTTTCTGTAGCAAAATCCCTCACTTGAATTTGACGAGACTATAATCGAGAATCCATTCAGATTCTCACCAGTTTCTCATCTGCATTCGTCAGAAATATATCCATCTTGCTTCTAGATTAGTTTCAGACCATCATCGGAGAATGATAGAATTGTGTGATGGCAGGTCGAGTTGTACAGACTGATGAGGGCTTCTTGGGCATTTAACCTTTGAGAAAAACCGTGGCCACCATTGGTAGAAATGGTGGCTGGAGCTGTTAAACCATGGCAATTCATTCGCAAGCCAAACCTTACAGGACTGGATTTTTCAGAAAATTTCTTGGCAATTTGCACACATTATTTCTAAGCAATTTCAAGAAATCTTGAATTTCCATTTTAAGGAGGTCCCGGAATTTTGTATGCTGTTGAATCAGAATTATTATAAATGCATCTCATAGATTACATTTAGCTTTAATTTTTATGTTATGTATAGGATAGAATGGTGACTTTTTCTTTTGAAAAAATAAGTAGCCTGTTCTTTTTAGGTTAATGTAAGATAGAATAACAGAATTTACCGTTAGTATTTCTGAAGATTGTACAATTTAAATAACTCTTAAATATTAGAGAGGTAACTGTTAATTTCACGGTAGATGTAATGGTTGTCATTTAGGTCAAGAACACACATATACCAATTTGACATTTCAAGACCTCATTGTGGCATCCATTATTGATTTTCTTTTTACATTTAGTTTATGTAGTGTTTAATTTTGTACAGGGTTTGTTCTCATCATTATGCTTCAGATCTTCCTAGTCCATCTGTATACATGAATCCTCGGATTGGGCAACATTTATCTTAGATGCTAGCCTAGAAAGGAAATGGATGAGATTATATGCCCAACAAATAGCTAGGCCTCACAAAGACTAGAATGTCTTAACAAAATTTTCTGCACCAAAACTTAAAAACGATGAGAGCCCCCTAAGCCAAAATTGCTAAAAGAATAGATTTTCAACAGGATTGGAAAATAAAGGGTCAAGATAAATTTGGCAACCTTGCACTGTATTCTGTTTCAAATGCCAAACAAGTGCAAGTAGAAAAACTCTAGAAATCAAGGTCAAAATAAGGACTATTACCATTGTATAAATAACAAAGTCCATAGCTTTTTTTTGTTAAGAGAGAACATGATAAATAAAAATCTTTATAACTTTTAAATATGAACCAGCCCTGCTGTAATAAAATCAATAGCATGATCAAACGTGACTAAGAATGTCCCTGCCATATTCTTAGAACGTATGAGACACAAATGTACCTCTATTCATTACTGCACTCCATTGAGCTGAAACAAAACCCCATTCGTGTCCTCCAACTCACCATTTTCAACATTTTTACAGTTTCTTGCCCTGAATCATCATTTTCAACATTTTTTACTATTCTCAATAGACTCCCTTTGCCAAGAACGATCTGTATACTCCGGTGTGTCCTTGGATCTTCTTTTGTTTGTTTTAGCTTTTCCTCCGCCTTCCCTGTCTTTGTGCGAAATCAGAAATCATTCCCCTGGTCTCAATCACTGCTCTGCGTAACACCATGCCAAATAACAGCTCCTGCTACTCCTGCTACTTCCCTACCCAAGGTAGGGACTCCAGTTGCACGCAGCCCTTGTTGCAATGAGGAATTAAGGGTGCAGATGGATTGGAAGTCAAAAGAAAATTTCAATAAGATGTAAAATATTGTATTTGTCAATTTGCAGTACAGTGCATAAAACAAAGTGATATATTTAACAATTCAACACAATGCTTGACGTGTAGTGTTTAGCTCCAGTTTCCTCTCTTTGTGGCAGCCATAGATTTCATATTTCTTTGTCAGTTTTTTTTTTGGCTTTTTCACCCATTGTGACTGTTGCTACATGTTAGCAATAGAACTTAATAAAATTTTCTACCTCCATTTGATCTTCCCTAATTTTGTTCATTAGAGTTCTATTTGGAATCCCTGAGTCAAATGACAAATGCAAGGTCCTTGCATTGCATTGGCATTAAAACGACAATTGTTGGAAATTCTAACCTCCTAACCACTCTGCAGTAGATAGAAATCAAACTAACATCAGATAAATTAAAGCGCGCAACAAAAGAGAACATTAAATAGTAGTCATATATAAATAATTTGACATAATTCGTATTATTTTTACTGTAAAAATCAACATGATATAATACTAATCACTTCT
Source organism: Chamaecyparis obtusa (assembly GCA_027943335.1). Taxonomy (NCBI): domain Eukaryota; kingdom Viridiplantae; phylum Streptophyta; class Pinopsida; order Cupressales; family Cupressaceae; genus Chamaecyparis; species Chamaecyparis obtusa. The sequence goes on from BSBK01000884.1 coordinate 900,474, forward strand.
TATTATTGTTAATGTTAATTAATAGCTTTTCTTATTCAAAACGTTATAAGATTGATAAAATAAATTACTCAGAAAAACAATGTAATAAATTACCCAAAAAAAAAGTGATATATATATTAAAGATAACATATGTAGCACTAAGAACATTGATTAAAGAGATCAACGATTCAAGCCAGATTGAAATCACTAATTATTTTATAAACCTCCATATTGGAAACAACAATTTCTGGAGCTTGGCAATTCATTTCAAAACATAGTTGAGAAGATAATAAATAATTTGAAAGAAATGAAAGTTTACCTATCCACACTTCATAGACGATAAAAGAGCTACAAAATTTTATTCCAATAACCAACATCAAAAATTAAAAATAAAATGTTTGAATAATACATATCATCATCCTTGTACAAGTGAATTAGATGTTTGGTAGAACTCATGAATTTGTTACACAACATATAAGAGATATATTTCTTCATAACAATCCTCTGCTTTGGAAATTAAACTATTCTAAAACCATATAAAGTATCACCAAAACAATTTTTTCGTGGATTGAATTATTTTTAAAAATTGATATTTCGTATCAAAAAAAATGTTTCAAAACTATAATGAATTATGCAAACGTCATAAATAATTGATATGTCAGATGGAGGAAAAAAAATGTTTTAAAACTATAATCCATTATGAAAATGTCAAATTTGTTTTTTCCATGGGGAAATCATTTGTCACCAAAAAAACGTTTCAAAACTATAATCTATTATGAAAACGTCAAATTTGTTTTTTCCATGGGAAAATCACATGTCACCAAACCACACAATGGTATTCTGATGTATTCAACAATAAATGTACTCCTATTTTTTTCGTGTAACATATGAAAAACTCAATTCTTGATTTCTATGTATAAAAACAAAATAATTTCATAATGTTTTTGAGCCAATAATGATATCCATTGAAATAGACCAACGAAGTAATAAAGAAATATTCTTTGAACTTATAAAAAACAAAGTAATAGATTTAGCTACAATAATACTAAATCAATGGAATATATCCAGTATTGTTTGATTTGTAAATCTCTGAAAAAATACAGCTCTCTTGTTTGAGTTTCTACTATCATAAACCATATTGATGGAATATTTTCAAAACCATGGATGTACTTCTATTTTTCTTCTTGTACTGTAGGCATAAGAAACCCTTATTATTCTCGACTAAAAGAAATGACTAAACTAATCTCAGGATCTCTAGAACACATGTAACCGTAAGTATTAAATAAATGCAATGTGTGTTTTTGAGTCTTGTGTTGTATAGTCATTTTGTAGGGCTCTTAAAATTGGGAGGAGCTGATAATTTGTAGTATTAAATAAATATAATGTGTGTTTTTGAGTTTTGTATTGTATAGTCATTTTGCAGGGCTCTTAAAATTGGGAGGAGTTGATAATTTGTATGTGACACTATGTCTATGTGTAAGTAATTGATATTTGACACTACTAAGCGATTTATGAATGATAGATATAAACTTTTTTCAATATGTTTCAGATCTGTGATAGAAAATGGCAAATTGACTACATAGAAATTTCACTTATGTTTATAATTCAAATTGCATTAGATTTTTTTTTTTTTTTGGCAATGCACAACTCAAACTAAAATTCAAAACATTCTTGTATATTAACATGATAAATCTATTTATAATGCCCTGGTAACTTAACCGCAGCTTGGTTCATAGAAGAAAACATTATTATGTACGACCCACAAAAAATACCTATTATTAAGACCATTGTTCTAAATAACCCAATGCATAATACTAGGGTTTGCGGCGACGTAGTAATGCAGGTTTGTCAGCATAAATGGTACAATTTTGCAGGTGAAACATGCTATTTAAATACGGTACAGTTTTAAATTCAGGAAAGATGATTTAATAAAAAAATAAACTTTTATTTTTTTTGTACTTAGTGTGGATTCGCGATTGGAAATGTTAACTTATTTTTATTTAATTTTTAAAATAATATATTATTTTTATTAATTCTTAATATCATACTAAAAATTATACATATGTTTTTTATATTATATATAAGTAATATTTTAATTTTAAGAAACATATAATATGAAAATTTTAGTAATATCGATTTATATTATTAAATTATAATATATAATTAATTAGTTTGAGATTTATATAATATCAAAATTTTATTATTTAATTTTGTGAGAAGTATAATTTTGTTAATATCATATTATAAATTAACAAGTGCTACATAGTGGCCAAGTACTTGCTTTTAGTTTTATAAATAAATTTTATTTTAATTTTGATTTATATGTAAAGTGAATTTTTAATTAAAATAATTTATAACTAAGTTTAATTTTAATTTTAATTTATATGTAAAGTAATTATTTAATTATAAAAAATTATAAAATTATTATAATTATAGTTCTAATAATATTTTTTAATTTTATAAATAATTATAAAATATCATTTATAATTAATTTAAATTGTAAAATAGTTCTACTTATAATTTATTTTAATATTAATTATTTAGTCCAAATAATTCTTTTTCAACAATATTATAATGTTATTCTATTAAATCTAAATTTATATAATATATATTAAAATAAATCTAAAAAATATTCAATATTTTATAATATAACAAAAATAGAAATATTATTTTAATATAAGGAAAAACTTATCAATCTCTTACATGGTACATTTTAATTGGTTCACTCCAGTAATAAGAGCTCAAATGTATTAGCCAATCATATCATAAAAAATAATTTTTACAAATTATAAACTTAAAAAATTAACATTTAGACTATAAAATATTTGTTATTTTTAACAAAATAAGAAATTACTAAATTATAATTAGTGCAAAAACTTGGTTTTAATCACTACTTAATGGAAGAAATGCAAAAAGTGATGCAATAGTACTTTCTAGCCTATCGGCAAGTACTAATAAGAATAGTAAATTATTTATAAAACTAAAATAATAATTATTTACACATCTACATATCTATTCCTATAAAATAATTGAAAAAATAATTTTAAATTAGTGTTTTTAATATTGCACACTTTCCCTTTTTTAAAACGGCATAGCATTTCATATAAGAAATTTATAGTTTTTGTATAATTTGATTTAAAATAAAAATAAATATAAATTATAATAATATATAAATAAATTTAATAAATAATTTATTTAATGTACATAATTAAAATTTACTGTACATGTATATTAAAATTTTATTATTAGTACTTGCCGATAGGCTAGCAAGTACTATTGCATCACTTTTTGAATTTCTACCATTAACTATGATTAAAATCAATTCTTTGCACCAATTATAATTTAGTATTTTCTTATTTTGTTAAAAATAAGAAAATACTAATTTGTAAAAATTATTTTTTGATGATATGATCGGGTAATACATTTGAGGTCTTATAGGCCACTTTTTTAGGAATAAGGAGCATGAATAGCTTTTTATTTATTATTTTTTAATTATTGAATATTTTAAAGTTTTTGAAATTTTAATTGATTTTGTTTAATTTTTTTTACAATTTTTTTTAACCAAAAGTCTAATGTGTAATTTGTATCATATTATATTAAAATTAATATTGACTATTTTTATTATATTATAAAATATTGAATATTTTTTAAATTTATTTTAATATATATTATATAAATTTAGATTTAATAGAATAACATTATAATATTGCTAAAAAATAGTTATTTGGCCTAAATATTTAATATTAAAATTAATTATAAGTAGAACTATTTTATAATTTAAATTAATTACAATTTATATTTTATAATTATTTATAAAATTAAAAAATATTTAAAAAAAAAAAAAAAAAGTGGACAAAGCCACTATATATATTATTAATATTAAACCAGGTTCAAGAGTTCATTCGGGAAAGAACTTGAAAGAAAACCCGAAATCATCACCCGATACATTCATTTTCAATGATATCCAATAAACTTGGATACAACTCCGCCAACGTAGTTGGATCCTGACTATCAAGCATCTTTCCATCACATCCTAAGTTTGAAAGGTAATCAGCCAATTGGTTACCTTCACGATAAGTATGAGTGATGATGCAGTTTTCAAAAGTATCAATTAGATGCCAGGCCTGCTTTAATTTGTATGCTAGACTTCTGCAATGAATTTGTCTATTAATACAAGCCTGAATAATAATAAGAGAGTCCCCTTCCACTTGGAGCTGAGGTATCTTCATAGATGATGATGTGACAAGGCCGAGGAGCAAAGCTGAAATCTCTGCATTATTGTTGGAGCCCCATGAAATAGGTGAAGATTTTATAATTAGAGGTATGCCCAAGTGATTCCGTAAGCACACACCTATGCCAGATATCCCTGGATTACCACGAGATGCACCATCAAAGTTCAACTTAATAACACCTTTGTCTGGAGGTTGCCATTTCATATTCAATCTATCTTTCTTCAATGTATTTGTGAGGCTTAAAAGATTTGGAATAGATATAAGCTTCCAATTTTTGAAAATTTCATAATCCCAATTGGAGAAGCCAATTTGTGCGGACCTCTTCCTAATATTAGATATCACCAGTTCAGAAATTGATTTTTCAATTATAACAGTAACAGCACTAACTGTAGATTGCTTTTGCCTAAAGATGTGTTTGTTCCTTTCCCACCACAATGCCAAAACAACCAAGGACGGGGAGTATTTCCAGATGGGTGCTAGGAGAGATTTTGCGTGTAACACCGACCAAGCTTCAAACAAATCCCACAAGGAGTTTGGCAATGGCATTGAGAAACTAAGTTTTCCAAGAAGAAACAACCAACAGTCTTGAGCAAAAGTACACTAAAGGAAAACATGATCAACATCTTCAAAGAACTGCCCACATAGAAGGCATTTAAATCGTTGGGCAATATTGAACCTTTCTAACCTGTCACTTGTTAATGGTCTTTTCTGAAGAGCTAGCGAGGAGAAGCAACCTGCTTTAGGCAAGGTACAATCATTCCAACAAAAAAAGAAAGCCCTTTTCTTTATTAAATTATTCTCCAAAGTACTAAGAGCCAAATATCCATCTTTGATTGAATAGCATCCATTAATAGTAGGGGCCCAAAAAATCCTGTCATCTTGTTCAAGGAAGAAAAATATTATTAGAACTATAATTATAATAATTTTATAATTATTTATAATTAAATAATTACTTACATATAAATTAAAATTAAAATTAAACTTAATTATAAATTATTATAATTAAAAATTCACTTTACATATAAATCAAAATTAAAATTAAATTTATTTATAAAACTAAAGGCAAGTACTTGGCCACTACGTGGCACTTGTTAGTTTTCTTTCAGATTTGGCTATTTTTTATCAATAATATTTTTCATCTTTTTTAATATCTATTGAATAAAATATAAATATTTATATTTTAAATTATTTTGAAAGTCTAATTTTACTTATTTTGAAAAGTTAAATAATAATGTTAATATATTTTATACATCTTAAAATAACTTAATTATATATTATATAAAAAATTAATAACTTTGTCTATATGTATATTTTTATATTTTTAGTAGGTAAATTAATAATTATTTACACATCGACATATCTATTCATACAAAATAATTGAAAAAATAATTTTAAATTAGTGTTTTTAATATTGCACACATTCCCTTTTTTAAAACGGCATATCATTTCATATAAGAAATTTATAGTTTTTGTATAATTTAATTTAAAATAAAAATAAAAATAAATTATAATAATATATAAATAAATTTAATAAATAATTTATTTAATGTACATAATTAAATTTACTTACATGTATATTAAAATTTTATTATTAGTTTTCTTTCAGATTTAGCTATTTTTTTATCAATAATATTTTTCATCTTTTTTAATATCTATTGAATAAAATATAAATATTTATATTTTAAATTATTTTGAAAGTCTAATTCTACTTATTTTGAAAAGTTAAATAATAATGTTAATATATTTTATACATCTAAAAATAACTTAATTATTGGGTAGGCTACGGGTATGCCTACAACTGGTAGGAAGTGGAAAAAGATGGCTAAGACCCAGGCGAAGATGAAATTTGTGCAATTCTTCAAGGATGGTCCCACCGCCACTCAGATAAATGGTGGCTACACTATGATAGAGCTCCTGGATTTTTGGCCAAAAATGTGTAAGCTCGTGATGAAGTACTTTACTCTGGAGGGTCGATTTGGTACGTTTTATAACTATCACCTCCCCTTCCTAAATCATTTATGTCACAAGCTGTTAATTCCTTTTCCTTTCTTCTTGCTGCATTCATTAGAAGCGAATGTGAAGACTGTTAATGAAGCCATTTCCCTCGGCAAAAACCATGTTTATCTTCATCAGGGCCTCATCCTTTGCCTTTATAACTTTCACTGTGCCCTTTGCCCTACTCCGCCTCCACAAGTTTCACACACCTCTCTTCATCCCGCGTCACCTTCGATTTCCCTTAACTAGGGCATACCCACTCCCACTGAGTCTAAGGGTGATGTGACCCCTGCTTCTAGCCCCTTGTCTGCTGAAACCCAACCCACCCCCAGCTCTCTAAAGCATTCCCTTAACCCAGGAGATGACTCTCTGCCCCCTCCCAAGAAGCAGAAAAAGATTGTGATTAACCTAGACTGTGGCCATGCTTCTAAGCCCCTTCTTAATTCTACTCACCGCTCTTCCCACCTTGCCAAAGAGAAGGGAAAAAGAGCCATCAGAGAGATCATGTCCAAGGAGGAGGTTTCTATTCAGGATGAAGGTTCTATTGGTTCTCCTAGCAAAGAGAACCCTGGCGATGACACTGTCGAGGTGGAAATCAAGCCTGAGGGAGATACCCAAATCAATGTAGTCGTGGAAGATGTGAAGGAGAAGGTCCCTAGTGAGAACAAAGGTCATACTAGTAGCGGCTTGATGGGAAAAATTAAGTTCCAGGTCGACACCATGGAAAGCACAGTCTCAAAACTCACTAAGGACCTAGAAGCCACAAACAGGCGGTTGCAGGATTTGAGTAAATTTGTGCTTAAGGTCACGCATGCCTCTGCCACTACTCTTTGGTTTCTCAATGAGAAGGCCACGGAGGATACAGAAGTTGTTAAAAGTAACCCCGGGAGCTATTCATTTTCCTCAATGAGTGGGTCGATATTCTGCTGTCGAAGCACTTATGTGATGGAAAATAGCATCGTGGGTTCTCATGAGTGGGAGGATGGAGAGTGTTGCTGGTTCCCTGCCTCCTTTTTGGTTTTGTTATGTTTACTTCTATATGCTCTATACTTTGGTTTGGGTTTTTAGCCCTGCGTGGCACCTGGCTTGGTTAAAGCTGAACTTTTTCAAAACTCTCGTTATGTGGTGGTGCTTGTTTTTCTGCTTCTTTGTTTTTTTATCATGGTAGACTCCTGTGCTTCATGTTGCTTGCTTTCTTTGGTGATTAACTCTCTGTTAATTCCTTAGTTGGCCTATTGTTCTACAGGTCAGCACCCATTTTTGCTGCTGCTATTTTCAAAAACTTAATTATATATTATATAAAAAAATAATAACTTTGCCTATATGTATATTTTTATATTTTTAGTAGGTTAATTAATAATTATTTACACATCTACATATCTATTCATACAAAATAATTGAAAAAATAATTTTAAATTAGTGTTTTTAATATTGCACACATTCCCTTTTTTAAAACGGCATAGCATTTCATATAAGAAATTTATAGTTTTTGTATAATTTAATTTAAAATAAATATAAATATAATTTATAATAATATATAAATAAATTTAATAAATAATTTATTTAATGTACATAATTAGAATTTACTGTACATATATATTAAAATTTTATTAATAATTTTCTTTCAAATTTAGCTATTTTTCATCAATAATATTTTTTCATCTTTTTTAATATCTATTGAATAAAATATAAATATTTATATTTTAAATTATTTTGAAAGTCTAATTCTACTTATTTTGAAAAGTTAAATAATAATGTTAATATATTTAATACATCTTAAAATAACTTAATTATATATTATATAAAAAATTAATAACTTTGTCTATATGTATATTTTTATATTTTTAGTAGGTAAATTAATAGTTTTTCCACATCTACATATCTATTCGTACAAAATAATTGAAAAAATAATTTTAAATGAGTGTTTTTAATATTGCACACTTTCCCTTTTTTAAAATGACATACCATTTCATATAAGAAATTTATAGTTTTTTATAATTTAATTTAAAATAAATATAAATATAAATTATGATAATATATAAATAAATTTAATAAATAATTTAATTAATGTACATAATTAAAATTTACTCTACATATATATTAAAATTTTATTATAAATTTTCTTTCATATTTATCTTTTTTTTTATCAATAATATTTTTCCTCTTTTTTAATATCTATTGAATAAAATATAAATATTTATATTTTAAATTATTTTTGAAAATCTAATTCCACTTATTTTGAAAAGATAAATAATAATGTTAATATATTTTATACATCTTAAAATAGCTTAATTATATATTATATAAAAAATTAATAACTATATATATGTATATTTTTATATTTTTTGTAGGTAAATAATATCAATACTAAAAATTTTACACAACATATTTCTTTATAATATAAAAAATTATTAAAATAATATATTTTTTAAAAATGTAAACATATTAATATTGTTAAATTATTTAAATACTATTAATATATAATATTAATGATTTTATTAATATAACTTTTAAAATAGTAAAAAATAATTTGAAAAATAAAAATAAGTTATTTTTCAAACTGAACAAAATAATAACATTTCCAATCGTGAATCCACACTAAGTACAAAAAAAAAATAAAGTTTTTTTATTTATTAAATCATCTTTTCTGAATTTAAAATTGTACCGCATTTAAATGGCATGTTTCACCTACAAAAATGTACCATTTATGTTGACAAACCTGCATTACTACGGAAACCTATCACCTGTTAGTTATCGGAGACCATCCATCCATATTGAACGATATGGCTGGATAGCTGTCGCCATCATTTCGTGGTAGCAGGCAAGTAGGCTAGGTGGACGACAAAATTTTCGGTGTTTGTGGAGCTAAAAGCCCACACAAATAAAATCAGCTTAATTAATAATATTTATATGTTCTAATTAATTTTCATATTTTAAATCTTTATATTCATTATTATTTTTTTCCTTTTTTTAGTAAACTAGAAATTCAAAAGACTTATATAATTTATATTTTTTTCAATTTATATATGCATTGTTTTTTTAATCAATTTCTAAAATAAATTAATATTCTTATTTTCTAATTAAAGAGTGAAAAATAAAATCTAATTAGACTTGTTATAGAGCCATCTCTAAGGTGTTGCAAAGGAGAGAAAGAAAACAAAAAGACAACAAGAATAAGACACAATCAACTCAGTCTAAATCGTAACAAAGCGGTGAAAAAAGTTGTGAGCTATGGGCTGAAGAAAGAGGTCCTTAATCCCTAAAATTTTAGCTAAGATCGATATCAAAATCCCATCTAGCCAAGCAATCAACAACAACATTCCACTCTTGAGGAATATAAATAAAAGAGATGGAATCAAAATTTTGTGTTAGGCAAAGAATTTGAGCCACACAAAGGGCCAACTTCCAAAAAAATTAACTTCTATGATCTATCAAAACCATTGCAAAATCTCCCCAGTATAGAAGCTCTTAGCCTAGCATTGTTTTCCTAAACCCCTAAACCCTACATTATAATAAATAAATTTGACCTGCTAGTCCCGATCACCAAGATTTAAGTCACAACCTTATGTGTCCAAGAAAGTATTTCATTGGCTCTCTTTATCTAACACCAATCAGCCTCATTTAGTCCTTAATGTTTTCTAAGTGTCATGGGCATAAGTCTTTAGGATCAAAATTAAGAGCCAACATTGTTTTCATAACTGATGCTAACTGATGAAGTGATTATTGGTGTTGTAATGAGATAGATTTGATTACATAAGGATCAGTTATTGAGTTGTCATTGATGTCAAGTATTGACCTAGTGCTGCTAGTATGTTGTTGAGTATATGAATGGTGATCAGAGTGTTTTAGTGAGTTTCAATTGTAGCAATTCATATGGGAAACTCAATGATGTCTCAAAATGTTAAATGCATGACTACCACTATTGATATTGACCGGTGAGTAAGTTATGATCAGAGGAAGGTTAACAATGCAACTACTAGAATAATTAGTGACAATCAATAAGTGATTTATGTGGTTTGTCAAATCTATGTCGTGTCTTGTAATGTGGTTACAAGATATGGTTTTCAATAGTGTTTGGATGCTATGGTTTCAATCGCAACTATTTTGTATGACCGAAGAGGAAGATAGAAGACCAGAGAACAAAGTCAAAAATTTTAAATAGGTTGAAGTGTTAAAGTTCTTGAGTGACAAAGATCAAATCCTTGATCGGTGATCGGTGAAAGTGTTGCGGTGATGAAGGCTAAGCCAGTCATGATCTGATAATGTGTTGCGGTGATGATCTGACATTACATTATTTGATGCTAGTGTGTGGAGAAGATTTAAGAAGATGGAAATGTGTACTCAAAATGTGTTTTGACTCTTGGACTCAAATTTCTATTTAAATCATTTTGATAGTCGACTCGATAAAGGAAATTTATTGTATATATTTAATATTGTTGTATGATGCATTGGATCTAACAGTGAAGATTGAAAGTTAAATTGTAAGTCGTTTAGGGTAATCCTAAGGTGGTGGAAAACTTAAGGGCTTGATGAGTAGTATATAAAGGATGAAGTTGATAGTTTTGAGTGTTGATCGTATGTAAATAAAGTACAGTGTAAATTACAAGTTGCGATCAAGCCAGAGAAGAGACAAGTATGGTGAGAAGACATTTTGTACTTAAGTGGATCTGATCAAGCATAGGTAGTGATATCTTACAGATCATTGTTCTTATTGTTCCCTAATAGTTACAACAATCAAAATCTCTAATAGGGTGGATCCTAGCAGGCCCCTATTGTAAATCCTCTAACAAGGTGACACATTAGCTTGTGTTTGAAGTCCTCTAACAAGGATACTCTTGATAGGGTAAAGGTTTTAACAGACCTAAAGGTAAATCTCTTAACCGGGTAGCACCTAACAATGCTTTTGTAAAACTCCTAATAGGGTTATGCTCCTCATAGGGTGTACTTCAAAATGATATATCATTTAGTGGGTATCAATTCCCCTAGTGGTTTTTTCCCAATTTGAGTTTCCACAAGATAAATAGTTGTGTCAAGTGTTTCATTATTTTGTGGATGTATTTATGGTTAAGATTTTCATTTTATGTTGTTAAATAATAAACTTATGAATGCAATGGTAAAGTTAAACTTGGATAATTGATGGATTATTGATTCACCCCTCCCCTCTTAGTAATCTAATCTTAGTATTAATAGTTAGTATCAGAACCTACTTCCTCTGTTGTGGTGAAGCTTAACCGCTTGAGGTAGAGATCTGAAGATGATGCGAAAGGAAGTCCACCAAAATTCAAAAGACAAAACTACTCAGTATGGTGTGGTCAAATGAATCTATATCTCAAAGGTATGGGTGATCAGTATTGGGATCATGTGGCTACTAAATATATTATCCATTCAAGAGTCCTGAATTCATATCAGTTGAGGATCAGACTGTTAATATGATTTAGAATAACAGAGGGGGGGGTGAATCAATTGTTCTTAGGTCTAGATGTATAAATTCAACTTTCAAACACTTCAACAAACTCAGATTTAATCACCAACATTACTCGGTCATTACTCAATGTATAATAGAAACATAAAACATGCAGTCCACTATCCAATAGTATTTAACTTGCAAAACACAGAAATGTTCACACCAAAACATTCACACAAGTATGACACTAGGATTTATAGTGGAAACCCAATTTGGGAAAAACCACTTTATAACATGTTACTGATATTTTGTCTTCTAAAGTGAGCTCTGTGAAAAGCCAACCCTGTTAAAGGTTTACAAACACACTGCTAGGTGTGACCCTGTTAAAGGATTTCAACCACCCTATTAGGAGTGTGCCTTATTAAAGGACTTAAGTACATTCCATTAGAATGCAACCTTGTTCAAAGGATTTAAACAATGACTATTAGGTCAACCTTGATTAAAGGATTTAGACTAATACAATGGTTAGAAAGTAGCAGTAGTATTTGATCTGAAAAACATACAACTCACTTTGCAAATAACAGATACAATTTGCACATATATGTTGGCTTACTGACTAAATACCATTTCCATCTCCATCATCGATTTGTTTGGAAATATTCAAGCAATCACAACTCTGATCAACTCCTTCACCTTCAACCTTTCTGCTTAGACTTATCAGTCAACAACTTCAGCATACTCTCACACTCTTAACCTCCTACTTAGGTTTTCCTTTATACCTCTTCAACAGGTAAATCCATCTTTTTCCGCTTGATCTCCTCCATAGATCTTAGGTTTAGGTCAGATTCATCGAATCCTTCCATCATTTAAGTTCTTCATCCATCCTTCTAGAAACATCTTTAATCTCCTTATTGAATCCTCAATAAAACAATTTACCGTGCATTAAATTCTCCATACTCTTAATTAATAAAGTCAACATGATTTACATAACCCAAGAATTCAAACAACGTTGGCTAGGAATCTGAATTCTCCCTCAAATGTAAATTACTGACACTTGGTCAATACTGTGTTCAACTTCTCAGTCGTCACTACATAGCTTAGTCATCTCTTCAATTGTCTTGCTCATAAAATACTGTCACTTGGCAATAAATCGATGTTCGGTCAACATTGAATTTACTCGGCATATACTATCTCTTGGTCGACACTAACATCACTTGGCTTAAACTAAATTTCTTCACTTTTGCTTGGTTAAGCCTACTTGTTTAGTCTTGTTTCTTACTTAGATAAACAATACATTATCTTATCATTGTGCCACATAATCAAGTACTCATTGTAGTATCAAATAACTCAAATAACTCAACCTTTCTCTAAGTTCTATTGTTATCACCCCTTCTCTAATTATTCTCATTAACCAATAGATATAGTACTCTCTTAGATAGCAACTATCTTACCAGTTAAGGTTTGACATCAATGACAAAACAACAATTGCTTCAATTGCAGTTTCCAACATAAACAAGAACACACTACTACTATGGAAGCAATTGCAAGTACCCTTTCAGATGTTGAATTTATAGATGTCAAAGACTTGGATACTACTCATGAGATGTGGGAGAAGCTAAGAATTATCTATGGTGGAGATCCACATGTGCAGAAGGCAAAAGTTGATAGCTTGAGAGGAAAATATGATGAAATGAGAATGGAAGACAATGATAACATTGAGCAATACAGTCAAAGAATCAAAGAAGTTGTTGCTTCAATTAGAGGTGTTGGTGGTAATATTCTTGAAGAAGATATGGTAAGTAAAGTATTAAGAAATCTTTTACCCCAGTATGCTATTAGAGTTTCAGCTATTCATGAGCTCATATATCTAGGAACTATTGTTGTTACCCTTGATACTTTAATAGGGAAGTTGATTGCATTTGAGTAAGCAATTTTGACAATAGTATGCCTAAAGTGGAAGTTTCTTTCAAGGCATCATTGACTATTGCACCGTCTAAGAAAGGAAAGGAAATATCTAATAACCCTTCAACATTTTACTCTAATGATTATGAATCTGTCATGTCTGAAGAAAGAGAGAAAGAAGAATTGTTTGCAAAGAGATTACCTAGAGGATAAGGTAAATACAAAGGTAAGATACCTTTGAAATGTTTTTCATGTAATTAGATTGTGTTAGGATTAGGTAATATTGAGAGGGGGGGTGAATCAATATTACTGAACTTTGATTTAAACTTTAACCAATTATAAATGAACCATAATATTGCTGAAATGAAAAGAACAATAAAGCATAACACATAACTCATGACACCATGATTTGTTCTCGAGGAAACCTTGGCTAAGGGAAAACCCCGGTGGGGATGGTATCCACAACTATGCACTAAAATATTATATCCCTGTTAGGAGATCTAGTCCTATTACGAGATGATAATTACATAGTACATTTCCTTGTTAAAGTATTACAAAACCCTATTAGGGGTGTACAAAACACCTAGTTAAAGGTGGTGAGAAAATTGCTCTTACAATCAAAACTTGTTACAAAGAGTTCTCAAAATGTGAACAATATAAGAATTTATCTTGCTTAGATAGTTCCAATTATAGATTTTATCCTTACTGATCTCACATCTGATCTCTTCTCTCAGATTTGTAACCTTACTTCATACACATCGTCACATCCACACTTGCTTTCATAAAAGCATTCTATACTTATACAAAAAATTCTAACGAGTCGACTTCACAACTACCATACAAAACATAATAATTATTTATGTAAAGGGTAAGAATGAAGTCAAAGATCATATGTTACCCAAGTGTCGGCAATATACTCCATTCACCTGAATTAGAACATTACCATACCAAGTAACCTTACCGCAATCACTGCAACTACTCATATGCCCTGTTATACTGATTTTACTATCTTCGCATACCTTTCAAACACTGTATCTCACTCATTCAATTACCAAAACTTATGCGCTCTTAAAAAAAGCATATACATATACCAAAAATCCTTTTGTTAACTTCGCAAGCCATAATACCTTATACAATTTCCTCACTGATCAAAACTGTAATATTGTACCCTGTTACCTTGATTCTGGACTTAGTCATTTTTACGACTGTGACTCTAGTACTAAAATTCTTATCAGTGATCACTTCAGGATAAGTGTTTCCATGAATAACAATCCTTAAGTGATTCCTAGTGTCCCATAACATCACTTTCTAACAATCTCTCCCTTTGTCATTGATGGCAATACTTAGAAAAATGACTAAGTGTCAAAATACAACTCTCTTTTTTTCAATTTCTCTTTTCTACTTTGTTTTGTTTTATACATATTTTTCTTCTTCTTACTATTTTTCTTCTCTCTCTCTCTTTTATTTTTCTCTGCATACTTCTCTCCTCATTTTTCTTTCTCTTCCTCTCCCTTTATCATCAATGGCAAAGGTACATCCAAAATTTGAAAACTTACTAAGCACAAAAGGACTTAGTTCTTACTCACTAGTTTTAAGACATCTTGGAAGGAGTTTTCCAAGGTCCTTACTTCCTCAACCCATGATTTTATCAGTAGCTCACTAGCATGGATTAATCCATTCAGTGCATATGAAGTGGTCTATGTTTCCTTAAGCTTAGTTGGTGTAGACAAAGTCATCGATGCTTACACCTTTTCCATCTTAGATAGATGAGTCTCTAGCATTGACAGTTTAGGAGTCAAGAGGCTTCTTAGCAAGCTAAATATGTCTACTACTCTCCCTTTCTCTATTTCCAATATACTAATCTTGTCTAATAGTTTGGATGTCTCTTTATCCATTTCACTCACAGTTAGTGAAGATGATTCACAACTGTCCATTAGACTGTCAAGAGTAGCCCTATCCTTGGATATAATCTCCTCAATGTTATTTACATGCTTGCAAGGATTTATGTAGTAGCTGTAAATCTTCCTACCTTGTGCTACACAACTCTTGGCTTTAAGAGTAGTAGCCTTGAGAATGTCTAAGTCCCATGAAATGGACTGACAGACTTCTCTCAACTTCTTCTCTGAAAAGTTCTTCTTTGCCTTGTCTTCTGCAATTTTTAATAATGAATCAAAGTGACTCTCAAAGATATCCAATATTGTACCAAGGTTCTCAACTTCATCCTTTTCTTGAAAGGTAATGAGCGAGGGAAGTAGCTTGTTCACTATTTTTACAGCCCTGCCCATTACCTTCATTCTTTTGTCCCCTTTTTGTACTGACCTTTATTTAGCCTTGGTGAAGGCCATGAATGATAGCCTCATAAGCTCATCCTCATCCATACTGTATACATCTGAACTTACTAGTTTGGTCATGCTTGCCAACAATAAGGAGGTGTCCATTTTAACCTCTATAACTTTTTTTGTTCTGATTTCTTCTTCCTTATTTTCTTCCTTCTCATGTACTTTCTCTTCTTGTTTCTCCTATGTTTTCTCTTCCTCTGTCTATTCTTGGTCTCCAATTTCCATCACACTATTCGTATTATCCAAAAATGGATCATTAATATCATGTGAAATGTCAAGATTCATAGGCACACCAGAAACAAAGAAGTCTGGTTGCATGCTAGCTTGCACACTTTCATCCACTATCTTGGAGCTTTCTCCCAATCCTAGAGGTGTGGGATTGGTAACCTTGGGAGGTGAGGTCTTCTTAGGCATATCACTCATTAGGATTTGATCTAATGACTTTTGAGTATCCTCAATCACTTCATCATACTTTCTAGCCATGATGTTGACTAGTTTGGCTTTTATCCTTAACAAGGGTTTCGATGCATTTATTATTCTATCTCTTTCCTATATTGAGACAATAGGTAACATGTCCTCAATAGCCTTATTCCTTATTTTTTCATCCTTTGACTGAGCCAATTGTTTTTTGATCTCTAAATTACTGTAAAGCTCCTTAGGAATGCTTCCTTCAATCTCCAACAAATTTTTCTTGATGACTAGTAGATACTCAATGATAGTATCTTCAATAAGTGACTGATTCTTGGAATCATATCTCTCATAATACCTATTCACTATTTTCAGGTTACCATCTTGAATCACTCTTTTCTATAGTGACTTAAGATCAGGTTTCCACAAGGTTTATGGATCCTTTGGTGCTACTTCTTCTTCTTCTTTCTTAGGAACCTTTTCCTCTTTCTTCTTCATCTTCGCTTCTACTTCTTTCTCCTTAGGACTGTCCTTCTTACTAGATCTTGTAGATGTTCTACGAATGATCACATGCACAACTTCTTGTACTGCCTCCTCTTGTGAAGATGATAAGTCAAAAATGTCAATAGTAGGATTTTTTGTCTTCTCTATTTCTGAAGGAACATAAGCATCGATAGCTATGCTTGAGGATGCTTCCATCTTATTTCTCATGTCTATCAACTACATTTTAGTTATTCCTACCTTTGTAGTGATATCTTCAACAATTTTGATGACTTTCCTTTTCCTTGTTACCTTTTCTTGCTCTTCTCTGACTTTTTCATACTTCTCCATGTATGTTCCCCATCTTTCTTGGGTAGGATCTATTTTTGCTACTAGTACATGCTCTACCTTCATGGTTAGAACCTCAACACTTACTTCATATCCCATAGGATAACACCATTTCATTCTTGGTTCTACTACCTCAAAGAAAACACAATCAGTTTGAGCCATGAAACAGATGGTGTCCTTATATCTTTCAACTAACTCCTTAGGTATTTTGTACCTCTCTTTCATTTTCCTTTGTAGGATCTTAATCATGCCAAACAGTTCACTATCAACCTAGTTCTTATCTTGTCTTTGGTGGTACTCTTAAATCTGAATTCTAGTGGGTTCATTGTCTTTCCATGCTCTAGGAAGCATGCCAATAAATTTTTGAATGATATAAATATACATGTGGACTAACAAGGACCCAAACCTAAATGATTTAGTCCTATCTTTCTTTATCACTTTTACATTTTCAAGGAACTATTGTGCAAGTACTTCGCAAAGGTTGTACTTCTTGTTCTCTTTGACCATCCTATTGGCCATCATTACAACTCCAACAGAAATAGAATTTGGTCTTCTACTATAAAATAGTTTGTAGCCCAAGAACATTACTACCAACCTAACATCTTGCTAAAAGATTTCATTGACTGTTATCACCCTCTTATCCCACTTGGAATGGGTTAGGGTTTCTGCATGTTTCCTCAAATTATTTTCTGATATAGGTAGGGCTCCTTCATTGTCAAGGCATGTAATCTCATGGATCCTTTGTGCACAAATCTTAACTAGTTGTTTCCCAATCCAAGAAAACTGATCATGAACTCTGCTAAGAATGATCTTAAACCACTCAACTTCTGTGAATTTTTTGAGTAGGGTTAGCTTAATAATGGTTTGATCAGATAGGTGTTTGAATTCTTCTATCATAGTTCCATTTTATTCTATCATGTTATCCAACTCACTATAGCTATTTACATCCCCAATGGTCTCATACTTGCAGTGTATGTATGCCCTAATATCTTCTACATGCAATACACCTATGGGGGTTTGTGAAAACACTCCTTCTGAATCATCCTCACAAGACTTGAATGGATGTTTCTTGAATTTATACCCAGCTCTATCCATGACATCATAAACCACTAGTACATCCATAAATTCTCTATGAGATTAGGTCTAAATACCTTAAATTCACTTGAATCTAGCATTGTACTTCACATGATCATGAAATCTTTCTGCTAGGTCATTGAAATACTTCACAACTTTTCTCTCCTTAGTCGTTGATAATCAAATAGTGTATAAATGATATCTTTCAAGCCATTTTATCCTTCACAAGTTGAGTGAGTACATTAAACACAATTAGCTCAACTTCGCATCCTGTCCAGTCAACATAAAATTCACGAGCACATAGAATGAATCTCCAAGTGTTGCACTCTCATCCACAGACTTCAAAGTATCTGTACACAACATACCTAATCTCACATGAGCTTACTCCACATATGTAGGGGCTAGATATTTTTTGTTCTCTGCATCCAATGCTCCCCTTAAGGCCATGCGACCTTCTAGGTCAATGCCTCAAAGAAATTATCATGTGAAGACACAGTATCAAAAATTGTCTTTCCCTAAACTAATGCCTTGTTCAAAATTTTTACCTTCCACATCTTGTCATCCTCCTTGCTCTCTAATTTCTTGAATTAATTCTCAAATTAACTCATGTATTCATTAAAACTTTTACCACTGTCACCAACATTCTTCCTCATAACCATAGGAGATGGTCCTCTTAGTTTTCTTGGTTCTCTTCTATTTTTGTCTCCATTGTATCTACAAAACTTTGCAATGTGTCCAAGGTTGTTGCATTTGTAACATGTAGGAGGTATCCTTCTATCCTGATTAACTTGTAGTTTACAATATCTTGTTGTGTGCCCAAATTTATTGCATTTAAGACATGTAATCTTGGCTGCTGATTCTTCTCGAACATAAACTTGTTTATACTTTGACTGATCTAGTTTTCTACAATCTGCTTTCTTGTGTCCATACTCATAACAGTTATAACAATAGCTGGAAAAGGGTTTAGAGGTACCTTTACTTTTGCAATCTCTTTTCATGTGTCCAACTTTGTTGCATCCAAAGCATCTACCTCTGAAGGGTTTGATATTTTCTTTAGGTTCTTCATAGGTAGGTCTTTCTTCATTCTTTGCTTCTTCATTGGTTTTAGAACTTTTTTCTTCATTGAATCCAACTCTAGTCATGTCTCCTTTAGGTTTCTATCTTTCTCTTTGCTCATCAATTTTGTCACTATTCATGTGAAACTTCTCAATGTGTAATTTGGCTTGAGTGAGTTCTCCTTTGATGATCTGATTGTACTTCTCCAATTCTTGATATTTATCTTTGTAGTGGTCAAGTTTAGTCTTCATTAGTCCTATTTGCTCATTTTCTACTTTTAGTGATTCTTCAATTTTGTTCCTAGCATCTTTTTTGTGTTGAATCTCTTTTACCATCAAAATATTAATCTCTTATTTTTCTTGCTTTAGTCTTTTCACTTGATCTGATGTATCATTGTCTAAATATTCTTGGATCTTGTCCATAAGATCTTTTTTTTATTTCTTGAAGCTTCCAGTTGTTCCTTTAGTTTCCTGATGAAACTTTCTGCTCTTCTTAATTTGAATTTCAGTGTACTGTTCTCAACCTTCTCTTTGTTAGGACTTTTCTCCAAGGGCTAGAAAATCCTAAAAATCCTAACAGCTGTTAGGATTTTTCTCCAAGGGCTAATAACTTTGATACCAATTGTTAGGATTAGGTAATACTAAGAGGGGGGTGAATCAGTAATACTGAACTTTGATTTAAACTTTAACTAATTATAAATGAATGATAATTATACTGAAATGAAAATAACAATAAAGTATAACACATAACTCATGGCACCATGATTTGTTCTTGAGGAAACTCTGGCTAAGGGAAAACCCCGGTGGGGATGGTACCCATAACTATGCTATAAAATATTGTATTCTTGTTAGGAGATCTAGCCCTATTAGGAGTTGATGATTACATAGTACATTTCATTGTTAAAGGATTACAAAACCCTATTAGGGGTGTGCAAAATACCTGGTTAAAGGTGGTGAGAAAACTGCTTTTACAATCAAAACTTGTTACAAAGAGTTCTCAAAATGTAAAAAATACAAGCACTTATCTTTTTTAGATAGTTCCAGTTATAGCTCTACTCCTTACTGATCTCGCATCTAATCCCTACTCTTAGATTCACAACCTTACTTCATACACATCATCACATCCACACTCGCTTTCATAAAAGAATTCTATACTTATACAAAAACTTCTATCCAGTCGGCTTCACAACTACCATAAAAAACATAATAATTATTTATGTAAAGGATAAGAATGAAGTCAGTGATAATATATCACCCAAGTGTCGGCAATATACTCCATTCACCTAACTTAGCACATTACCATACCAAGTAACCTTACCACAATCACAACAACTACTTGTTAGAAAGCAAAGATCCCCAAGATAATTGAGAGGGGGGGGGGTGTGAATCAGTTATCTGATAATTAAACCATTTATCAACTTCAATATCAACTTCAACAACTTTAAACCATATAATCAATGTAGTAACCAACCATAGAAAGATAATCATACACAATGACACAATAACACAAGATATGTTAACTAGGGAACCTCTTGATCAAAGAGTAAACCCTGGTGGGAATGATGCCCACAAAATGATGCACTAATATGAAAGTTCCTTGTGAGAGGATGGACCCTGTTAGGAGTCTTATGACATACATTCAGTACATATGAATCTCTGTTAGGAGATTTTGAATCCCTGTTAAAAGATTCTAACCCTGTTAGGAGTTATGGAAGACAGAAGGACCCACTGCCCAAACAACTTCAAGGCAAGATCTTTGAACTCACTGTCCAACACATCTTAGGATTATTCAATAGAATAATATGAAATATGTTACCTCCTTCACATTGTGCCAAAACCACACTCTCGGCTACACAAGATCACAAATCCATATCTCTGTACTTCGCAAGTCTTCCTTCACCACTGAATTAGCTCTATTCTTCACCTCATGCATATATTCGCATCACAACTTTCACAATTTTATATCACAACTATTACAATCCCATCTTTCAAAAAGGAAAACATTCCTTCCTTTATACCACACTCAAATAATTACAAATGAGTTGGCATCCAAATATAAAATAATAATTTCAACACGCTACATCAAAATTACATAAAAACTGTCAGCTTCTAGATATAATAAATTTCCAATCGTGTGACCTCAAAGTTTGTGCTATGAACCAAGTCACCACCAATGAGTCTCAAACTTCCCTTTAACTCTAAAAAATCAGATTCCATCCCGGTTAGGAGATATCCTCTGATTACCAAAAACCACTACTCAGGAACACTGCTAGAATATTGCTTCCACCAAAATGCTTATAACTTTCATGAATAAATGAATTTATTTTTGCACTATTAACCATAGGTTAATAACACACCAAAGAACATACCATCAACTGCACATAACTCAATTTGTAATATAACATGTGCACAAAACAAAATTTTGCTTGCTTCTCTGCTAAACTCTAGAATATCACTGTGTTGACATCAATGACAATCATAGTCATGAATGCAACAACCACTGCTACAGAATGATTGCCAAAGACTTTAGCATTCATTCCTAACAATCTCCCCCATTAGCATTGATGGCAACATAGATGAAAAACATCCAATGTTCCAAAAATCCAATCACTACTGCTCAACTGCTCTGCTGCTCTTCATCAATCAAATCTTGCTTCATTTTCCATTCAGTCTCTCCAACAAATGTAGTTCCTCAATGCTTTTCATGATTCTCTCCCCCATTGACATCAATGATATAAATTCTATCACTATGTCAAACAATAGCTCAATGTCAAAAGACACTGTTCAGAAAAAAATATTCACTAGAGTCCTCAATGACTCAACTCAGATACACATACTCCCCCATAGAGGAAGTACCAACATCCAATCCAGAAAATAGATAGGGCCATAAACCACTGGACAGATGCAACCATCTGCATCTTTACTCAAGAGTAGATTGGGGCATAACCCCAAGCATACCTCTTAGATACTCAAATGTATCCTTAGGCAAAGGCTTTGTAAATATATCTGCTATCTACTCCTTTGTGCTTATGTACTCTAGTCTAACTTCTTTCTCAGCAACTTTCTCTCTTACAACATGATACTTGATCTCTATATGCTTAGTTTTAGAATGTAATATAGGATTCTTAGACATACTAACTATATTGGTGTTATCACAATGTATAACAACAAGCTCATCAAACTAAATTCCAATATCCTTCAACATTTGCTTCATCCAAATTATCTGGTTACAATTTTTTGTTGCTACTACATACTCTACTTCTACTGTACTCTGTGAGATACAATTCTACTTTTTGCTCAACCAAGAAACTAATCTTCCTCCAAGAAAAAAGGCTCCACCACTGGTGCTTTTCTTATCATCAATGCTGCCTCCCCAATCAGCATCAGTATATGCACATAGGGTAAAATCATTAGAAGTTTCATACCACAATCCATAGTCCATTGTGCCTCTAAGATATCTCAATATCCTCTTTATTGCTGCATAATGTGACTCTCTAGGTTCAGCTTGAAATCTTGCTACCATTCCAACTGAATGTTGTATATTTGGTCTAGTGTGTGTCAAGTACTACAATCCACCAATCATGGATTTGTACTTCTTCTGCTCAACTGCTGGTGTTTCATCTTTAATAGATAGTTTATGTCCTATAACCATAGGTGTTCCAACTAGTTTACAATTCTCCATACCAAATCTTTTCAACAAATCATTCAAGTACTTTGTCTGACTTACAAAGATACCATCTTTATTTTGTGTTATCTGTAATCCCAAAAAGTATTTCATTTCTCCAATCATACTCATTTCAAATTTTATCTTCATTTCATCAGCAAATTTGTCACTAGCTTCATCTTCTCCTCCAAAAATAATATCATCAACAAAAATAACTATAACTAACAATTCATTCTCAATTTGTTTTGTGTATAAGTTACTATCAGCTGTTCCTTTTGTAAATCCCAATTTTAACAAATACTTACCCAATCTAGCATACCAAGTTCTAGGTGCTTGCTTTAGTCCATACAATACTTTCTTTATTTTACATACCATGTCTCCTTCTTGAGTCAAAGGAAAACCTTTAAGCTGCTCAATGTAGACTTCTTCTTCTAATTCACCATTCATAAATGCTGACTTCACATCCATCTGATACACTTTGAATTTCTTAAATGCTGCATAAGCCAAAAATATTCTTACTGCTTCAAGTCTTGCCATAGGGGAAAAAGTCTCTTCATAGTCAATTCCTTCTTGCTGTGAGTATCCCTTACATACCAATCTTGCTTTGTTTCTAATTACTTCTCCTTCTTCATTAATCTTGTTCCTGAATACCCATTTAGTTCCAATCACATTTTTGTCTTTAGGTCTAGGGACCAATTCCCATGTCTTGTTCTTTTCAATCTGATCCAATTCTTCTTTCATAGCTTTAATCCAAAGTTCATCTTCACAAGCTTCATTAGTAGACTTAGGTTCAATTTGAGAAATCAAACATAAATGTACCTTATTTCTAGTCATAACTCCTCTGTCCAAACTTCCAATCACTTGTTCAATAGGATGATGTCTTGATATATACCTATTAGGTGTCATAGTCACTGATCTTTCTTCAACTGTAGATTCTTCTCTAGATTCTTCTCTATTTTCTTCAACATGACTTTCATTCAACAATTCACTGCTAGTCTCAAAAAATTGTTCAATAGTTTCAATGTTAGGCTGAGGGTTAGTTCCTTCATCAAATTCATAATCAAGTGTTCTTTCCTGAATTTTAAACTTCTCATCAACTTTTACATTTTCACTTTCAACAATAGTCTTAGTTCTCTTATTGTAACATCTATATGCTTTTCTTTTCAAAGAATATCCAAGAAAAATTCCTTCATCACTTCTAGGATCAAACTTTCCTATATCATCATCTCTCTTAATATAACATTTGCTTCCAAAATTTCTAAAATACTTAACTGAGGGTGCATGTCCAAACCACAATTCATAAGGTGTCTTGTCTTTGTTTGCTCTAATTTGTACTCTATTCATTGTATATACTGCTATATTCACTGCTTCTCTTCAAAATGTCTTTGCCAAATCACCTTCAAACAACATAGCTCTAGCTGCTTTAGTCACTGATCTGTTCCTTCTTTCTGCAATACCATTTTGTTCAGGTGTTCTAGGGGCTAAAAACTATCTCTTAATACCATTTACTTCACAAAAGGTGTTAAACTCTTTAGATGTAAATTCTCCACCTCTATCAGATCTCAAACATTTAATCCTCATTCCTGATTCATTCTCAACTTTATTCTTCATGACCTTAAACTTATCAAATGCTTTAGATTTTTCTTTCAAAAATGCAATCCACATCATTCTTGTAAAATCATCAACAAGAATCATAAAATACCTTTCTCCATAGAATCCTCTAGTCCTAGTAGGACCGCTCAAGTCTATATGAACAATCTCCAACTTTTCTGTAGATGTGAACTTCTTGCTAGGAAATGAACTCCTTTTTTGCTTAGCCATCACACATTCCTTGCAAATCATGTTAGTAGGCTTCATAATCTTGGGTAAATCTCTTACTACAAGTGTAGAAATCACTTTCACAATATTATCAAAGTTTATATGACAAAACCTTCTATGCCATAACCAACTATCATCAATCTTAGTCATCAAACATGTCATCTCAATAGGGTTCAATTGAAATACATTACCTCTAGTTCTAGATCCTGTTCCAATCAGATTTCCATCTTTATCCTTAATCACACAAGTTTTCTCAGTAAACCAAACTTGATATCCCTTATCCACTAACTGTCCAACACTCAAAAGATTATGTTTCAATCCATCAACAAAGTAAACTTCATCAGTATTAGTCTTTCCATCAAGAGTAATAGATCTTATACCTTTAATCAAACAAGGTGCATTGTTACCAACTCTAACAACTCCTCCATCATAATTGTTAAACTTTATGAACTTTCCTTTATCACCAGTCATATGATGTGAACAACCACTATCTATAATCCAATCAACTTTCTTTTCAACTTGGGAAACTAAAGCTTTCTCTTCCTTAACATTAGATTCAGAATTTTCTTCCTTAATTGCTACAAATCCTATGTCATCAAAGTTATCATTATCACTATCGCTCAAATTTCTTTCAATTCCTGCTTCAATTTCTTCATCATTTGCATAATAACATTCTTTAGATCTTCTAGGCTTAAAATTGTTTCTATACTTCTTAACTCTCTTAGGACACTTAGATGCAAAATGACCATATTCTTGACATGTCCAACATTTAAAGATTTTATTACCATCTGGTTCTCTTTTCACAAGCAAGGCAATACCTTCTTCAATCTTCTTATCTTCATTAGATTTGGATCTGCTACTACTAGCATAATCTCCATTCACACTTGTACTTCTAGACAAAGTAGGTCTGATGCTAAGAGCACTGAATGCTATCTCCACTCTAGGTAGTTCTCCTGATAATCTCAAATTCATCTTTGCTACTTCCAATCTTCCAAGAAGAGTCTCTCTTGAAAATTTTGGTGTACAAGGTATCACTTGTTCAATCATTTGTGTAGTCTACTTGAATACCGGTGTCAATGTTCTCAAAATCTTCCATATTACTTCATTCTCTGTCTTTTCACCTCCACAAGACTTTATTCCTGCAACAATTTCTGACATCCTACCAATATAGCTTCTAACAAATTCATCTTCCATCATTCTTATGTCTTCAAATGCACAAATCCAATTATGTAACCTAGCTTTCTTTGCATGTTCATCACCTTCAAAAGTAGAATGTAAAGCTTTACAAATATCATAAGATCTAGTTAAACCTTTTACTTGTCTGTATTCATTCTCCAGAAGTGCTGATAAAAGTGCTTCTCTTGCAAGTATGTTACACATGAATAGATCTACCTCATCTTTAGAACTTGATTCAAGACTATCTTCTTCAATTATAGTTCTCTCATTTTTTGTAATCAACCAATAACCTGGTCCTAAACACAAGAGATGTGTCTTCATCTTTTCTTTCCAGCTGTCAAAATTTACTCCACAAAACTTAGGGCTTTCTTTCCTAAAATTTTTCATAGATCTCCTTAAGTTGTTAAACTTCTCTTTCAAGGACCTATCGCTCTGATACCAATTGTTAGAAAGCAAAGATCCCCAAGATAACTAAGAGGGGGGGGGGGGGTGTGAATCAGTTATCTAATAATTAAACCATTTATCAACTTCAATATCAACTTCAACAACTTTAAACCATATAATCAATGCAGTAACCAACCATAGAAAGATAATCATACACAATGACACAATAACACAAGATATGTTAACTAGGGAACCTCTTGATCAAAGAGTAAACCCCGGTGGGAATGATGCCCACAAAATGATGCACTAATATGAAAGTTCCTTGTGAGAGGATGGACCCTGTTAGGAGTCTTATGAAATACATTCAATACATATGAATCTCTGTTAGGAGATTTTGAATCCCTGTTAAAAGATTCTAACCCTGTTAGGAGTTATGGAAGACAGAAGGACCCACTGCCCAAACAGCTTCAAGGCAAGATCTCTGAACTCATTGTCCAACACATCTTAGGATTATTCAATAGAATAATATGAAATATGTTACCTCCTTCACACTATGCCAAAACCACACTCTTTGCTACACAAGATCACAAATCCAGATCTCTGTACTTCGCAAGTCTTCCTTCACCACTGAATTAGCTCTATTCTTCACCTCATGCATATATTCGCATCACAACTTTCACAATTTTATATCACAACTATTACAATCCCATCTTTCAAAAAGGAAAACATTCCTTCCTTTATACCACACTCAAATAATTACAAATGAGTCATCATCCAAATATAAAATAATAATTTCAACACGCTACATCAAAATTACATAAAAACTGTCAGCTTCTAGATACAATAAATTTCCAATCGTGTGACCTCAAAGTTTGTGATGTGAACCATGTCACCACCAATGAGTCTCAAACTTCCCTTTAACTGCACAAAATTAGATTCCATCCCGATTAGGAGATATCCTCCGATTACCAAAAACCACTACTCAGGAACACTGCCAGAATACTGCTTCCACCAAAATGCTTATAACTTTCATGAATAAATGAATTTCTTTTTGTGCTATTAACCATAGGTTAATAACACACCAAAGAACATACCATCAACTACGCATAACTCAATTTGCAATATAACATGTGTGCAAAACAAAATTGTGCCTGCTTCTCTACTAAACTCCAGAATATCACTGTGTTGACATCAATGACAATCATAGTCATGAATGCAACAACCACTACTATAGAATGACTGCTAAAGACTTCAGCATTCATTCCTAACACTGGTCATATGCCCTATTATACTAATTTTACTATCTTCACATACCTTCCAAACATTGTACCTCACTCATCTTATTACCAAAACTTATGCACTCTTAACTAAAGCATATACATATACCAAAAAGCCTTCTATTAACTTCACAAGCCATAATACCTTATACAATTTCATCACTGACCAAAATTCTAACATTGTACCTTGTTACCCTAATTTTGGACTTAATCATTTTTATGACTGTGACTCCAATACTAAACTTCTTATCATGCGATCACTTCAGCATAAGTATTCCCATGAATGAAAACCCTTAAGTGATTCCTAGTGTTCCATAACATCACTTGACAATAGATTGGACACATAGCCTCTAGATGTCCTATCAATGAAAGGAAGGAGAAACCAAGGAGATTAGAGGAAAAGAATAAGAAAGTATGTTACCTTGTTGAGGAAGGTGTCATTGATGAAGAGTTAGATGGTAGAGATGAAGAGGAAATTGTCTTTGTTCTAGTGAAAGAATAACCCTCAGAAGAAAGTGAAAAAGTGTTAGTATCTAACTTGAATCACAGAAGTGACTGGATCATTGACACTGGATGTATTCATCACATGACCAGTGATAGAAATAAATTCATTAAGATGGAGGAATGTGATGGTGGTTAAGTAAGATTCGGTAATGATGCCCCATGTATGGTGAAAGGTAAAGGTTCCATTGATTTAAATGATAAGACAAATTATAATGATGTTTATCAGGTTGATGGTTTAAGATACAACCTATTAAGTGTCTCTCAGTTAAACAATAAAGGATATCGATTGGAATTCAATGAAGGTATGTGTAGGATCATTGGGAAATTAGAAGATTTAATTGCTATCGGTGAACAAACAAGAGGTAACTTGTTCCATCCGAATTCTACTGTTAAGAGTTGTCTGATTGCTAAGGTAGAAAATTGTTGGTTGTGGAATAAAATATTATGTCATGTTGATTTTGATAGTTTGGTCAAATTTAGTAAGATGAAGATAGCAAGAGGTTTTCCTAACCTAGTAAAGCTAGACAATGTGTTGTGCAAAGAATGTCAGCTTGGGAAGTTAACTAGTTCAAGTTTTATTAGCAAAAAATACTCTTCTAAAAATATCTTTGATTTGGTTCATACCAATGTATGTGGTCCAATGAGAACACAAAGTTAGTGATAGGTATTTTATGTTTCTTGTTGATCACTATTCTAGAATGACGTGGGTTATTTTTCTTAAGGACAAATCAAAATATTTTCATATGTTCAAGATCTACAAAGCAAGAGTGGAAAATGATACTGGTAAGACCCTGAAATGTATTAGAATAGATAGAGGAGGATAGTTTACTTCACATGTGTTCATTTCATATTGTGAAGAATAGGGAATCAAAAGGCAAATGTCAGCTCCAAGGACACCTCAACATAATGGAATTGTTGAAAGAAGAAATAGATCTATCATTGATTGTGTTGGAGATTGATGATCCAAAAAGGTGTTGCACAAAAATTTTGGAGAGAAATGGTAAGTACTGTTGTCTACACATTGAATAGAGTTCAATTGAAAAAAGGAACAAACAAAATTCCTTATGAGTTGTGGCATGGTTGATCTCCTAGTGTGAGTTATTTCAAAAAATTTGAAAGTAGATGTTACATAAAAAGAGATGAAAACTTAGGAAAGTTTGATCCAAGAAGTGATGAGGGAATATTCTTGGGATATTCTACAAAGAGAAAAGCTTATAAATGTTTAAACAAAAGAACAAACAAGATAATGGAAAGTGCTAATGTGAGAATAGATGAATTCTTTGAACAGAATGATGAATCTAGCAAGAAAGAACTAGATGGTTATCACGAGTTTGTATATGTACAACCAGTGGAACATGAAACTACAAATGAACCAATGGAAAGACAAGTTAGTGAACAAGAACTGGTACAAGCAGTTGAAGGTACTCCAATATCAGAACTGGTATTGCCAAGGTATGTTAAACTAAATCATTCACTTGATCAAATAATTGGTGATAGAAATGTTGGTATTTTGACAAGAAGAAAAGAAAGAGAAAGTACATCTTTATTATTTGAACTTGAGCCTAAAACTATAAAATATGCATTAAAATATGATGATTGATTGAAGGCTATGGAAGAAGAATTAGAACATATTGAGAAGAATAAGACTTGGATATTAGTACCTAGACCGGTGGATAAAAATGTAATCGGTACCAAATGGATTTTTAGAAATAAGATGAATGAGAAAGGTGAAGTAACAAGGAATACAACAAGATTGGTGTGTAAAAGATATGCATAGGAAGAAGGCCTAGACTATGGTGAAACATTTGTACCTATGGCCAAAATTGAAGGTGTGAGGATATTACTTTCTTATGCTTATTATAAGGGATTCAAAGTATATCAAATGGATGTAAAAGTAGATTTTCCCATTGTTTTATTGGATGAAGAAGTCTACATTGAACAACCGGGAGGAATTTCTAATGAAGAAGGTAAGAACATGGTATGCAAATTACAAAAATATTTCTATGGGTTGAAGCAAGCACCTAGAGCATGGTATGAGAGTTTGCACTCTTATCTTACTTAGATTGGTTTTATAAGGATAAGTGACAATAGTAATGTATATGTGAAGATTGAAAAAGATCATAGGTTATTGATTGCAGAAATATTTGTTGATGATATCATATTTGGAGGCAATGAAGAAATGAGTAGATCATTTTTTGATGATATGAGAAAAGAATTGGAGATATCTATGATAGGTAAGATTAAATTCTTTATTGGATTGCAGATTCAATAGTTGAAAAAGGGTATATACATGAGTCAATCCAAGCATGTGAAAGAGTTATTAAAAACATTTGGGTTGGAAGACTCAAAACTGGTTGGTATCCCTATGGTAACCAGTAGCAAATTGTCAAAAGAAGATGATACTTAGGAAGTGGATGAGATCTTTAAGATACATTATTTGGTGCATAGTAGACTAGGTATTGCATAAATAATTGGATTGGTGGAAATATTTTCTTCTAATCCAAAAGAACCACATCTAATTGGTGTGAAGAGGATATTCAAATATATCAAGGGAAACAAAGATTATGGTCTTTGGTATGGACATAAAGGTGATTTTTCATTAAGTGTCTTTATTGATGCAGATTGGACATGAAATTTTGATGATAGGAAGAGCATTAGTGGTGGTGCATTCTTTCTTGGAGATAGGCTTGTATCCTGGACAAGAAAAAAGAAGAATTGTATATCACAATTAATAAGTGAAGTTGAATATGTTGTTGTTGCAATAAATTGTACATAGGTTGTGTGGATTAAGTAGATTTTGGAAAGAATTCAAGAAAAGGTAATTGAACCAGTGGTTATCTATTGTGACAATACATGTACCATAAATATTTATAAAAAACTAGTAATGCACTCTAAGAATAAGCATATAGCTGTAAAATATCACTTTTTATAGAACAAGTACAAGAGAAAGAAGTAAAGTTGGAAAATGTGCCAACTAAAGAATAGGTTGATGATATTTTCATGAAGCTATTACCTAAGGATGCTTTTGAGTATCTAAGAGGTAAGTTAGGGGTCATTCCATTATTTTTTGTGAATTAAGAGAAGATGCAAATGCATCAATCCAAGTGTATTCTAGTGAATATGATTATGATTGGATTGATGTAGTGAGACTACTCTATAGGGGGATAGTATGTGATGTGTTGTGTTGATTCATATTACAAAAAATAGGTTTCTTCTTTGTTTGATGCTTTTGACATTTTTATCAAAGCGGGAGAGAGTGTATGAGATTGTGTGTAAATAAGATTGAATAAAAGATCAGTGTAATGGGGAGTAACTATAAGATCAAGTTTTGTGTATGTTGGTATTGATGAGAGTATTTCTATGAAGACATGAAGAGAGAAGTGTTTCAATCAATGCCAAAGGAGGAGATTGTTGGCATAACTGATGCTAACTAATGAAGTGATTATTTATGTTGCAATGAGATAGATTTGATTGCATAAGGATTAGTTATTGAGTTGTCATTGATGTCAATTATTGACCTAGTGTTGCTAGTATGTTGTTGAGTATATGAATGGTGATCAGAGTGTTTTGGTGAGTTTCAGTTGTAGCAATTTATATGGGAAACTCAGTGATGTATTTGAATGTTAAATACATGACTGCTAATGTTTATATTAACTGTTGAGTAAGTTATGATCAGAGGAAGGTTAACAATGTACCTGCTAGAACAATTAATGACATGCAATTGTTAGTGTAGGTTTATATTTCCTAGTAGGTTATTTATTTTTCCCTATATTATTAGGTTTTTCCTACACTTTTATTAATCTCGCTTAGGTTAATAAAGCATATCTTATTAGGTGAGTGATTGCAAGGTGTCACCTTCCTATGTGAGCATTGATAAGCTATCTTGGGAAGATACTTTGCCATCTTTAGTTTGATAGATGGTTGCTCCTCATTGGTTGATGTTGCCACCTCCTCTCTCTTCCTAGTCTATATAAGCATGCTACCTAGATTGTATTTGATATAGATTACTTTTGCATCCTCTTAATACTATTTTGATTCTAGCATTTTCATTACTCTCTTGGAGACTAACTATGTGTTGTTATTTTGATTTCGTATCATTTGCATTCATAGTTTAGATATCTATTCTTTGCACAAGTTTTTTGGGTTAATAATCTTTTTCAGATTCTAACATGGTATCAGAGTTATTCTATGTGCAAGAGTATATTTTAGTTTCCATAGTTGAGAGATTTGGGGGGGCTAATAAATCTTATTACAGTTTTCAAAAAACCCAATATGCTCTTCTCTCGCATCTTCGGATGATGTTGAGAATTAGAAAAGTTTGATGCTAACTTTTTTAATCTATGGGGTTTGCACACATGTTTTATGAAATATGGGTGATTGCAATATTTATGGCTATACTGGAAGAATTTGTAGCTATTCCAACATGTCCAAGAGGCTTGAGAAAGTCATATTTGGCTTTCATTTTACCGAAATCAGAGATCGTAATACACAACTGCAGAACCGGGTTTTAAAGCTCAAATTTGACAACCATCTTGCATATTTGGTGTTTTCAATCAATATTGCAAGTTCCAACAAGCCATATCTTGTCTTAGGTAATAGATTCAATCTTTGCATGCCATTTTTTGGTTGATGGGGTCTTTTTTTGTAGCTAAAGGCATCTTGTTTACACTGGATCAACATCTTTTGTACATTATAAAAAAAATGCCTTCTAGATTTTGTTCGCAGCACATAAAAACCATCTAAGTATCTTTCCGATTTTGCATGCAATTTGTATATTTTGTAGAATCAAACTCAAAAAGCTACAAAAGTACCCCTCTCTGTTGGCAAATGCAAATTTGATGGCAATTTTCAAATGCTCCGTTCTTGCTCATACGAACTCCGTTTCTCATGATTTTTTTTTTAATTTTGGCTATTTTTTCATGCTCTATGCACTAGTGTAGATGTTTTTTAATTTTGATGCAGAAATTGCAAATTATCAGTCGTGACATTGCACAGTTCTTATTTTGGGAACTTCGGAGGATCATAACTTTCTCATACGACCTTGTATCGAAGCGATTATTTTTTTGAAAGTGCATGATTTTTCAAGTAGATCACAATGGTATTGTTTATTTCTTTGAATATTGTGCCAAAATTAAATTTTCATCATATTCTCTTCATGAGGGTTTTGTAATGCATTGAAATCAAGGCCACTTAGTATTTATTGCTAGTGGTAGTTGTAAATGCACTAATATAAAGTTCCAGATCATATTTTCTTGGGGGGTTCTTTAAATTTGAGTGAAGGGGGGGGGGGGGTTGTCTTGGTTGGGTTCTCTTCTTTTCGGCATTTCTTCTCTATATTTCTTCATCATGGATAAAACAAATGTGCCCATCCTAACTCCATACAATTACTTTGAGTGAAAATCACACATGACAATTTACTTAAGGAAAGAGATGGATTAAATAGGATAACTATGAGACTTGAAACTAAACCTACTAAAGATGAAGATAAGCCTAAGTAGTTTAACAAATGTGATGAGGCATATGGAACATTGTGTTTGATTGTTTCTCCTAATTTTCTCTTTCACATTGAGTCTTTGAATACACCAAATAAAATCTGGACAAAGCTAGAAACACTATTTGGCACACAAGATTCAATGAGAGGTCATATGTTGGAAAATGAACTAATTAGTTTAAGTCCAAGAAATTTCAACACAATCTAGGATTTCTTCACTAAATTGAAATCACTAAGGCTGTAGTTAAAACAATGTGGAATTGAAAAGAAAGATGAACAACTGATCCTTAGTATTCTCTCTAAACTAAGTTTAGAATATTTTGTGTTTGTTTCTACCTTCTATGCTACTAAGGGTGCACTTGGTACTCAATTTACCATGCCATCTTTAGATGATTTTGTTGTCAATCTCACTCAGGAACATGACAAGATAATCTAGATGGGCACTCTTAAGTCCTCTAAGTTGCATTCTTTGGCTACCAACCAAGGCACAAAAGAACAAAAAGGACAAAAGTAGTAAAAACAATAGTAAGGATAAGAAACAAAAAAATAATGAGGAGAAGAAGGATCAGATACCAGTTACTTCAAAAGAAACTAATGAGACCCAATCTTCCAAGGGCAAAAAGCCTAAGAAAGAGAAGGTCCAATGTGCCTATTGTAAAAGACCTGGTCATGATGAAAATAAATGTCTGAAGAAAAGAATTGATCGCTTAACACACATTCTTGAGAATAATAATATCAGTGTTTCAGCGTCTAGCAAACATAGTTCTAATGAGGGGTCCAACAAGGCAAAAGAAAATAGCAAGGGGAAAGGGAAGGGAAAGCAACTTGTTGTAGTTGCTGTTGGCAAGTTGGCTATACTAGTGTATATGACTTAATATAGTGTTGTCATTATGGAAACAAAGTCATATAGTAGTTTGGAGTCAGTGCACTTGATGTAAAGATCAAAAATTGGTTAAGTGTTGAAGACTGGACATTGTACAGAGTTCCTAAAGCTTAGAGCATCAGTGCACATGCGTATGACCAAGTTATGGTGTGCACCCTAGAGGTTAAGTTGGTTAGACTATATTCATGCTTATTCTATGAGTGCATGATCAGATATGCAAGTATGAGGAAGATATAGATAGATGAAGTTACACAGCTAGTGAGTGCCAATGAAGAACAGAGTAAGCAGCCGATTGTTATCATTTTGAGTTGTGGTTATATTCTATTGATGTAAAGGCTATGTGCCTATTGTAATTAGGTTACCAACATGTATATATGTTTGTTTGTAAACATGATTGAGCGAATTCATTTGGAAGCATTGTGTGTAATAGGTTTAAGAGCCGACCTAGTTGTTTATTTTGTATGCACATATAAATATGAGATGCACCCATTGTAATTAGTATGGAAGTTGATATAAAGTTGTAGTAAGAAGAGCAGAAGTATGAGAAGAGACTATAAGATGTATTAGAGCTTTGCAAAGGGGTCAAAGCATTAGGGCATCAAATGAACTAATTTGACAAGTAGTGCCACAGTGACAGTTCATCCAGTAGATATAGTGTGTATTTGAGATCAGAAGGTTAAAGCCTTCACCACTTGAGCAGTGAGCTCTAGGAAAGTGCATCCAATCCCCTAATAGGGCTATTGTAAAAGAATCCTAATAGGGTCTGACCCTTAACAAGGTCTACTGTACTTAATACATTGTAAAGCAATTCCTAACAGGGTTAAGGATCTTCTAATAAGGATCACTAAACACTAGTACAAAATATTAGTGGGTGTCAATTCCCACTGGGGTTTTTACCTATTTGGGTTTCCCCGTAACTATATTGGTGTTATGTGTTGATTTCATGTTTCATGTTTATGTGGATGTTCATTTCAGTACTTAAGCATTTAAGTTCAACTTAAAGATTAAGTAAAAAGATAAATATACAATGAACACTCATTCACCCCCCCCCTCTCAGTGTTCCCATTCCTAACAATTGGTATCGGAGCTCTGGTCCTCAGCAAAGAAGTTTAACCACTTGAGGAGATCATGGAAAAAGTAGAAATGAAACACCTAAAAATAAATCTGGAAGCTTCTCTTGAAGACTTGGACAAATCTGAAAGAGAAACTAAAGAACTAAGGGAAAAACTCAGTGATGCTCAATTAGTCATCAAAAGGCTAAGGAAAGATTTGAAAGAATGCTCTACTAATGATCTAGGGAAAATGGTCAAGACGATGAATGAAGACAATAAATCTTGAAAAGAACAACTTGAATAATTTGATGATAAGTTGACTAACAATCAGGAAGTCTATGACGAACAGGTCAAAGAGAACCTTCAACTGCATGAAGAATTAAGGCAAGAAAATATGGAAATTTTGGAACTAAGCAACAATAAGGAAAGCTTGGAATTTGAATTGAAAAAGGATAAGAATCACATTGATAAATTACACACCAATTCTGATTTAATAGAATCTTAGTTGTATGCAAGAAGAGCCAAAGGAGATACTAGCTACATTGGATACAATGAAGCACAAAATCAGATTGACAACATGCGAGCAAGAATGAAAGCACAAAAAGAATCTATTGATACTAAGAAGATTGAAGATCAAACCAAAGATAATGGTGAACCACCTAAGAATGAGCGCAAACCTGTAGACCACACTTGTTATGCTTGTAACAAGCATGGACACATAGCAAGGAACTGTAAAGAGGTAAGACCTTTTAATGGTTACTGTTATTCATGCAATAAATTTGGTCATAGAGCTATGAATTGCAAGATAAGCTAAAAGAACAGGACTCATAATTAAAGAAATTAGAATCAATCAAATGTAAGAAGATCTCAAAATTTTACATGTCAGATATGTAACTATAATGGTCACTCAGCTAAACAATGTAAGATGGTGACCCATGTCAATGTGCCGAGGAATATACGGCCTCCAGTCATTTGTCACTCTTGTAACAAAGTTGGACACATCTCAAAGTTTTGCAAATCAAGGACACAAGGTCAGGAAAGCCTCAAAAAGCCTGAAGAACTAGTTTTGGATCCCAAAGGAGAAGTCAATTTTGTGAAAGCTTCAGAGGATGCGAGCTTGATTTGGTCAGAAAAAAAAAGGACAAGATTGATGAGTATGTATTGGATGCATTCATGGTGGATGCACCCTCTACATCTGGATGAATGGCCCTTAGGGTCATAGGAGGAGCTAATTTAGCTCTAGTCCCTTGCGTGGCTAGTATACTCACTCTCAGAGTATGTGCCTTTGGACTTAAGCTTTTGGAAAGTAGAGAAACCTTCATGCAAGATCGCACTAGCTGATTATTTGCAGAATGAAAGAAATTTCCAAGTGACAACCTAGTTTACGTGACAAGCATTAATGGCAAAATTTTCACTTTAAGTACACATAAATCTTTTTGATTAGTCATTGCATTAGAATTTAGAGTGATTGGAGAGCAGAAAGAGCTTTAGAATTTATTGTGAAGACTTGCAGATTGATCTATCAGTGATTACCAGTACATTTGATTAGTTGCAAAAACCCTAGTTCATCGTGCCAATTTAAAAGTCTTTAGATTATCTCAGAGAACATTTGGAAAGCGATAAAACAAGTAAGTGATGGCCACTCCCATAGTATTTGATGTTGCAAAAAATAAAAGATATGTGTTTAAGAAGCATCCATTTAAGTCTACCCTAGATGAGTTAGAGGGAGCATTTTCCTGCACGCCTATGGGTGTTATGCATGTCGAAGACATTAGGGCATACATTTACTATAAGAGGGAACCAATAGAATTGGACAGATTAAAGGCGCACATGGAAACTGTGCTAAAACTAGACAAAAACTTCTTGGATGAATATATGAAGTGGAATGATCACCCTATAGTGGAGTATGCTACGACATATGAGTTCTATGAGACAGAATGGATTAAAATACTTCTGAGTAGAATTCATGATGACCTATTTTAGATAGGTGATGTGCTAGTAAGAATCACTAGTGACCTAATATATGAGATGACAAGCCTATCTAATACTAACATTATCCTTCCTGAGGGCAAGGATGTCAAAAAAATTGTTGAGAAAACATGTAAGTCAAGGAGTGATAGGTGTGGGATGACAACTAAACCTATTGAGCAAGCTAACATAAAATTGATGTCCATGATACTTGGATACAAGTTTCAACACACCAGTAGGTTGAATAGTGTGTCTGCGGCCACAATTCTAGCATCTATTAGACTTGTGAAGGAAGATGTAGAGTTCAATCTATGTGAGATCTTGCACGCACAGTTGATTGATAAAATCAAGGTAATCAAGCATGATTAAACCAAGATATTTAGGTTTGGGTCTTTGATTATTTACATGTACCTTCATATAGTTGGGAAGGTATCAGATTCATATTTGGATAAGTCAATTCCAACCACACCACAAATATCTTACAAGGCATCCACTGAGAGTACATTGAGAGATTACATAACATTAGAATTGAAGACCGTTAGGGCCAAGATGTAAATGAGGTATAGAATTTCAAAAAAATTTGTTGAGATATACAAGGATACTATTTGTTTTATGGTTGAAATAGATACAACATGCATGGAGGCAGTTGTATCTAGAGCAAAGTGGATTCATCCACTTGGATATGAAGTAGATGAACAAGTTTTAGAAGCATATGCTCAAGTACTACTTTCAGCTCCTACTGACCCTAATGAGGCAAGGTGGGGAACTTATGAGGAAAAGACAAGAGAGATAGATGCTAAACTTAACAACGCCACAACAAAAAGAAAGGTTGCTAAAGTCACCTCAGAGATCTTGAGAATACACAGAGTGTCTCAAGAAGATCTAGACAAAGTAAAAGAACAAAAGATTGCTTTGGAATTAGAGAGTGCAGATGCAACAAAGGCAGAACCACATGATCCCAAGTTGAAGAAGGTAAAGATAGAGAAATTTGATGAACAAAAGGATAAAACTGATGATACTCCCTCTACTCCCAAGGAAACCATTGACCCTACTACTCCTTCAGAGTATAAGGCAATGCCAAAGAGGAAGAAAGAGATTAGTACTAGTCATCCATCCTCAAGAGTCACAAGAAATAGAAGGAACTCACAAGAACCTCCTGAAGTAAGTTTCAAACCTAGTCTCAGTGTGCTAAGTGCAAGAATAATTGATGAGGGAATAATTGATCAAGTAGGGAAGTTTTATAAAAAATATAGTGAAATAGAAAAATCTGAGATACATGGTATGATAGTCAAACACATGCTGAAGTTCAAGAAGACAGTCTTGGAACTTAAGACTATGATCCTTGACAATGTGTGGAACATCCTAGAATTCCAAAAGAGATAGGCTATTGAAGTAGATCTACAGATAAGAGAGAAGATCTTAGATGAAACTCTTCTTGTATGTGAGCTAGAAGAGGAGAACTTACTATTAGATCTGGTGAAGCCTCACCTCAGGACCAAGACAAGAACATTGAATATAATGGATAAAAACTATGAATTAGTTGCCAAAGAAATAGAGAAAGCCTTTGAGAAGGTCTTTATGAAGAGGCACATGTATTCACCTACTACACCCAAAGCACAAGTATCCATAAAGGAAGTCAAGGTGGTAGAGCCCACTAATGCATCAGTAACAGGTCCTTAGGATTCAACTCTTGCATTGGAAACACAATCAAAGGCAGATAAGTCTGCGCCCATGATAGAGTCACTCAAGGATAGCACCATTATCATTGATAATGTAGAGATAGCCATGGGGGCTGTAATACCCTCTCCTATGGTGATACTTGGACTTTTGTGATTTGGACATTCTATTATGATGGTTAGAACTATATATTTACATTTATGTTTAGTGGATGATGACATGTTTATCAGATGATTGATATGCTCATTTATAGTTATCATTTATATGTTTATGAAATGAAAAAATGTTTTATGGAGCTAACCCAAGGATTTGAAACTAACCATTATCATGATGTTTTATGTTTCATGTATATGTGTCTGACGTGTCTTCATGACTCAGGATGAAGCCATAGTTACTCACTTAGTTGAGGTCCACGTGATGTATCAATCCTACTCATCTGTTTGCATATATCTGATTTGTATGTATATCCATATGTATACATGTATCTATTCTTGGTGATGTAGGATTACAGGTACTAGGTATCATCTCCACCTAGCTTCATAGGTCTGAGCGATCCCTCAAAATCCTTGATTGTTGTTGTTGTTACAGAGATATCACCAGGTTCCATAGGAAGGAACTCTACCTTTGATCCTTTTACCTTTATTTGGGGAGTTCCTGAGTTAGTCCCTTGTGTGGATGATGTATTTCTGTGTCATCTTAGTTTATTGGTTTTGTGGATCTTATAGCTGGTTTCTTGTCCTTTTTGCATTCGTTGAGAATGAGGTTTTGAGTATGGTAGCTCTAACTGTCTTCATGGTATGTTCAATTTTGTCAGTACAATTATTGATGGGAATTATTGTTCATTTGAGGGTAGGATTTAGTAGTTTATCTTTATTAGAAGTTACTTATATATATACTAGTGTATCTTGTTAGGAAGGAGTTAGTATGTGATTAAATCATGTGATTTTAATATCAATAATAAAGAATTTTATGGTATTATTTTATAATACTCATAATAACAAATGTCTATGGCAATACTAGTAATAAATGTTTTAATAATAGTGGTAAACTCCAACTTATGTTACTAATTACCTCATATATATATATATATATATATATATATATATATATATATATATATATATATATATATATATATATATATATATATATATATATATATATATATATATATATATATATATATATATATATATATATATATATATATCACTATTATATTTTGTAAAGAATATGGATTAGTGT
This sequence comes from Chamaecyparis obtusa, assembly GCA_027943335.1. Taxonomy (NCBI): domain Eukaryota; kingdom Viridiplantae; phylum Streptophyta; class Pinopsida; order Cupressales; family Cupressaceae; genus Chamaecyparis; species Chamaecyparis obtusa. Next base: position 940,829 of record BSBK01000884.1, read on the forward strand.
AGGAATAAATAATATGCTTCATAATAATAATAATAATATATGTGCACATAGGCATATTGGTGCACACATATGCATATGCATATGCATACATATATTTATATAATTATTGGTGAGTAAGTAATTATTGAATTATATTAATAAAAAATTAATAAGGTAATGGTTTGGTAAATGTGTTGTAAATAATAATTACTATTACCTTCCTTAAATAAAAGAAACATAAATTAGATTTTGGTAATAGGTAAATATAATTATATCTCTTCCGGGAGAGGCTTTAATGATATTATTTACGCCTAACTATTAACTGATGGATAGTTGGGATGGTTGCATCAGTTGGATTACCCGTGCAACCACCTCCTCCATTCTATATACAGGAAAGATTTCCTATGTGAAAGGGAGTTGGCATAGGAAATTTTAATTTGAGGAGAGGCTTTATCTTTGTTAAAATATTGCTATAATTCAGAGAAGAGAGAATTTATTTTTCTCTGAAGAGATTGGAGCTTTCGAAAGAGGTTGGAGCTTTCCTGTAGGAGGAATTTGAAGGAGTGCTTGGAGCAGGTTGGAAATCTTGGATCTTCTGCTCTCCAATAGTTTCTCTTCACCAGACTCCAGGTAGGATCTATACTGGAGATAATCCTTCTTGAGTGTTTGTTGCTTGATTGCATTTCCATTTTGTTCTTGTTGCTTACTGTGAGCCTACAATTTAAAAGGGGATTAATCTATTATAATATGGTTGTACTCTTGTGTGAAATAGTCTCAGGGGAAATGATAGTTATGATATATTATTTCTTTATGTGAGTTGTTTATATATATGTTAGCATTTTAATATTTATGATATATTATTTCATTCTAAGAGCCGTTTATACCTTATTGTAATTTTTCTAGTCATTTCTATATCATTGTAGTCTACTAGCCGTTCATAAAAATATAATATTATGGCATTGTGTCGCCGTTTTGATATATCATTATGCCAGTCCCGAGTTAGGTTTATTTATATTGAATATGTTAGAAGTAGGGAATACTAAGAGGGGGGGGTGAATTAGTATTCTACAAACTTTATCTTTTGCCCAAATATGGATATAACAGATTATCTTTACACATGCATAACATAAGAAGCTAAACAACATGCATAGCAATAAAACTAAAGAACTCATAACACATGATATGTTCTCGAGGAAACCTTGGCCAAGGGAAAACCTCGGTGGGGATGGTACCCACAAAGATCCACTAATCAAAAGTATCATGTTAAGGATATTGACCCTGTTAGGAGTCTATTACAAGCATATAGTGTATCAGTCCTAATTAAGGGACTATAGGCCTTGTTAGAAGCCTCAACCCTGTTAGGAGTTGTCAATACAAAATCTGATTACCAGATGAGCCCACTGCCTAAACAAGTAATGTACAATGTATACTGATTACAAAATGGATTAAGGTACATAACCTTATGCTGCTTGCATCAATATATTTTCGCTGCTCTTACATTCGCATCATATCATTACAATATTACCACATGTCTCTTCTTCTTCTTACAATTACAATTACATATATACAAGTTATTAAGGATAATAAATTTACATGGTTGGCTTCCATATATGTTTATCTAAGGGTTAACATCTAGGATGTTGTCCCTTTATATTGTTAAGACATTATTTTGATAAACAAAATAATCCCTTAACTCTTTACCAATCCTGTCTTCAAAACTATCATGTTGGCTTAACACTGTCTTTGGTAAAACTATCATAACTAATTCCGTACATGCCATACTAACTTGTTCTTTGAGATGGGTCATCATTAGACATCATAGAGTCTATGTTCAAGTGTGCAAGCACTCAACTTACTCTAGTCAATGTCACAAACAAAAACTATCCTTGGGTACACTGATGAAAATGTTGTCTCACACTTAAATGAATTTGTAATGCGCTCTACTATACTTGCTCTCTGACCTTTGCACTCTTCATGTGGATCATATGTTTCCATAATGACAACATCTATGTACTCAACTCAGCCAAATTGCCAACAATCTCCCCCTTTGTCATTGGTGGCAACATATGAGAAAATTGGCTAAGTGTACAACTCAAAATCTCAAAAATTGTCTCAAAATTGGCCATAGTATAACATATACATATACTATCCTTATAAATCCTCAAAATATAATTTCTAATACAATAATCCCCCTAAGAGTATCAATCCATATCATATACAACAATTTTCTGCTCTATATCTCTCCCCCTTTGACAACAATGAGAAAATAAAGTAGGGAGGGCTACAAAATTGTGTCACAAAAAGATTATACCTTAGTTCCTTATTGCAAAGCTGGTAGGCTTGCAACACAATCTATAAAATCAACTTTCATTGCTTCTATCTCCTTCTCCCACAATTTCTTAATGGAATCTACCACATTGAGTAAAGTGCTTAGTCCATAAGCTGCTATATGACATACTTGAAGGTTTTCAAAGTTAAATTTATGAAAAGATGCCTTTTCTGAAAGACATTCTTCCAACTATTCTTTAATTACACATAACTTCATAGAAGTGTGCTCTCTCAAAAGATTAAATCTTCTCATTTTTCTATTCCTTTCATCTTGCAAAACTCTAATTTCATGATAAAGCTTCCTAACTTTCTTCTCTATATCTAATACCTTCACATTGGGGCTAGAAAGAAGGTTACATTCATTCTGAATTTTTGCTTCTTTCGACTTCATCTTCTGATCTTCTTCTATTGTTAAGGTCTCTGATTTTGTACACTATATGTACAAAGATTTTCCTATTCCCAAATGATTTATAAAGTCCTTGATACAGATATCAAGACTATTAATATCATTCTTGATATTCTGACTAATATTCAAAAGCATTTCAGCTTCATAAGCTGCTTGAGCTCTTACTTTTGCAATATCAGATAGATTAGTGAATTCATCATCAAAAGTGCTCATTACCTTCTTAGCTTTCTCCAAAGGGTCTGCCTCTATAATTTGTGTAGTTAAAATGCTTTGTAACTTGTCAGTTATTTCCTTCAAACTCCCTTCAAGATTCTTCACTTTCTTGTTCTTGCCAATAATCTTATTTAAAGAAGTGATCAGTTCCAATTGATCATCATCATCAACTTCTTTTCCTAAATCCTCAAATAAAGATCCAATTTCCTTATTCTTTCCAGTCTCAGGAGTAAGACTGATGTCTTCTTTGATAGGAATAGATGCTTGAATCTCTGTTGCTTTGGGTTCTTTAATAGTGGTTTATGTCTACTCTGCTTCTATATCAAGTTCATCAAGAGCTGAATTGTCAACAATGTTTCCTAAATTCTTGAATACATTTCCATCAGTATCCAAGGTGACCTTTGTACCTTCTACATTCATTGATTCATCTTCGATGCTAATAGTTGGAGGAAAAGAAATATCCTCTTGTTTAGCTTCACCTGCTTGATCTGCTGCAGTTGATGGTTCTCCAACAATTTCTGCCATAACCTTGATTATTGCCTACTCTGTATCAAAGTTAACTTCTTCATATCTACCTTCCATAATTAGAATGGTTCTCCTTTTGGTTCTTAGGTGGTTTCTTAAGGCCTTCAATATCTTCTTTAGGTGTGCATCATCTCTTACATCACAAAGCTTTCTTACTAGATTCTCTTTGATAGAAGTGTCTTCTTCTTGTGCTCTCTTCTTTCTATTTACAAGTTTTTTAAACAAGTCATCAAGTATCTGACCTTGAATAGTGTCAAACTTCTTATTTGCCAAAACCATGTGCTTTAAAATTGCATTCTCCAAGTTAAGTATGTCTGAATAATCATAAAGACTGTAGTACTTATTCATTCTGGTAAAGTCTCCATTTTCAATAATCTTCTCATTAAGCTTTTCAACTTTAGGTTTCCAAGCTTTCTTCTTAACCAAAGTAGTGTCATCATCTTTAATTATTGCAACTTTCGTAGGAATTGGTGGCACCAAAACTTTCTGCCTCTTACTAGGTCCAGTAGCAATTTCTTTCATTCTCTTACTAGGAGTGGAGGAGGAAGACCTAGTAGGTCTGCTTGTTTCTTGTTCCATCTTTGGTTCCTCTACTTTCACCTTGACTTGAGGTTCTTACTGCTGTACTACAATTGATGGGGTAGACAAAACTTCTTTCTGTTCACTCATTTTGATTGTTGTTGCTGTGTTCTTTGCTATCTCAAACTCATGTTGTGTCAATCCTGAATCTTTCAATATTTTATTTATAGTGCTGTCAACTCTCTTCTTAGATTGCTTCTCCTCAATTATAGCTTTTGCAGAGTTGAAATTCTCTTCGAAAGTTCCAAACCTTTTGCACTGAGTGTCCAACTTACACTTAAGTAACCTGCCAACATATTCTTCTATTTCTATCTCAGATATCTCATAGCCAAGAGGGTCTATGAAGTCAGTTCTAGGTTCCACTGCTTCAATATAGGTAAATTCAGTGTCAACCATAAAACATATATCATCTTTATATTTCTCCACAATAGACTGTGGAATCCTTGATCTGCTGATTACCAATTTCTGAAATGTCTTCATCACTAACATAGCACTCTCATTCACTTTGTCGATAACATGTTTCATATATACTTTATTTATCCTTTGCATAGTAGATTGACCATCATTCCAATTATTTGCAATGGTGTACGAAAATCTTCTCAATAGGTGGAAAAACATGTATGTAATTAAGGACAAAAATCTAAATTGTGCATACTTAGGTTTCTTAATCTTTTCCAAGTTTTCAAACAATTGTATTCTCATAATTTCACACATATCAACTGGTACCTTGTCAATACACATTAAATAGGCTATGTGTACCATTCCAGCTGCCATGTCATCTTCTTTAGAATTTGCACAAAACTTAGTTGTTAGGTACTTCCATAAATATCTAACATCATGTTGTTTGATCTTGCTAATCACAATTCCTCCGCCATTATAGGTTGATTCTGTGTTGTCCATGACTATTTTCCTCATATTATTTTCATTTAAAGGAATAGCACCAGTTTTAGATAGTCTAGTGACTTCATGAATCAAGTCAGTTGTAATGTCTATTACTCTATCCTCTAGCCAAACCTTTCCATTGTGAATTCTGCTCAAAATAATCTTAATGCATTCTTCATTGTCAAATTCATACTGCAATGCATACTTAACAATCTCATTGTCTTTCAAATGTTCATATCCTTGTTTAAATGTCATATCTTGATTGTAAATCTTTTGATATTCATTGGTAAAATCACTATCACTGATGGTTTCTAGCTTGCATCCATGATAACTTCTCACATTCTCCAAATGCAAAACTCTGTTTGGTATGGATGATAATGGTAAACTAGGGTTATCTTCTTCCAAGGGTTCTAGTGGTTCCCTCTTCATTCTAGGTCTATTTTTGTCTCTGACATTATGAATTAAAGATATTGCTTCTAGTTCTTTATACCAATTCAAAGATCTGCCAAGTAAAATACCTCAAATTCATGATTCTAGGGCTTGCATAGATTCGGCGCTCAAATCCTTCACCAAATCATTCCAAAATGCTTCCAATCGCTACTCTTTGTTCTCCTAAACACTTCAGCTCACTTTGATAATCAAATAACATCGATCATAACCTTTTATTACTTCAATCTCACTTAGGTCTGACATTGCATTCAATTCTTTTGCCACTTCTTTCCAAAAAGTTATTTTTGTTAACCTGCAAAAACTTAAAACTTCTTGCGATCTCGCAAAACATAATATTTTCTTTTGCGCTCTTAACCATAGCATTAGTACATCATAACCTACCTTACATTAACTATGCAAAACTTAGTTCATCATAAATCTACTTCTACACTAATTCTAAGTTCCTAATCTATTGTAATTATCATAAATCAAGTGCTTATAGATAGGTCAGGTAAGGATTCATTCTTACCACTTGATACTTCACCTTTCTGATTACCTTCAATGTTGAATATGTCTCCTTGATCTATGCCTTTAACAAACTTCACTTCATCTGCATTACTACAACAACCTTTCTATCTATTTCTTGCATCTTCATTTCTTCTTTCATGATTTCTAGGGTTAGGGTTAGGATAAAAAACTCCATTGTTCATTCTGCAAAATCTTGTTGTATGTCCAATCTTGTTGCATATCTGACAAATAGTTCCATTGTTTCCATATCTTGGTCCTTGCTGATTGATTTGTGATCTGCAGTTTCTAGCAATATGTCCAACCTTGTTGCATCTATAACATACTACTCCATTTCTTCTATTCATATCTTTAGTAGGTCTCTTATCTGCATTGTTAGTATTCCTAAACATTCTACTACCATAATTGTTTTCAAGAACTTTAGGTTTTTTACATTCAATAGCTCTATGTCCAAAACCATGACAATTATAACAATAACCATTAAGAGGTTTAAATTTCTTACCTGTGCAATCTTTGTTCATATGACCAATAGTATTACAACCAAAACATCTACCTTTAAATTCTCTTTGCATACCTTTGGATGATTCTTCTTTCTTAGGTGGTTCTTCTCCTTTGGGTGATTCTTCTGATTTGTTGATCTCATCAGACTTCTTCTCATCTAGACTTTCAGATATTTTTAGATCTGGTTCCTTGTTCTCAACATTTGTTCTGAATATGTTAAATCCAAGTCTAGTCTTATCATAGGATGGTTTCCCAAAAGATACTTGTTCATCGATCTTCTCACTATTTGAATATAGCCTTTCAAGTTGTTGTTTGGATTGAGTCAGTTCGCCTTTCACAATCTTGTTGTATTTCTCAAGTTCAACATACTGTAAATTGACTTTCTCAAGTTTAGATTTTAGTTCTTCATTTTCAATCTTCAACTTTTCATTCTCAGATCTCAGATTTTCTTCATTCTTGCTATTTCCATCTTTCAAACTTAATTTCTTTTTTTCTATCTTCAGTTCATGCTTAAGGATCACATTTTCTTTTTCTAAATTGTCATCACAATCTTCAATAAGAATTTTGGATTCCTTTTCAGATTTCAGATCTTCCAACTTCCTTTTCAGTTTCTCAATGAGGTTCTTTGCATCATCATATTTCCTTTTTAGAGTGTCTCTTTCAATAGTAAGCATATCAATATGTTCAAGAGCTTCTTCAAGATTCTTTTGTAGTTGATCCATATCCATAGAGATCTTACTCAAGCTGCTAGGATTTCCTTGAAGGATTCTTTTTCGAGTAACTAGGCTCTAATACCAATTGTTAGAAATAGGGAATACTGAGAGGGGGGGTGAATTAGTATTCTAAAAACTTTATCTTTTGCCCAAATATGGATATAACAGATTATCTTTACACATGCATAACATAAGAAGCTAAACAACATGCATAGCAATAAAACTAAAGAACTCATTACACATGATATGTTCTCGAGGAAACCCTGGCCAAGGGAAAACCCCGGTGGGGACGGTACCCACAAAGATCCACTAATCAAAAGTATCATGTTAAGGATATTGACCCTATTAGGAGTCTATTACAAGCATATAGTGTATCAGTCCTAATTAAGGGACTATAGGCCTTGTTAGAAGCCTCAACCCTGTTAGGAGTTGTCAATACAAAATCTGATTACCAGATGAGCCCACTACCCAAACAAGTAATGTACAATGTATACTGATTACAAAATGGATTAAGGTACATAACCTTATGCTGCTTGCATCAATATCTTTTCGCTGCTCTTACATTTGCATCATATCATTACAATATTACCACATGTCTCTTCTTCTTCTTACAATTACAATTACATATATACAAGTTATTAAGGATAATAAATTTACATGGTCGGCTTCCATATATGTTTATCTAAGGGTTAACATCTAGGATGTTGTCCCTTTATATTGTTAAGACATTATTTTGATAAACAAAATAATCCCTTAGCTCTTTACCAATCCTGTCTTCAAAACTGTCTTGTTGGCTTAACACCGTCTTCGGTAAAACTATCATAACTAATTCTGTACATTTTGTACTAACTTGTGCTCTAAGATGGGTCATCATTAGACATCATAGAGTCTATGTTCAAGAGTGCAAGCACTGAACTTACTCCAGTCAATGTCACAAACAAAAATTGTCCTCAGGTACACTGGTGAAAATGTTGTCTCACACTTAAACAAATTTGCAATGCGCTCTACTATACTTGTTCTCTGGACCTTTGCGCTCTTCATGTGGATCATATGTTTCCATAATGAAAACATCTATGTACTCAGCTCAGCCAAATTGCCAATAGAATATTCCATCATGAAGCATTATGTAGAGTATTTATATTTGATATCCTTGATCAATACGCGCAGTATTTATAGGGTTATTTATATTAGATTTTCTATCATAAAGCATTATACGTAGTTTTTATATTTGATTTTCTTAGTCATTACACATAGCGTTTATATTTAATGTTCTATCATTATCAATAAACAATATGTGTGGTCACCTTAAAGTGTATATTTTGTTATGAGAAATGTGCGGTCAACCCTAAGGCACAGTCACATTAATGATAAATTCACAGTCAAACCTAATGCACAGTCATAGTAATGAGAAATGCATGGTCACGTTTATGTGTAAAACTTATAGAAATATTTTTGAATTAATAGGATGAGTTATAAAAGTTTAAACCCTATAATTAATAGTACTTTAATTTCTTATAATTCAAGTTATACTTGTATAAAGAAATTAGGTACCTTTCAGGATGACTAAGATAGGTTTCAACTTCATGGGAGATAAGATGCAACTTCTAGATTTTAGATTTTTCAAAAAAATCAGACTTGGTTAAATTTTAGGCATATGGATTTTTTTATAAACTCTATGGAATTTTTTTATAAACTATATATGTTCATTACTTGTTTGATGGAGGTTATATGGTGCATTTAGATACTTAAATAGGGTTAGGATGTGTGTAGTAAGCATGATTAGGGTTTAGGATTGTCTAGGAGGATCAGGACCATTCTAGGCCTCCCTAAACATTCCTAATTTTCCTAAACATCCCTAAACTATCTTGTTATTTTCTATTCTTTGATGCAATTCTCAAATGTGTTTATGATATGTTTTTACTACATGTGTGATGTATTGTGATGTGTGGGTTAAGGGTAGAAAACCTAAAAACACCAATTGAGTGGCTCTCAGTGTGGGGTCGGGGCCCTAAGTGGCTAGAACCAGGATAACCGACTGAAGAGTTATTTAACAAGTGATAATTTAATTAAAAATTATGGGAATGGGTTCAAACACTAAAAATATTAATATGTGCTTCACCCACGCCATTAGTGCTAGTAAAGGCTATGGATGGGAGTGGGAGAAGGTGCCTATGCGTAGGTATGATCGAATGGTGCTTGTCTGTATGAAAGGAATTCAGTTCTACATGTGCCTACTTGAGGGCCAGGGCCTGAAGTGGCTAGTACCAGGACAACCCAAGGGGTGATGGCTATGTGATGACACTCAATTAAGTTGTTTCTTAGAGTTTCTACCAAGCCTTAGAACCTTTGGGAAAATATTTATACTTTGATCTTCTTTCTATTTTCTAGTTGGGAAGGTTACCCAACCCTAGGTATGGCTTAGCTATCCCTTCTTTGTGGACCTTGGTGTTTATCTCCTAGCACGGGGGAGTGGGCCTTTTGGTATCCACGTGGTTGGGTGGTAAATATTTTTATGAAGGTATCTTTTGCGGATGTAATGCTTATGGATTCATGCTTGCACAGTGTTCCAGTTTTGAAGAATGAAGACTTGTATTTATCTTTCATAATGTAAATTTATTGTTACCTCACAAGAGGAGATGAATGTAATGTAATCATTAATGTTCTTCAAAATGATGTATTTGGAATGGGTAGACTTAGGAAAAAGGAAAAGAAAAAGCATGAACTTCATGTATATGATGTATGTTGGAAAAGAAAAGGATTTTGTAACATTTCAAGTAAAGTAGTATGTTTCTCATTGTTGTTGATTTAGTGAAAAGCTACTGAAAAACAAATGTATTATTTGCAATGTATCAAATGTTTAGATGATTCTATTATATGGTATTAATGCTTTAAATGTTATATTGTTCATAAAAGGATACTTAGGAAAATAGATGGTTTTAAATGGAAAATTGAAATGAAAGTACTTTGTATTTCTTTATAAAGATTCTTCTAATGATATGATGTAGTTTTCTTTGAGAAGTAAATCTTGTTGTTAGTTTACTTAATGGATTTAAATGAATTATTCATAAAATAGTAGTGAACCTTGGGAGGAATCTAAGTTTAAGTTTTGTTCACATAATTCTTTTAAAAATTCAAAATTTTCATAAATCATTACTTAGGTTTTGTTTTACAAAGAGAATCTTTGTTCTCTTCCCCAGTTCCCTTGTGGGGCATGACAACAGCCACTAACACTGAGTTGGATAAGTTTGAAGAAGCTTTTGTGAGCACACAAGAAGTTGAAATTTTATGCAGCAACACACCTCCCACTCATCAAGAAGAAGTATTGATTGAAGATATAACAGATGTGAAAGAAGAAGAAAAGATGGAAGAAAAGAAAGAACAAGAAAAAGAAAAAATAGAAAAAGAATAAGAAAAGAAAGAAACAAAAAAAGAAGAAGAGAGTAATGAACCATCAGTTGAACTAGTCAAGGTAAAACAAGAAGTGATGGATAGCACTCCCATCGCTCCCTTAGTAGCATTGTTGTCAAGTTTGACACCTGGCACATCTAGTTTGGACTCATGGAGAGAAGAAGATCTGATAAAATTCAGCGCCCTAGCCATGGAAAAGGCCAAAGAAAAACAAGTGATGAGGAATACCTTCCTAGTAGAATCAATAAAAATTCTCAAAAATTTGTTGCTAGAGGACAAGAAAGTGTCAAAGATACACTATGTTGATGATTTGAGTACAGTCATCTCACATTTCAAAAGTAATTTCTCAAGCCTTGAAGAATCTGCATCCCTAGTTGCAGAAGAAAAGTACCTGAAGAAGAGGTTGAGTGAATTAATGAGAAACTTTGCACTTGACCTAAGCTCACTCAAGACTAGTCAAGCATCCTTTAAAAGAGTTTGCAGATCAAGGAAGAAAAGTCATTGCAAAATGCATGGATCGGGATAAGCTTACTGATGCCCATTTCAAGAAAATAAAAGAGGTAGAAGCTATGATTGAGCAAGTTAAGAGTTTAGTGAAAGACATGTCCACAGATGTAAAAATGTGTAATAATGTATACCAAGGGAAAATAGATAAGATTGAGAAGGCAGAAAAATAAATGTAAAAGATCAGGGCAAGGCAAACAAAGCTCAGAAATGCTATTGTGCCCTCATTAGATATACTCAATCAGAACATCAAGGACATAGATGCCACAATAGTAACATACGATCATGGTCCTAGTACTAACTTGGAGAAGATGGAGAAGCTACAGTATGCACTATGCACCCATCTCCAGATAATAAACTCTTTGATCATATTTTGGAAGAAGGAGATCCAAAACCTAAAGATAGCATATCCAGATGTTCTCCCTTAGTGAGTATGTGTAGATACAGTTTTTGAAACACCTTTGTCATTAATGTCAAAGGGGGAGTTGTGTATAGAATATGGATCATAATATGTATAGGGAGATATAAGTGTATGTGTAGAAGACAAAAAGTTTTTTGTATTGAGGGACAGTCAGCAACTTGGTCATATTCCTTTGTTGCCATCAATGAAAAAGGGGGAGATTGTTGGAAAGTTGCCTATACTGGTGTATATGACTTAATATAGTGTTTTCATTATGGAAACAAAGTCCTATAATAGTTTGGAATCAACGCACTTGATGTAAAGATCAGAAATCGGTTAACTGTTGAAGACTGGACAATGTACAGAGTTCTTGAAGCTCAGAGCATCAGCGCACGTGTGTACAACTGAGTTATGGTGTGCACCCTGGAAGTTAAGTTGGTTAGACTATATTCATGCTTAGTCTATGAGTGCATGATTAGATATGCAAGTATGAGGAAGATATAGACAAATGAAGTTACACAGCCAGTTAGTGCCAGTGAAGAACAAAGTAAGCAGCTGACTGTTATCATTTTGAGTTGCAGTTATATTCTATTGATGTAAAGACTATGTGCCTATTGTAATTAGGTTTCCAACATGTATATATGTTTTTTTGTAAACACACTTGAGCCAATTCATTTGGAATCATTGTGTTTAATAGGTTTAAGGGCCAACCTAGTTGTTTATTTTGTATGCACATATAAATATGAGATGCGCCTATTGTAATTAGTATGGAAGTTGATATAAATTTGTAGTAAAAAGAGAAGAAGTATGCAAAGAGACTATAAGATGTATTAGATCTTTGCAAAGGGGTCAAAGCATCAATGCATCAAAGGAAATGATCTGACAAGCAGTGTCATAGTGATAGTTCATGCAATAGATATAGTGTGTATCTGAGATTAGAAGGTTGCAGCCTTCACCACTTGAGAAGTGAGCTCTAGGATAGTGCATACACTCCCCTAACAAGGACTATTGTAAAAGACTCCTAACAAGGTCTAACTCTTAACAAGGTCTACTATACTTAATACATTGTAAAGAAACTCCTAATAGGGTTAAGGATCTTCTAACAAGGATCACTAAACACTAGTACATAATATTAGTGGGTGTCAATTACCACCGGGGTTTTTACCTATTTGGGTTTCCTTGTAACCATATTGGTGTTATATGTTGATTTCATGTTTCATGTTTATGTGGATGTTCATTTTAGTACTTAAGCATTTAAGTTCAGTTTAAAGATTAAGTAAAAAGATAAATATATAGTGAACATTGATTTAGCCCCCCCTCTTAGTGTTCCCATTCCTAACAGTTTCTTCTTCACCATCCACTTGGGTTCTTAATTTGGGTGCTTTGCATCACATGGCTTTATCTAAGGAAGAAATTGTATCTTTGGAGCTAAGTTCTATGCCTTCTATTTTTATGGGTGATGACACTCCTGTTGAGGTGTGTGGGAGAGGGTCTATTTATGTTGGGGATGGAACATTCCATGATGTTCTTCGTGCACCCTCATTATCAAATAATATCCTATCGGTATACCAGATCACTCACATAGGTTTAGGAAAGTGAGTTGAGTTCACTCTTGATTCAATGGAAATTTGTGAGTTATACAATGGTTCTACAATTGTAGTTGGGAGAGTAGATCATCAATCACGACTCTATCTATTTTATCACTTTTTTATTAATTCTCCTTCAACTATTTTTGTTACACATTCTAATGATGTGAGTAGATTATGGCATGAGTGGTTCGGCCATCTAAACTTCCACTGCTTGTAGCAGCTCAACCAACAGATCATGGTCACGGGGTTGCCTTCAGTTTAGTTTTCAAGTGGTGTTTGCCAAGGTTGCATTCTTGGTAAGCATCCTAAGGAAAATTTTGACAAAGGTAAGGCATGGAGAGCTTCACAGATACTGGAGTTAGTTCACAATTATTTGGTTGGTCCATTTTAGCATCCTTCTTTCAATAGGACTTGATATGTCCTGACATTTATTGATCAATTTTATTGATAAACTTGGTTATACTTTCTCAAGAAAAAGTTAGAGGTATTTGACCATTTTTAGGACTTCAAAACTTTTGTAGAGAAGCAATCCAAGAAATCCATCAAATTTTTGCACAGTGAAAATGGTGGTGAGTATGTCAACCATCGGTTTGAGAGGTATTACACTTCAGAGGGGATTGATTTGCAACTTTCAGTTCCATACAATCCTCAACATAATGGTGTTGTAGAACAAAAGAATAGGTTCTTGAAGGAAATGGAAAATTGCATGATTCACTCAAGATCTCTTGCACCACAATATTGGGTAGAGGCCATTAATTATGCTTGTTATATCCAGAACCATGTTCCTTCTTCAAGCCTTGAAGGGAGTCACTCCTTTTGAAGCTTGGAGTAGTCAAAAACTATCAATTAAGCACTTTCAAGTTTTTGGTTCTCCTACATGGGTCCACATTCATGCAGAGAAACACAAGGCCTTAGATCCGTAGAGTAGACCTTTAATATTTATAGGTTATCCTAATGGTGTGAAGGGTTATTAGTTGCTCCACCCTACTACACTTGAGTTACTCATTGAGAGGAGTATTCAATTTGAGGAGGGCTCTTCAAGCTGACTTTCTATCACTTCTCTAACTCCTTCTACTTTGACATTGGAGTCACTTGGGATACATGAAAAATATTTTGATGAGTCAAAGTAGTCTTCTACCTCCACTTCTTATGTAGAGAGTGATTCAGAGGACTCACCTCCTTCCTCTCCTAGTCATCATTCAGAGGTTGATGATTTTCCTCTAGATTCTCCATCTTCTGGTCCACTTTGGGCTAGACAAACCTTACAGTCTTGATGCAGGAGCATCTTAGGATTCTTGGAAATCCTGTATCAACCAAAAATATGTTTGTTTTGAAAGTCAGATTAGTAGTTTTGATCTTAGTTGGTGAAGTATTTTCTCATTTTTGGAGTTTGGTTGATTGATTTCTATGGTTATCGACATGCTTGGTCTTTGAACAACACTCAGTAACTGAAGGCGTTGATTTCTTCTAGCACTCGGTGATAACTGTGTTGCTTGATCATGCTTGGCATGGTTGGTTCTCTAGTGCTTGATTATTTCTCTTTTTCTTGGTGGTGCTTGGTGTTCTTGCAAACTGACTTGGTTATTTGGATGAATCATCTTGGCTGACTGATGTATTTAATTTGGGTTGTGTTCCTTGAGTTATGGATTGACCATTGGATGTGTGAGGACCTAGATCTAGCATGTTTCATTCTTCTATGTGGATTTGATGACTATTTGGGCCATCTTGGATAATGTAATTTATTGTAAGGCTATTTTTTAAGCTGACTAATGTTTTGGCATTTAATAATTATTTGTAGGAGTTAATTGTTTCATCTAGCCAACTTGTGGCTAAGGATGAGTATTTATAGGATGGTTGGGTAGTTTTTTAGAGGCATGGGGATATGCATTAGCATCAAAAGAGGAAGTTGGAGTTAGTAGCTTGCGAGATTAGGCACATGAAAATTGCTTGGAAGTTGTGAGTACAAGTTTAGATCTTTCCTGGGATCCTACCAGTGTCATGTCATGCTCCAAACTTGGACTAGCTAAGTGGTGAAATTGGGGAAAAGATTTGGATCCTGCGAGATCTTGTAGACTATTACTTCTTTCTAATTGGCTGTAACCGAGAAGGCCTTACAGCCTGGCACATTACATGCTATTAGTGAATTTATGAATAAAGATTCTAGTTTTATATAAGATCTGGTGTTATTGTTGTGGAATTTTGCTATGAGGTGGTTTGGCTACAAGTTTGGACAATCCTTAATTGGATCCTCCATCCTTGACTGCATTAGGTGGTATTAGAGCGAGTTGATCTCGTATGTGTGGATAGATCATTGAAGGAAAGGTAGTTTGCACTAGGATCTTGGATTGAAGATGCCTCTAAGGAGAGCTCATGAGATCTCAGAGGAGGAAGCTACTAGAGAATTCATTCTTGATGATTTTAGGGCTTTGTAGAAACAAGTGCAAGATCTACAAGAGGAATTGAGAAAGAAGAAGACTACACCAAAGGAAGGTAGTGATGATGAATCTGAGGAAGAAGATCATTTTGAAGAAGTTGTCAAAGAAGCTAGAGATCCTAAAGAGAATAGAATCCTAAAAGCTATGTCTAAAATTGGGAAAAGACCTAAGATTGAAGTTTATGCATTTACTGGAAGCCCTAGGCTAGAAGAGTTGATTGATTGGATTAATGAGATGGATGAGTACTTTGAGTATGAAGAAATAGAAGATCCTAGTAGGGTTAGATTTGCAAAGAATAAATTGAAGGGTCATGTAAATATTTGGTGGAGGGAAGTTTAGTTGGAAACAAGTAGGAGAGGAAAGGAAAAGATCGCTAAGTGGAACCGAATGGTTGACAAGTTGAAGAAGCAATTCATTCTGGTGGATTATGAATTATACATGTTCAAGAAGATGTAAGCCTTGAAGTAGAGTAACTAGTGTAGGAGAGCATACCCTAGACTCAAAAAACAATGCTCTTAAAATTCCTAAGCACATCTACTTTAGTTTAGATATATTAGTCAGGCACCTAGACCAAGTTGTAAGGCTTAGTTCCAGGATTGGCACAACTATAAGCCCTTGGCTAACTATTGTCAAAAGTGGTCAATGGGCCTAGAATAATAGGAATTTAGTTATTTTCATGCTTATAATGTTTTAAGATCCATGTTGGATCACTAGATTAGGAATAGACCAAGTTTGGTCTCCTAGAAAGGAAAAGTTGCAAAAATGTTGTAAAAGTTGCTTAGCAACTTTAACAACTTCTTGCCAAAAGTTGTAATCAAGCCCCAAATGGTTAGATGGTTTAAAATTTGGTTGTAACCAATGGAAGAAGCCTTCAATAAGCCCTTTTAGGTGGGTGGAAGGTAAGATATGTAATTTTGGCATTTGAATCAATAAAAACATTAACATTTCTCTGCATTTCCCGAGAAGATCTAAAGTGTACAGATGGGTACGGACAAGAGGGCATGAAATTTTGAAACCAAAAGTTGGATGCTTGAGTCTTATTCCATTTTCAATTGGTCTCATGTGTTAATCTATCCTAGATCATGAGATATCTGGTTTTTAGTAGGACTGCCTAGATTTAAGGCTTAAAACCAGGGTTTCTAATAGGGCCTGGTTGTTTGGTCCAATTCCACCATGGGAAATTGATGCCCCTTGGTGGAATTCAACCTTTTCCAATTTATTTTAATATTTTGTAGGTTAGGAGTGAGGATTTGCAGAGGAGTGGTTTTGACGTTAAGCCCTAGGTGTACATCTCTATGTGTGCACCAGTCAGTAACTTAGAACAGTCACCATAACATTTGGTTGGGGATTCACCAAGACTCAAAAACTTGGATTATGAGCTCTTTTATATATCCTCACATGCCTCCATACTTAGTTTGTGCATTGGCTTAGGAGAAAGAGCACTTGTAGTGCATTTGGAGACCTAATTAGGCCTATTAGCCTGGTCTAACATTGTAACATCAATGACTTCTATTTGTCTCCACTCGGTGTCTAGATATGTTTTGTAAAACCCAAAAGGGTATCAGAATCCCTAACCAATTCAATATCTCATTTGGGAACATTTTGACTTATGTTCAAATTTCCTTCTAGGAAGGGCTATAAGCCAAATCCTTGGTTTGTGAAGCAACCTGGTGTTATGGGTGGCTTGTAAGTGAAAGAACCATAGGAACTAAAGGAATAGGACCTAAATAGGCTAGATCAGTGATTTTAGGCCACCCTTAGTCTTATAAGTCATTTCATGGGGTCTGGTTTTCTATTGAGTTAAGGAGACCTCTTAGTAACCTCTCAATTGTTGGTGTTTGGGACTTGGCATAGCCTAGTGATTAGGTTGCCTTGAGTGTTTGGGTTGTGATAACCATTTCCTCTAGTCCTTACCATACTTGTGATAAGTATTGGACACTTGGTTCACCATTTGGGTAGTTGGGACATTGAAACTCACCAATTGTTCACTGTTTGAAGGCTTCTATTTGCCACTTTGCATCAAGTGGTATCAAAGCTATGTTTTCTCCTGAGGATGAAGAGATCCCTACAAGGGTCACAAATAGTGAGTTAGCAAAGATGGTGAGAGAGAAAAGGGCTGCAAACACAGCCTTAACTAAGAGGCTTCAAGAACTTGAGAAGAAGCTTGACAAGAACAAAGAAGATGGGTCTAAAAATGAAGAGGGAAGTGAAGAAGAGGAGGATGATCCTAACCAAAACATCCCTGTAGACCAGAGGCCTTTCATAGATGCCTTGAAATCCATGGGGAGGAGAACCATGGAGGAGAAGATAGATTTTTCGCTCTTTAATGGCAAGATGAATACAAATTTAGCCTTGGATTGGATAGAGGCTTTAACAACATTCTTTGAATGTGAGGACATCCCTGAAAAGTAGAGGGTAAAGCTGGCAAGATCCAAGTTAAAGGGAGCAGCCCTAACTTGGTGGAACTTCATCCAAATAGAGAGGGTGAAGAATGGAAAGAGCATGGTCAATTCATGTAACAAGATGATAGCATTGATTAGGGAGACATATGTGCCTAAGGACTATGGGGTACAACTCCATAGGAGGAAGCAAATTTTGAAACAAAAAGACATGGATGTAGGCTTATACACTGAGGAGTTCCTAAAATTATGTATGAAGAACAATATGGTAGAAGATGAGGAAGAAAAGATAGCAAGATACATGAATGGCTTGAAGGTATCCATTCAAGAGGAGCTAAGCCTACACTGCCCTACCATAGTCAATAAGTGCTATCAAATGGAACTCAAGGTAGAGGAAAAATGGAAAAGAAAATAGGATTTTGGCAAAGGGAAGAGTAATGATAATGGGAAGAACTTTAGAGGCAAAGGAAATTCTTGGAACAAGGGATAGAATAGTGGCAGTAGTAGCAGGACCCCTAACCAAGGAGACAAAGAAAATAGTGACTCTAATTCAAGAGGAAACTATAGAGGAAGGAGGCCCTTCAATAGGGGAAGGAAAAACTCAGGAAGAGGTAATGGACCACTAAAATGTTTCTATTGCAATCAGATGGGACATCATGCAGGAAGATGCCTTGAGAAGAGGAACAACAATAACCAAGGTGAGAGGAGAGCACAACTTCTCCAAGAAGATAAACAAGAAGAAAAATGTTGATGCTAGAGACTTGGAACCAGAGGAAGGAGTATGTTTTATGATGAGGAAGGTCTTTCTTCAAGTGACACAAACCCAAGAACCTCCACAAAGGAAGAATCTCTTTAGGACAAAGATCAAATGTCATGGGAAGGTATGCAATCTACTTATAGATTTTGGTTCAACTGAAAATCTTGTATCTTGTGAAATGGTTCAAAAGTTAAAACTCCCTAAGAAGCCACACCCTTGCCCCTATCATGTTTCATGGTTAACAAAAGGCTAACAAACTCTAGTAACAGAACAAGCATGGATAGAGTTCTCAATTGCAGATTTTAAGGACAAAGTTCTTTGTGATGTGGTTGAGATGGATGCCTCACACATCCTTCTAGGTAGGCCCTGGAAACTTGATGTAGATGCCATACACCATTGTAGGAAGAACACCTACTCCATTACTAAAGATGGGAAAAAATTTACTATGAAGCCCCTGCCTGATAGAAAATCTGAAAAAGAACCCACTGTGATCATCATGGGTGAAAAAGAGATGTTGAAAAACTTGAAGGAACTTGACATTGAAGCCTTTGTCCTAATCTCAAAACCCAAGGATAACACCAAGTCTGATAAAAAAGAGCCTATGCCAAAGGAAGCCATGGAACTACTACAAAAGTATAGAGATGTCACTGCTAGTGACGTGCCCACTAGCCTCCCTCCCATTAGGGATATCAGTCATCAAATTGACCTCATACCAGGCTCATCCCTACCTAATAAGGCACCATACAAAATGACACCCCTGTAGTATGCAAAGATTTCAAAATAGGTCACTGAATTCTTGGAAAGAGGACTCATTCAAAAGAGTCTCAGTCCATGTGTAGTACCATCAGTCTTGGCCCCTAAAAAGGATGGAAAATGAAGGTTATGCACTGATAGCAGGGCCATAAATAAAATCACCATAAGGTATAGATTCCCCATGCTAAGGATTGAGGACCTATTGGATCAACTAAGAGGTGTTCACTACTTCACCAAGATAGACTTAAAGTCTGGATACCATCAAATCAGAATCAAACTAGGAGATGAATGGAAAACAACATTCAAGACTACTAAAGGTTTGTTTGAATGGCTAGTAATGCCCTTTAGCTTAAGCAATGCCCCTAGCACTTTTACAAGGCTTATGAATGAGATATTCATTGATTCTATTGGCAAATTTTTTGTTGTTTACCTTGATGACATACTAATATTCAGTCATAGCAAGGAAGACCATCTTAATCATGTGGAATGGGTACTAAGAAGACTCCATCAACAAAAGTTGGTAATCAACTTGGAAAAGTGCATGTTTATGAGGAAGGAACTTGTGTTCCTAGGATTTGTGATCTCACAAGGTACCCTCAAGATGGATCCTGAGAAGGTAGAAGTGATCATTAATTGGCTTCCACCAAAGAACCAAGGTGATATAAGAAGCTTCCATGGACTTGCAACTTTCTATAGAAAGTTTATCAAAAATTTCAGTCATGTGTGTGCACCAATGCTTGAAACTATTAAAGGTGGAAAGAAGACTAAATTTGTGTGGACAAAGGAAGCCAATGATGCATTCCAATACTTGAAGAATAGAGTCTCCCAATACCCTATCTTGGTCTTCCCTGATTTTAAAAAAGTCTTCACTATGGAAACAGATGCAAGCAATTTGGCTATAGGTGTAGTCCTAAGCCAAGAAGGCAAGGCAGTTGCTTTCTTCTCAGAGACATTGAATGAAGCTAAAAGAAAGTACTCTACATATGACCTAGAGCTCTATTCCATGGTCCAAGCCCTCAAGAAAGGGAGGCACTATTTGATACCAAAAGATTTTTTAGTATACACTGACAACCATGCATTAAGTTTCTTAAATTCTCAAGAGAAACTCTTTGTCAGACATATAAAATGGGTGAAGTAGTTATAGGCCTATACCTTCAAAATCAATCATAAAAAGGGTGTAGCAAACAAATTTGATGATGCCCTTACCAGGAGGATTGGTCTGATTGAAGAAATTCAATTACAAAGTGTGGGAATTGAGTCCCTCAAACACTTGTACTCGAATGACCATGACTTTGTAGAAATATATCAAATTTGCATAAAGATGGTTGGCAAATACCATACTGACTTTTCTGAATATCTAATTTAGAATGGATTTCTATTCAAAGGAGCCCAACTATGTATACCAAAATGCTTAATGAGGACAAACATAATAAGACAAAAGAACTGTGGTGGCCTAGGAGGTCACTTTGGCATTAATAAGACAACTAACATGGTGAAGAGGAGCTATTTTTGGCCTAAGTTGAACAATGATGTCAAGAAGTTTATAGAGACTTGCACAATCTACCAGCAAGCTAAAGGAATGACAACAAATCAAGGGCTCTACCAACCCCTACCAATCCCTTTAAGACCTTGGGAGTCTATCTCAATGGATTTTGTAATGGGACTGCCTAAGACCAAGCAAGGGTTTGATTGTGTTTTTGTCATAGTGGACAGGTTCAGCAAAATGGTACATTTTGTACCATGCAAAAAAACAAATGATGCATATCAAATAGCCAATCTCTTCTTCAAAGAAGTAGTTAGAATTCATGGCTTACCTCAGACAATTGTATCTGACAAGGATGTAAAGTTCCAAGGACATTTTTGGAGGACACTCTTCAAGAAGTTGGGAACAAACCTCACTTATAGCTTTTCCTATCACCCACAAAAAGATGGGCAGACTGAGGTAGTGAACAGATCCCTAGGAAATCTACTAAGATGCCTAACCAAGCAATATTCTCAAAGTTGGGATACACTCTTTCCCCAAGCAGAGTTTTCATTCAATGAATCTATAAATAGGTCAACTAGTAAGACCCCATTCCAAGAAGTATACGACCTTCATCCCAAAGGACCATTAGACCTGATTGAACTACCATCTGACTTCAAAATTAGTGCTCAAGGCCAAGAACTGGTAGAGCTCATCACAAAGGTGCAGCAGGAGGTAAAAGAAGCATTACAAAGATCAAGTTTGAAGTACAAGGAAAGTGTTCATAAAAGAAGAAGAGAGGTCCCCTTCAAGGTGGGAGACAAGGTTTTGGCATTCCTAAGGAAAGAGAGACTACCTAAGGGTAGATACTCCAAACTACAAATGAAGAAAGTAGGTCCATGTACCATACTTAATAAAATAGGTGAGAATGCCTATGAAATCTCTCTTCCTCCAACCTTGCAAATCTCTCCAATATTCAATGTGGCAAACCTCACACCATACAAAGCTACAACAGGTTCAATGAATGAGCAAGGTGAGGAAACAAACATCA
Organism: Chamaecyparis obtusa; assembly: GCA_027943335.1. Classification (NCBI taxonomy): domain Eukaryota; kingdom Viridiplantae; phylum Streptophyta; class Pinopsida; order Cupressales; family Cupressaceae; genus Chamaecyparis; species Chamaecyparis obtusa. Next base: position 962,667 of record BSBK01000884.1, read on the forward strand.
AAGATGAAGACTATGTCACAAATCTTCCCCAAAGCAAACCATTGGAGTTGGAAGAAATTTTGGACAAAAAGTTATTAAGGCAGACCAGAACTAAGAAGTGCTTCTAGTACTTAGTCAAATGGAAGGGACTCCCCAACATAGATGCTACTTGGCTGACCGAAGACCAAATCAAACAACATGGGACTCCGGTGGACTAGTTATCCTCAAGTAGGGACTTGAGTTTTAAAACTCAAGGGGAGTATGGTGTAGGAGCACCTACCCTAGACTCAACAAACAATGCTCTTAAAAGTCCTAAGCACATCTACTTTAGTTTAGATATATTAGTTAGGCAGCTAGACCAAGTTGTAAGGCCTAGTTCTAGGATTGGCACAACTATAAGCCCTTGGCTAACTATGGTCAAAAGTGGTCAATGGGCCTAGAATCATAGGAATTTAGTTATTTTCATGTTTCTAATGTTTTAAGATCCATGTTGGATCACAAGATTAGGAATAGACCAAGTTTGGTCTCCTAGAAAGCAAAAGTTGCAAAAATGTTGTAAAAGTTGCTTAGCAACTTTAACAACTTCTTGCCAAAAGTTGTAATCAAGCCCCCAATAGTCAAATGGTTTAAAATTTGGTTGTAACTGATGGGGGAAGCCTTCAATAATCCCTTTTAGGTGGGTGGAAGGTAAGATATGTAATTTTGGCGTTTGAATCAATAAAAACATCAACATTTCTCTGCATTTCCCAAAAAGATATGAAGTGTACGGATGGGTATGGACAAGAGGGCATGAAATTGTGAAACCAAAATTTGGATCCTTGAGTCTTCTTCCATTTTCAATTGGTCTCATGTGTTAATCTATCCTAGATTGTGAGATATCTAGTTTTTAGTAGGACTGCCTAGATTTAAGGCTTAAAACCAGGGTTTCTAATAGGGCCTGGTTGTTTGGTCCAATTCCACCATGGGAAATTGATGCCCCTTGGTGGAATTAAAAAATTTCTAATGTATTTTCATATTTTATAGGTTAGGAGTGATTATTTGCAAAGGAGTGGGTTTTCCGTTAAGCCCTAAGTGTACATCTCTATGTGTGCACCAGTCAGTGATTTAGAACAATCACCATAATCTTTGGTTGGGGATTCACCGAGGTTCCACAACTTGGATTTTGAGTTCTTTTGTATATCCTCATATGCCCCCATACTTAGTTTTTGCATTGGCTTAGGAGAAAGATCACTTGTAGTGCATTTGGAGACCTAATTAGGCTTATTAGCCTGGTCTAAAAATTGTAACATCAATGACTTCTATTTGTCTCCACTCCTTGGTGTTTGGATATGTTTTGTAAAACCCAAAAGGGTATCAGAATCCCTAACCAATTCAATATCTCATTTGGGATCATTTTGACTTATGTTCAAATTTCCTTCTAAGAAGGGCTACAAGCCAAATCCTTGGTTTGTGAAGCAACCTAGTGTTATGGGTGGCTTGTAAGTGAGAGAACCATTAGAACTAAAGGAATAAGACCTAAATAGGTTAGATCAGTGATTGTAGGGCACCTCTAGTCTTATAAGTCATTTCATGTGGTTTGGTTGTCTATTGAGTTAAGGAGACCTCTTAGTAATGTCTCAATTGTTGGTGTTTGGGACTTGGCATAGCCTAGTGATTAGGTTGTCTTGAGTGTTTGGGTTGTGATAACCATTTCCTCTAGTCCTTACCATACTTGTGATAAGTATTGGACACTTGGTTCACCATTTGGGTAGTTGGGACATTGAAACTCACCAATTTTTCAATGTTTGAAGGCTTCTGTTTGCCACTTTGCATCACTAAAAAATTGGTGTAGGAGTATACCATGGAGTTTTACAGAATCCATATTAAGACTAGTCATTCTAAAGCTGATAAAGAGAAGGTTTCTATGTATGTCTATGGTTTGAGACCTATTATTCAAGAAGATTTACTTACTGTTCGGATGCAAACAATAGGATATTCTTATCAGATGGCATTGAAGATTAAAGAGAAGCTGAATAAGAAGTTTGAAGGAAGACAAAACAATAGGAACCGAGGTAGTAAGACTAGTGAAATAGTTGTTGAAAGTAATGTGGGATAGAATCCTAAGAATATTGATGTGGGATCTAGCAGTGGTCATGTCAGTAAGAATTTCAATAATGGATAGAGAGGAAGGTGGAAGAATGAGTTCACTGGTACTTTTTATCAGTGTGGTGAAGTGGGTCATAGAAGTTTTCAATGTGCTAAGAAAAGAGTTGCACTGACTACTAAGGAAGACATTGTGAATGTTGTAGAGAAGGGTGAATTTATGATCACTAGGAGATTGGCTACATGTGTCCAGGAACTAGTGCAAAGGAGAAATTTGTTCAAAACCAGATGTAAGTGCAAGGATATGGTATTTAATGTCATAGTTGATGGTGGCAGTTCTGAGAACTTTGTTTCAAAAGAGATGGTTAGCAAGTTGAATTTGGAAAGAAAGAAACATCCTAATCCTTATCAGATTAGTTGGATATAAGATGTGTCTAATGTTAGGATTGAAGAACAATGCTTGGTTGAATTTTAGATTGGATCTTATCATGATGAGATATTGTGTGATATATTTCCTATGGATGCTTGTCATATGTTGCTTGTTAGCCCTTGGCAATTTGATAGAAATGTTTTGTTTGATGGTCATGCTAACACTTATGTGGTTAGGCATGAAGGATCTAGACATAAGTTGTTACCTTTATAGGAGACAGGGGCTAAAGGATGTGGAGTTATCAAGTGTTGTCCTTATGATAAACCTCAGAAGTAGAGGATTGATGAACCTATTCCTAAAATGCTTAGTTTAAAAGAGAAGGAGAATGATATATCTAAAAAGTTTGTGCAGATTAAGAGGTAGATGGTCTTTCTGACAGAGATAGTACAATAGATGATGAAATTTTTGACATAGAGAGATGTCGAGTTGATTGAGGAATCCAAAGCACATGGTGTTTACCAAGGTACTGAGGTGGTCGGTAGTGAAAGGAATGGTCATAGTTGGTTGTTATCAGTTGTAGATAGAAAAGATAAGAGAACTGGGAAGCAGGAAAACTTGCTACAAGGGACAGTGGATGAAGTGAAGACAACTTGGAATGAAGGGCAGGAGGAGATATGGGTTAAGAATAGATATGGCATACCTATTCTGATTCCCTTAAGGTGTTCCTAATTTCCTTATGAGAAAATCTTCTTAACCTTGCAGTCTTGATGCAGGAGCATCCTAGGATTCTTGGCAATCCTGTATCGACCAAAAATATGTTTGTTTTGAAAGTCAGATTAGTAGTTTTGATCTTAGTTGGTGAAGTATTTTCTCAATTTTAGAGTTTGGTTGCTCAGTTTCTGTGGTTACCAGGGTGCTGAGTCTCTAAAGAATGCTCAGTAACTGAAGGCATTGGTTGTGTTGGTTCCCCTTCTCCTTCTACTTGCAAGTTTACACTATGATTGACAAACTAATGTCACTAACTCTATCACCACTCCAAAGTCTGCAAGGAAAAGGGCCAATTAACAAGGATCCTCCTACACTTTGAGCCTAGATGCTCAGGCGGGTGCACCCATGACTCACTTCTTCAAAGGAGTCACAAAATATTATACAACTCTACCCTTCACAAATTGATTTTAAATATTTTATGATTTATATTTATGATTGATGATGATGAACTAGTTCTAGAGAATGGATCAGTGCCTTAACCTAGGGCATAGAGTCACTCAATAACATATATCAACTAAAAAACCTAACTCAAACACTCTTAAACTTAGAATAAGTGCTTTTCCTATTATCCCTCTCACTCCCAAACCTGATCATCAAATTCCTATCCAACCATGAACTCACTAAAACTATCTTAAAGACTTTAATCCTAACTTTGTCAAGAACTCAAAGATAATCCCACAATATACTTTGTATACCATATGCTAACTCACTTTGTGACATTAACATATATGAACCCAAGATCAAAACAAGAAGACAAACACAAATCTGAGATTGGAATTCAAGTGTATTCTCATTAAAATCTACAGATTCAGTACATTATCAAGACATCAAAATGCTAGGAAACAAGCCCAAAATCCAAGCTCTCCTTGTTCAGTCTTTTACATTGACTATCAACATAACACCATCAACAACCCTAAAAATCAAAAACTACTACAATATATACCACTAGCCATCTTGAAATCCCAAAAGATTAGGATGCAACAAGCTACAGATGACTAGGGCATAATTAGGGTTTGTAACCACTCCACCAACTGGATTCAATCAGGAAATCAATGCAGGGAGGGAAAACCAAGTGTACTCTAGCAATCAGAACCCAAAATGATCTTTATTGATAGTGAAGGATCGATCAACACACAAGAAATATGAAACCCATCAAGTAAACCTCTCTGCAACCCCAACTGCAACGCTCATTGAATGTCCATCCTACCAACTTTCATGATGCGGATGCCAATGGAAACTAGTGAAACCTCTGGACCATACTGTACTAGTAATCACAAAATATTTCCATGCAAATCAGCCACCCAAGCATTGAAAACATAGTCCTTTGTCACTAACAAACCCTCGAGGTATTTAAATTTGAACTGCAATGGTTGATCGGCGAATTTAAAATGTTGTTGTTGATCTCTTTCTTTCCTAACAAATCAGACGGCTCCTATAAAACCTCGGTGAAACTTAACTTTTCAATCTAGAGACTGAGCGACCACCATTATCTCAAGGTCTTCAAATGCTATCTCTAACTATCATGACCTAGTGACTAACCGTAAGTAGGGTCATGAGATGTTAGCCCAAACCGTCACGACCTAGCGACTAACTCCAACTCCCGGTCACTTGACAAAAAGGAATATTTAGACTTCTTTAGGAGATCACCCAACTAAAAAAAATCACAGTTGCAAAAAATAAAGGAATATTTGATCTGGGTTATGAGAATTAGAGACTGAGCTCAGAAAACTTGGGCCCACCTGGACACGTGGCACATTATGATTTGTCTATCAATCCATGTCATCACCAAGCTGTATCTTTTGAACACCTCACTGTCACATGTCAATTTCTGATTGATCCCACAAACTGGCTACTCCAACTCATTTCTGACCTCAGCTGATCTAGAGATCTAGCGACAAGCCTGGAGTCTCTTAATCGCTACAGCTTCTTGACTTTTCAAATTTCTTCCTAAGATTACACGACTATCGTCGATCTTTACATCCCTTCCATCCTATGGTTCACATTAAGTCATGAGAAATTTTCTTACTTAACTATTTGATTCAACAACCAAGAGATAACCATGTCATTGAATTGCTAGAGGTTAAGCTCTTGACCATCAGGATCGTGATACCTTGAGACCACACAGTCGCTAGATCACCGAATGAGAACTTAACCGTTCAGGTCAAACCATGAAGTTAACCTTATTTTTAACCCCGCATCATCTGGAGACTTAGCAACAAAGAGATTCTCTAGGTCTCACAATATTTTTATTAACTAGGGTTAAACCCTAAGATCATGCGACTAAGACCATTCTCAAAGTTGTGGAAACATTTCTTAACCTTGAGTTAGATTCATAGATTAGATATTGATCATTGATCTTCAACTCTATCTTGTGACCATTGATAGTCCATATTCAATCTTAGAATGTAAGATGACTTAACTGTTTGATCTCGAGATTCAGCAACTGAAGAGATTCTTAACTACTCGCCAGGTCGCTGACTGTCAAGCATTTAACTGCTAGGATTAAGAGACTACAAGACAACCTTCAGTCACTGAATTGCTGAATCTTTATTAACTTTGAGCATGTTGACATTCTACCACATCACTGCATCTAGCACCAATACAAATCTGACACCTCAACATCTTCTGACATCAGGTCCACCTATACCATCCTCATGAAGTGGGCCTACCATCTCGCAACTCAGTGACTAAAGAGAAAATACCAGCCGCTCGTGGAGTCACTGAATGCCTGGGACTTAACTACTAAAATCAAGAGATCTTGTGACTGAGGCAAAATCAAAGTCGCTGAATGAAATCACTAACTGCCCAAAAACTCGGAGACTTGGCAACTAACCACCAATGGAGTCGCTCAATGTCATTCTTAATTGCCAAGATCTGGCGACTAACCCTCGCATCTAGAGATTTGGTGACGAGAGAGAAAAGCTGACCACCTAGCAAGTCACTAAAGGATAAAGAATATTTTGAAAATATTGAGAGACCTCACGACTAAAGGAATCAGAGAATCACCAGACTGAAAGGAAAATGCTTTTTCATTTGGAGACTGAGTGACTAAGATTATACTAATCTTTTAAAACTTTTATCTCGCGAACCAGTGACTAAAGGCAAATCACTGAGTCACAAGAAGATATGGAATATTCTTAAAACATAAACATATTGTGTGACTAAGGCATTTCTCGTAGTCGCAAGATAAAAGAGAAAATGTTGTTATTATCGAGAGATTAAGCAACTAACCAGGAGGAAAAAGTGTACATGCTTTTAAGAAGACTTAAGTGGCTTGAAAAAGTAACGAATGAATATAATGTGGCCAGAATAATTTAGGGTTTTTCTCACCAACAACTATAAATATGAATTTTGAACCTAGGGTTTAAGGCTAGAGACAGAGAAAAACTTCGCAGAGACTAGAGAAAAAGTTTGTAGGTGCTAACAGTGGCTCTGTTTGGGGATGCATGCCTCTTGCAGGCATAGCAAGAATTTAGAATCATTGGGAGAAGTAGACCACCCACAGGGTAAAAACAAAGGAACCCTCACAAAAAATGGGCAACCGAACCAGGAAAACAAGAAGGGAAACACACAATAGAAAGGGAAAATATTTATAAAATTTACATGCTTTGAAACTTTACTTGGTGGCCCCTGGCCACCAAAAGAAAATTAGAGACCCTCCTGAATCAAAGGTTTGATTTTCATCCACATATGTGACCTAGCACCTAAAAATGTCATGACCATCTTGCTGCCAACATATGTGAATACTCATGGGCTGCAAAATAAAACTGCAACATTCACTACCCATGTTCTTCTAGTCACAACCACTACATTCATACTCCAAGAAGTATGGAACATCATTTACTTCTTGTTGATGACTGGGAATAAAAAACTTATCTAGGAATGCATCAAAAAATAAAACATATTGATCATCATGCATTATTGCAAAATTACCTAGCTGATAAGGACTTGGATCCTCAAATTCACCTTCATGCATTGCCTCAGCCACTGAGCAACTCGGTTCCTCGCTAATGTTTTCATGAACTGGATCATGAACCAAGTGAAGGTCTCTTTCACAAATTTTGTTACAATGAGACAATTGATCTGCATCATCATTTCTATCAAAAGAATTTCTGTCCCAATTATTAAAGACTAAGTCCTCAATATTGTCACACTCACTATCATATTTTCCAAAAGAAGGAAAAGTATTTGAACAAGAAACTTGTTCATCACTGCAATCTCTATGACAGGAAAACACACTGTCATTTCCTTCTACCTCTTCTTTTGCAGAGTCACTATAGGAGGGGAACTCTAGCATACATGGATCATTATAATCACCTCGAGCACTGGCCTTATTATCATTATCAAAGGATATATCACAGGGGGGCTGCAAATCAAAATCCACACTAGGTGCATACCTCTAGAATTCTTCAGCCAAGAGTGCTGAAATTTTTTCACTGCTCAATGGACTTTGGACCTTACTTTCATCTTCATTAGCCTCACCCCTAGTGCTGTGAACATCTTGCCTGTTTGAGACAAGGACCAACATCACTGGCTTCAAATCATTTTGTGTGAAGCCAACTATGCAAGAATCATCATTTGCATCATATCCAATATTCTGCCCTTCATACAAAACATCATCAAAATGGGACAAGAAGGAAGCCCTCTGATACTGAGAGGAAGAAAAATCTATAGACACATTGGAAAAATTATCAACCTCAGATTCATCTTCATCACTCTCATATGAAATGTCCTCAATATCAGCTTCATAATCAACACTTTCTTCATAATGAGACTAAACATTAGAATCACTAGCCTCTTCATGATCATCATAAGGAACCGCCAGTGCACGCAACCTCTTGTCCTCCTCTAACTGCCAATTCTCAACACCTCTCTCTACAATCCTCCTCTTGAGGGAAGCAATTTCAATGAGCAGATTTTCATAGTCATTATCATGGATGGTGGGATCAATGGAGACACTAACATCTTGCATCTGATCATCATTGTTTTCTTCATACCCATCCATATCAGCTCCTTCATCAAAATATTCAATAAATGTTGCACTTAATACATCCCAAGAAGGGATTAAACATGAAGGAAGGGATAAGAACCAATCCCTTGCACCATCAGTAAGTGTCCACACAAGTAATCTCATGGCAACATCATCATGCTCAATATTCATTTCACCAAAAAGACCCATGACATCATATATATGCTGGCTTGCTAAAACTGATCCATCAGCCATGAATCTTCACAAGCACTCCCCATCCTTAATAGAAAACTCATTTGGGGCACCTTCAATGCCCTCAAAACAAAAGGGCCTAGATTCCTCCATAAGGAACTGCCCACTAGCATTTATCCCTTTACAGTTGTGCTCAACACTTGATAGGGACACATTCTCTTACAACTAATTTTCATAAAAAGAAAACATATGAAAACCAAAATACTCAGAAGTTTTGCAGCAGGAACTCAACTTGCTGACTGGAAAGCAGGGCAGATCTAGAGCTCGCCTTGTAACTCCATTAGGTTCTTTTCTTTGTAAAGTCCCCACCTCCTTGAAGAGGAAAATATTGTACTTATTTTTATATCTTATTCCAATCAACCAAAACCTCACCAGGGACACACTATTTATCAGGGACTATACTAATCAAACAGAGAACTCAGAGTCGCCACTCAACACTTAGTGAGAAGATTTTACAAATGTGTTTTTTTTTATTTGACTCTAAGACTACTTAACTAGACTTTGGGATAATCCATCCAAGCAAGGAAAAGAGCATCACAGGCTTGCTGTCTTTTACTTCTTCCCCAACAGAGTCACCATTTTGTTGGTTCCCCTTCTCTTTCTACTTGCAGGTTTACACTATGATTGACAAACTAATGTCACTAACTCTATCACCACTCCAAAGTCTGCAAGGAAAATGGCCAATTAACAAGGATCAACAAGGATCCTCCTACACTTTGAGCCTAGATGCTCAGGTGGGTGTACCCTTGACTCAATTCTTCAAAGGAGTCACAAAATATTATACAACTATACCCTTCACAAATTGATTTTAAAGATTTTATGATTTATATTTATGATTGATGATGATGAACTGGTTCTAGAGAATGGATCAGTGCCTTAACCTAGGGCATATAGTCACTCAATAACATATATCAACTAAAAACCCTAACTCAAACACTCTTGAACGTAGAATAAGTGCTTTGCCTATTACCCTCTCACTCCCAAACCTGATAATCAAATTCCTATCCAACCATGAACTCACTAAAACAACCTTAAAGACTTTAATCCTAACTTTGTTAGGAACTCAAAGATAATCCCACAATATACTTTGTATACCATATGCTAACTCATTTTGTGACATTAACATATATGAACCCAATATCAAAACAAGAAGACAAATACAAATCTGAGATTGAAATTCAAGTGTATTCTCATTAAAATCTAGAGAATTAGTACATTGTCAAGACAACAAAATGCTAGGAAACAAGCCCAAAGTCCAAGCTCTCCTTGTTCAGTCTTTTACATTGACTATCAACATAACACCATCAAACTCCCTAAAAATAAAAAACTACTACAATATATACCACTAGCCATCTTGAAATCCAAAAAGATCAGGATGCAACAAGCTATGGATGACTAGGGCATAATTAGGGTTTGTAACCACTCCACCAACTGGATTCAATTAGGAAATCAATGCAAGAAGGGAAAATCAAGTGTACTCTGGCAATCAGAACCCAAAATGATCTTTATTGATAGTGAAGGATCGATCAACATGCAAGAAATTTGAAACCCATCAAGTAAACCTCTCTGCAACCCCAACTGCAATGCTCATTGAATGTCCATCCTACCAACTTTCATGATGCAGACGCCACCTGCAACCAGTCACACCTCTGGGCCATACTGTACCAGTAATCACAAAATCTTTCCATGCAAATTAGCCACCCAAGCATTGAAAACAAAGTCATTTGTCAATGAAAAACCCTCAAGGTATTTAAAATTGAACTGCAATGGTTGATTGACGAATTTAAAATATAACCGTTGATCTCTTTCTTTCTTGGCAAATCAGACAGCTCCTATAAAACCCTGGTGAAACTTAGATTTTCAATCTGGTGACTAAGAAATCACCAGTATCTCAAGGTCTCCAAATGCTATCTCTAATTGTTGCAACCTAGCAACTAATCATAAGTAGGGTTGTGAGATGTCAGCCCAAACCATCGTGACCTAGCGACTAACTCCAACTCCCCATCGCCCGACAAAAGGGAATATTCAAACTTCGTTGGAAGATCACCTGATTAAAGAAAAATCACAGTCATAGAAAAGAAAGGAATATTCAATCTAGGTTACACGACTTAGAGACTGAGCTCATAAAACTTGGGCCCACCTAGACACGCAGCACCTTATGATTTGTCTATCAATCCACATCATCACCAAGCTATATCTTTTGAACACCTTATTGCCACATGTCAATTTTTGATTGATCCCACAAACTGGCTACTCCAACTCATTTCTGACCTCAGCTGATCTGGAGATCTAGCGACAAGCCTGGAGTCTCTTAATCACTATAGCTTCTTGACTTTTCAAATTTCTTCTCAAGATTACGCGACTATCATCGATCTTTACATCCCTTCCATCCTACGATTCACATTAAGTCGCGAGAAATTTTCTTACTTAACTATTTTATTCAGCGACCAAGAGATAACCATGTCGCTGAATCACTGGAGGTTTAGCTCTTACCATCAGGATTGTGAGACCTTGAGACCACACAGTTGCTAGATCATCGAATGAGAACTTAACCGTCGGGGTCAAACCATGAAGTTAACCTTATTTTTAACCCCACATCATCTGGAGACTCAGTGACAAAGAGATTCACTAGGTCTCACAATCTTTTTATTAACTAGGGTTAAACCCTGAGATCACACAACTGAGACCATTCTCAAAGTCGTGAAAACATTTCTTAACCTTGGGTTAGATTCAGAGATTAGATATTGATTGTTGATCTTCAACTCTGTCTTGTGGCCATCGACAGTCCATATTCAATCTCAGAATGTAAGATGACTTAACTGTTTGATCTCAAGATTGAGCGACTGAAGAGATTCTTAACCACTCGCCAGGTCGCTAACCATCAAGCATTTAACTACTAGGATTAAGAGACTGCGAGACAACCTTTAGTCACTGAATCGTTGAATCTTTATTAACTTTGAGCACACTAACATTCTGCCACATCACTGCATCTGGCACCAATACAAATCTGACACCTTAGCATCTTCTGACATCAGGTCCACCTATACCATCCTCATGAAGTGGGCCTACCATCTCAGGACTTAGTGACTAAAGAGAAAATACAAGCTGCTCACGGAGTTGCTGAATGCCTGGGACTTAACTGTTAAAATAAGGAGATCTCACGACTAAGGCAAAATCCAAGTCACTGAATGAAATCACTAACCACCTGAAAACTTAGAGACCTGGTGACTAATCACCAACGGAGTCACTCAATGTCATTCTTAACTACTTAGGTCTGGTGACTAACCACTGCATTTGGAGATCTGGCAATGAGAGAGAAAAGTTGACCGCCTGACAAGTTACTGAAGGATAAAGAATATTCTGAAAACATTGAGAGACCTCGTGACTAAAGGAATTGGAGAATCGCCAAACTCAAAGGAAAATGCTTTTTTCATTCAGAGACTGAGCAACTAAGATTATACTCATTTTTAAAAACTTTTATCTTGCGAACCAGCAACTAAAGGCAAATTGCTGAGTCACGGGAAGATATGGAATATTCTTAAAACATAAAGATATTGCACGACTAAGGCATTTCTTGTAGTCGCAGGATAAAAGAGAAAATGTTGTTATTATCAGGAGATTAAGTGACTAACTGGGAGGAAAAAGTGCACATGCTTTTAATAAGACTTAAGTGGCCCGAAAAAGTAATGAAGGAATAGAACGTGGCTAGGATAATTTAGGGTTTTTCTCACCAGTGGCTAGAAATATGAATTTTGAACCTAGGGTTTAAGGCCAGAGACAGAGAAAAACTTCGTAGAGACCAGAGAAAAAGTTTGCAGGTGCTAACAGGTTGCTTTTGGTGCTTGATGATAACTGAATTTCTTGGTCATGCTTGGCATGGTTAGTTCTCTGGTGCTTGGTTATTTCTCTATTGATTGATGGTGCTCGGTGTTCTTGCAGACCGACTTGGTTATTTGGATGAATCATCTTGGCCAACTAATGTATTTAATTTGGGTCACGTTCCTCAAGTTATGGATTGACCATTGGACATGTGAGGACCTAGATCTGGTGTGTTTCATTCTTCTATGCAGATCTGATTACCATTTGGGCCATCTTGGATAATGTAATTTATTGTAAGGTTATTTTGTAAGTCGACTGATGTTTTTGCATTTAATAATTGTTCGTAGGAGTTAATTATTTCATCTAGTTGACTTGTGGCTGGGGATGAGTATGCATAGGATGGTTGGGTAGTTGTTTAGAGGCATGGGGATAGGCATCATTATCAAAAGAGGAAGTGGGAGTTAGTAGCTTGCGAGCTTAGGCACAAGAAGATTGTTTAGAATTTGTGAGTACAAGTTTGGATCTTTCTTGAGACCCTACTAGTGTCCTGTCATGTTGCAAACTTGGACTAGCTGAGTGGTGAAATTGGGGAAAATATTTGGATCCTGCGAGATATTGTAGACTGTTACTTTCTTTGTAATTGGCCATAACCAAGAAGGCCTTACAGCTTGACACATTGCATGCAATCTGTGAATTTATGAATAAAGATTCTAGTTTTATATCAGAACTAGTGTTATTGTTGTGGAATTTCACTATGTTGTGGTTTGGATACAAGTTTGGACAATCCTTAATTAGATCCTCCATCATTGATTGCATCAAGTCTACAAGTGATTGGGTTAGGGATCCATCAGACACTAAGCAGACTTGTTCACAGTTTCAGGATGCTCCACATGTCTTAATTGCTACTACCTCAAATCCATAGTATTTTCATGAGGCTTCTAGTATTCTTGAGTGGGATACAACTATGTAAGAGGAGTATAGTTCCTTGATGAGGAACCACACTTGGGATCTTGTCCCTCTTCCTAAGGGAAGAAAACTAGTTTGATGTAAGTGGATCTATTGAAAAAAATTCCGCATATGGGTTGGTTGACAAGCATAAGGATCACTTAGTCACCAAAGGATTCTCCTAGGTTATTGGAATTGATTACTCTGGGAATTTTATGCTAGTTGTCTGAATAAATTCCATTTGACTTGTTCTTTCCATTGTTGTACCTAATTGTTGGGAAGTACATCAGATGGATGTGAAGAGTTATTTTCTTCACAGTGAACTTCAGGAGGAGATCTACATGGAGTGGCCATAGGGGTTCCTTCAGGATTCTTCACTTGTGTGTCATCTTCAGAAGTCTCCATATGGCCTCAAACAGGATCCTCATGCTTGGTATGCCAAGATGGACTCCTTCCTTCTATCAGTTGGGTTCACTCGGTGTTATTCTAATCCCAATGTATACATTCTACAACAGGATGATTTACTCCTATTTTTGGTTCTATATGTTGATGAATTCTTGATCATAGGGAGTTCTTCATTCACCATTAGGTTGTCAAAACTTCCCTTCATGACATATTTTTGATGACTGATTTGGGATTGTTGCATTACTTTCTTGAGATTGAGATCCTTCAGTGTTCTTCTAGATCACCATCACATAGTCCAAGTATGATCTAGATTTTCTCTCAAGGTTTCATATGGCTGACTGTAAGCCTACTCTGATTCCCTTTCTTTCTGGAGTAAATCTTGAGGCTCATTTTTCTTCTCCACTTGTTGATGGTACTTTGTACCAAAAAATTGTTGAGAGTCTCAGTTATTTGACTCATACAAGACTTGACATTTCATATGTTGTAGGCATGGTCTATCAATTCATGTAGGAACCATTTGAGATACATTAGAAAGAAGCCAAGTAGATCCTTCACTACATTCAGGGTTCTCATAGTTTTGGGATTCACTACATAGTAGGTATTGAGCTTGACTTGGTGGGCTGCATAGATTCAGATTGGGTAGGTGATTCTTAGGATCATAAGTCTACTTCAGGTTACAACTTCTCACTTGGTTCAGGTCCTATTTGTTGGTCGAGCAAGAAGTCATCTCCTATTTCTCTATCTTCTACTGAGGCCAAGTATCAGGGGGCTATGAATGAAACAACTAAGGCCATTTGGCTTCAAAATCTTCTCACTGAGATTGGTATCTAGATCAGACAACCATCAATCATATTTTGTGACATCCAGAGTGCCATTCTGATCTCATGGAATCTGGTCCATCATCAATGGACCAAACACATAGAGGTCCACATACACTACATCTGGGAGCTCATCCATGGCCACGTAATCAACCTTCACTACTATTTGAATTCCAAGAAGGTTGTTGATATCTTCAGCAAAACCTTCATTGAGAGCAATTTACTTCATTTACAAGCTTTGTTGGGGGTGCAGGATGCTTCATCTTCTTGGGGGGTTCTTCCTCTCACTCGAAGTCCTAACTCTCTCTACTTTTGGGGGGGTCTCTTCTCTCTTTATTGGGGTGGGTACCTCATTAGGATTGATGTTTTGGAACCCATTTCTACATCCACCTAAGCTTCTCTTATGGGGTTGTTAGTGTAGGTTTTTATTTCCTAGTGGGTTATTTAATTTTCCCTATATTATTATGTTTTTCCTACACTTTTATTAATCTCTCTTGGATTAATAAAGCATTTATTATTAGGTGAGTGGTTGCAATGTGTCACCTTCCTACATGTGAACATTCATTAGCTATCTTGGGAAGCTAATTTTCTATCTTTAGTCTGGTAGATGGTTGCTCCTCATTGGTCAATGTTGCCACCTCCTCCCTCTTCCTAGTCTATATAAGCATGCTACCTATCTCGTATTTGATATCACTTGATTTTGCATCCTCTTAATGCTATTTTTCTTCTAGAATTTTCATTACTCTCTTGGAGACTAACTCTGTGTTGCTATTTTGATTTCATACCATTTAGATTCATCGTTTAGATATCTATTCTTTTCACTAGTTTTCTAGGTTAATAATCTTTTTAGATTCTAACATAAATAAGTGATTTGTGTGGTTTTTCAAATTTGTGTTATGTCTTCTAATGTGGTTATAGGATATGGTTGTTGATAGTGTTTGGATACTATGGTTTCAATCACAACTATTTTGGATGACTGGAAACGAATATAGAAGACTAGAGAGGAATATAGAAGACCAGAGAACATAGTCAAAATTGTTAAATAGGTTGAAGTGTTTAAGTTCTTGAGCAACAAAGATCAAATCTTTGATCGATGATCAGTGAGAGTGTTATGGTAATCAAGGCTAAGTCATTCATGATCTAATGACATTTTTTAAATATCGAAGGTGATTATTTGACATTACATTATTCGTTGTTAGTGTGTGGAGAAGATTTAAGAAGATGGAAATATGTAGTCAAAACATGTTTTGACTCCTAGACTCAAATTTCTATGTAAATAATTTTGATAGCTGACATGGTAAAGGAAATTTATTGTATACATTTAATATTATTGTATGATGCACTGGATCTAACAACGAAGATTGAAAGTTTATTTGTAAGCCATTTAGGGAAATCCTAAGGTGGTGTAAAACTTAAGGGCTTGATGAATAGTATATAAAGGATGAAGTTGATAGTTTTGAGTGTTGATCATGTGTAAAGCAAGTGCGGTGTAAGTTGCAAGTTGTGATCAAGCCAGGGAAGAGACAAGTATGGTGAGAAGACATTTTTTCTTAAGTGGATTTGGGTTTCCATGAGATAAATATTTGTGTAAAGTGTTTCATTATTTTTTGGATGTGTTTATGGTTAATATTTTTATTTGATGTTGTTAAAAGATAAACTTATGAATGCAGTGGTAAAGTTTAAAGAGTTAAAACTTGGATAATTTATGGATTACTAATTCATCCCCCCCCTCTCAATAATCTAATCTTATTTTTAACAAACACATGCATGTGGGCTCTAATGTTATCAAATCTATCAGAGTTATGGTGTTAAGAGATCTTTCCATGTGTCAGGTGAGTCTCATTATTGTCTAAGAAGGCATATGATACATATCCTATTTAGCATAACCTTATTGGTTGTATGCCCTTGCGATGTTAGAGATATCAAAGACCACTATGTTGTGTGTTGCTACAAAATCATGTCATGTGGAATCAAGCCTCTTTAGTCTATGTTAGTGTTTTTGATTCTCCACATGGTTTTATTAAGCCTAGTTAAGTGTCTTAATTAGGTGTCACCTATATGACTTATTTTAGGTGAGTTGTCTAGTTGGTTGTTGACATTTAGGAGTCTACTAGAGATGTGTAAATTTCATTTTGACACATTTTCCTAGTCTCTAGGGCGGTTTTTCCACCACTCTAGTTCTTTCCTCCTTTCTTGGTTGGACTTGGTTGCACCCTCACTCATATATGTATATTTCTTCTACAAGCTAATGGATGTTGAATATTTATCATATTTCTATTATGCTTCATTTTGTTTCCTTCATATCTTGGCATTCTTCAGTCTATTGAGAAAAGGATAGCCTAGTGCAGTCCCATAATGCCATAGTAATGGGTCCCAACTTCAACAACAAGAGAATTAAATTCGAACATGTGGCACTAGCTATTAGCTATGGTGAAAAATGCTATATCAAATGACACATTTTGATAGTTTCACATCTTTTCTTAGCATGCAAGGATTTTTCAAGTTTGGTCAATTGAATTATGGACATAAATCTTGTTGTCATTTGATCGAATCAATGACCCCTATTCAATGTTGGAAATGTGTAACAACTCATTTTCAATTAACTTTGAAAAGTAACTAGTTTTCAAGACTTGAAGTAAAATATGCTTGAAATTATGCATATCAAAATTTCTAGCTTTAATAAATAGCTTTAAACATCCAATACATGATTCAATGTGATACTTAAGGAAAATAAAAAATAACTATGATTTACTCTTATTGAAATTAAGCTATTTATTTTCTAATCAAGCAATAATACACATTCATTTATCAATTGAATTCACACAACAAAAGTTAGGGTTTATAGTCTACTAAAATCTGAAAAAAAATGATTTGAAACTCAAGTCTCAATGAATATCTACAAGAGGGAGTGCATCACCCATGTGTTTTTCCCCAAAGCACAGATTGAATGACTTCCACACACCTTCCAACTATAAGTTACCCTACCCTTCATGAGGGAATGGATAAGGGAATCAGTCAAGGTATGTCATCTAAGTCTAATGTAGTGCCCTACATAGTTTTTATAAACCATCCAACTATATGATACCGCTAACTATGTATAGAAAATTTGACTGGATTATGCCACTAGTACATAGTAAACTGACTAGAAGAAGGTGAAACTTATGTTACATTAGCCAAATATTTAATGAATATCACTTATAAAAGTTCATATATCTATTTACACATCCCTACACAACTTGGAGTACTTTAGTCAACCTATAGTTCAAGCCATGATAAAAAACAAGCAAGAAATAATATGGAACCATTAGAAACATGTTCTTGCATTCTCAAACTTTGGTCAACTACCCTAGTTCTCAATACGTAGTGAAGCTTGATTGGTTATATGAAATTAACTCAACACAATAATCATGCAAGATCTCCCACCCTTCACATACTCATGACTTGTTGAGTCTTATGCAAATAGGAAAAATAAAGGCTCTTTATTTAGTCATGTCATACTCTCCTAGGTTCTCTTGACAAGTATCCAAATGGATTAGCAAGTTTCAATTTGATAAGTATATGAATCATATATAGATATCATAACTTGAATCATATATATATATATATATATATATATATATATATATATATATATAATTCATATTGTTTCTTTATAAGATAGTGGCTCATTATGGTTCAACTTACTCATTGTCCTCAAAGGTTTCATTTTAATTTTTCACTATTTTTCATTTAAAATTTCTTATTAAATCTTATATAATTTCATACATTTATATGTGAACATAAAGCACTTCCCTAATCCTTGTATGTCCACATACAAGCCTATGAAATTCTACACATTTTTTAAGCTTGCACTTGATAGAACAAGCTAATACCCATGTTTAAATGATTCCAATAGTATAATTAAAATTTCAGCTATTCTAAAAGAATTAATTTTTTTCCTTAGACATTGTTGTCTCCATATTGTACTACTTATAAGAAAGGCAATAAAATCATTATTATATTAACTTTTGTTAATAATCTCAATGTTAATTTCTCCTACTAAAAATATATTTGTAATATGTATGATACCCCTACTACCTTTATCTCCATTATGAAAATTCTAAGCAATACAACCATGATAAAAATCTACTATTCACTCATTGTCATTTGACTAGAAGAAAAAAGTATTTTTCAAGAATAACAACTAAATAGAGAGGAGCATAAGATGAATAAGAAATCACATTCCTATAAATTGTGCAACTCAAAAGAGTGAAGTTCTTTCTCTTTTCTTTGGTTTCCACTAGAGAATTTATGCTCTATCTTATCAAGTTCTCCCAAGAATGGAGTTGCACTAGCTATAGAAAATAATGAAAAGTACTTCTCATCCTTCTCACTCTGAAATATCTCTACTTCCTTTCAACACTATATATTCTTCACTTAAGATGATTCATTTTAGTTTGTAACTTGTAGAAAAATCAATATTGTAACAAAGATTTAGACTTCCTTCCCATTTTCTAACACCAATTCTAAAACTCTAATCATAAGTACTAATGAGATCCTCTTCTAAAACTTTCAAGGTAGTAATCAACTAACACCTTTAGCTGATAATTTTAAACCAACTAATCACAAGTGAAGGATGTATCAATCAACATACATATACATGAACACCATATTTACATGGAAAACCCAATATGGGAAAACTTATGGTGAGAACCTAATCACTATATGAATAACTTATTACAATACTTTTTTTAGGAACACTAGCAAGGAAGAACACCACTCCCTTATGTAGAACCTAAAAAAAAAACACATTTCTTTAGTACAATGAAAAGATCTACACAAGTTGATCAATATTCAACCAAGTACAAGGAAATGATGACATAAAGTGGTAATAAAATAAATAGGGAATGAGGGGATTCACTAGGATGAATGGAAAAAATAGGAATCCCACCCCTATTTTCTCTCACACATTGGAAGGAATATGTGTTAGGATTAAGTAATACTGAGAGGGGGGGTGAATCAATATTACAACACTATATTAAACTTCAACCAATTGCAAATAAACCATATTAATGCTGAAATTAAAAAAACATAAACACATAACACATAACTCATAACACCATTATTTATTTTCGAGGAATCCTTGGCCAAGGGAAAACCCCAATGGGGATGGTACCCACAACTATGCACTAAAATATTAAATCCTTGTTAGGAGATCTAGCCCTATTAAGATTTGAGTATTACATAGTACATTTCCTTGTTAAAGGAATACAAAACCCTGTTAGGGATATACAAAACCTTGTTAGAGTTGTGGTGAGCTTACAACTCTTACAATTAAAAGCTCTATCACAAAAATGTTCTTCAAGTAGTAAACAATACAAGCATCTTCTATGCTTTGATAGTTCCAATTATAGCTTTGTAAATCACAGATCTTGCATCTTGTATCTTCCTTCACTAGCATCCCAAATTTGCATCCATTACTAACACATATTACAACACTTATCGCTTCTACAAAAACACTCTGTACTTATATCAATTATGTCATCCAGTCGGCTCTCAAATACATCAAAAAACATTATAATTACTTATACAAATAATAAATACTAAGTGAGTGATCTTATATTACCAAAGTGTCAAGAATATACAACCTTTATCTGACTTAGCACGTTACCATTCCATCTCACCTTCCCTTAGTCATTGCGACTGTTCATATGCCCCGTTTCACTATTCCTCTACCTTCACATACCTTCACAACACTGTATCTTACTAATATTATCACCAAAACATGTGAGACCTTAACTAAAGGTCCTACATATCCAAAAATTTCTTTCTATAACTTCACAAGTCATAATACATCATATACCATCTTCATTGACCAAAATTGTACTGCAGAATACTATTATCCTGATTCTGTACTTAGTCATTTTCATGATTGTGTCTCTAATACCTATACTCATTTCATGAGATCACTCCAACATAAGTGCTGCCATAAATGGCAACCCTTAAGTGATCCATAGTTCTCCAAAAACATCACTTGCCAAAAATCTCTCCCTTTGGCATTGATGGCAACACTTAGCAAAAAATGACTAAGTGTCAAAACACTACATTCTTACTACTTCTCTATATACATATACTTACTTCTTTTCTTATCTCTACTTTTTTTTATTTATACATTTATTTTCTTCTCATTTTCTTTTTCTCATTTTTCTCTTCTCTTCCTCTCCCTTTGACATCAATGGCAAAGGTGCTTACAAACACTTCAAAATTTCAAAACCCTAAGCACAAAAGATTTAGTGCTTACTCACTAGTTTCAGAATGTCTTGGAAAGAGTCTTCCAAGGTCTTCACTTCATCATCCCATGAATTGATCAAAAGATCACTGACATGGATTAGTCCATTCAGTGCATAAGATGAAGTATTTGTTTCCTTCAGCTCAGTGGGTACAGGGTTCTCCATTGATTCTTCTATATTTTCTATCTTTGTGAGATGAGCTTCAAGAATTGAAAGCTTAGGAGTGATTAGAATCTTCAAAAAACAAAATATTTACACTACTCTCCCTTTCTCTATATTTAAAAAACTTATCTTATCCAAAATTTTGGATGTTTTCTTATCCATTTCCACCATAGTTTGTGAAGAGGCTTCACAACTGTCCATCAAGTTGTCTAATGTAGCCCTATCCTTGGCTATGATATCTTCAATATTATTAACATGTCTATTCAGATTTATGCAATAGTTGTATACCTTTCTTCCATTTGCCACACAAATTTTGACTTTGATTATGGTTGTTTTCAGAATGCCCAAGTCCCATGAGATACACTGGAATACTTCCTTCAACTTCTTTTCAAGGTATCTCTTCTAAGCCTAATCCTTTGTGATCTTCAACAATGACTCAAAATAATTGTCAAAGTTGTCCAGTACCATATTCAAATTCTCAACATCATCCTTTCCTTGAAAAATAAGATGTGTAGGGAGTGTCTTATTCAGTATCTCCACTTCCCTAGAAATCACTTTTACCTTCTTGTCCCCCTTTTGTTCTGACATTTCTTTTGCCTTAGAAAATTCCATGAAGGATAACCTCATGAGTTCATCCTCATCCATGCTTTCCACATCTATGCTCACTAGTTTGGCCATACTTGCCAACAATAAGGTAGAGGAGGTATCTGGTTCTTGCTTTACCTCTTCTTCTTTTTTTGTTGTTATCTTTGTTGATTCTTGGATAGGATTTTACACTCCATGAGATACCAATATACCTAAGACTGATTTTGGGAATGGTCAGTTCCAAATATGGGGAAATCTATAGGTAACTGGACCAACTATAGGGAAAAGACTGCCCTCTGCACTTCTGGCTCTAGAGAACCAAGGCGGGTGCACCTAATCTAGTATAATAGAACACTTTTTTACAACATCAGGACCAGATTGAACAAAGCAGATAATAGCAAGAAAGTACTAAATGATAACCAATCATTCATTGACTCTCCATTGCTATGAAATAACTAAGGCCTAAATACATAAAACTAAAAGAATTGAAAGGATTTTAACTTAATTTCTTGTAGAATATAAATAACCATGCCAAACTAGCATCACTATAGGAGATACTAATTTCTGATCAGTGCCTTGTCTATTGGGAAATATATATCTGAGATAGATATAGAATACAAGAACACAGATTCCAAGCCATAAACACAATAAACCAGATTCATACACTACTTACAAACATCCTTTTAGTTGAACCAAATGAATCTATGTTTCATTCAGAGACCTTTAACTTGATCTTAGATCAAGGTTGAAAATAAAACACATACACAGATAAACTCCAAGCAATGAATCAGAAAACCCAAAACTCAAGAAGCACAGCCAAAGGAGAGATCTAAAAACTAAAAAATTGCATTAAGTATAAGGATTCAAGTTCCTGTATTACAAACTATTCTAGAATACAACTCTTATACAATATGCAAAGGATTTTGAAGGTTTTTCCATTGTATTGACACAACTAGAAAAATATACTACAATCTGGACTGAGGATACACACTTAAGTTTTCAGTTTCCCATGTCAAGAATTTCTAGATAGCCCCTTCTAAATGATCATAAAATTCCTTTTATAGAGACAAGGATACAATGAGAAAAAGATCATTTAGGTTAAAAAACCATAAACCTAACCAATCAAATCCAAGGCCTGGAGGAGAAAGAAATCTGATCTATTTGTACCTACTTAAAACATTCCTGGGAATAATCAACTACTTCCTCTGAAAAAGATCAAATCAACAATGAATACCTTGGAAGAAGCAACAAATCTGATCTATTCTTGAATCAAAACAAAACAATTTCAAAGCAACCAAGTTGCAAGAAATCTGATCTTCCCCCTTTCCCAGATTTGCAAATTAGTCACATCTGAAATGAAAAATCTTTACCAAACTCTAATCCCCAAAATACCAGTCATTACTGCTTCCACCAATTTGGTCAAAACTGAAAACAAACACTGCGACTAGATTCCTTGTTCCGAGCTGATTCCAAAAACATATAATATGTCCATATTCTGATAAAAAATGAGTCCCAAAGACATTTTTACTTGAACAGCCTCCATCTTTTAAATTTTTGATTTATTTATATAAATCAACTTTATCAATTTGGATTTAATTCTTTTCTTGCAGACTTGAAATTCAAGGTGGGCCCCTTGTGCCATGTGGCACCACTTAACTGGTCTAACTGGCCACCTCATCACCTTGCTAGACCTCTGCATATCACCGTGCCACTTGTCACTCTATGATTGGTTCCTCTCGCTGATCGTGCATCTTCACCTTGGGACACGTGTTGACATGTCACCATTTTTCCATGGTTAACCAATGAGCATCTTTGTCTTAGCATATTAATGATGACCAATGGATTGACACACATCCCAAGGTGACCGACCAATTTCTCGATGCTCTGCTTTGTCACTGCCCTTTGCCAAGTGTCACTTTCCTACTGATTCATCATCCATCGGGTGTTGATGTCATCGGATGACATGTGTCATCCTGTCATTAATTCGCAGCAATAACCTTTGAGTAACTTTATCTTTGCACTTTTGTGACATTCATTGCTTTGGGCATGCATCCCAAGGCAATCAATCTGCACACTATGGGTTTCGTCAAAATACATCTTACCTTCGTGTGGGGCCTGCATCCTCATCATCATCCACTTGTCAATGCCAACTCAGTACCTTAGTTTATGTGCGTGTGAGAGAGCCCTCCAATTGGGTGTCTATGCTTAGACATCATGAATGTATGTGTTTTGGTTTATAAATATCTCATTTCTATCTCGGGGCATCAATGTGGGACTAAACTCTTAGTATATAATAGCCTACCTTTCAAAATTTAATCTTTGTAATGCGTGCTTAGATGGGCCCACCAAATCCGGCTAGCGTGCATAGCCTTTCCTCTTTCTTTCTTTACATCATTCCTAAGTGTTATTGGATTTAAAAACTTTCCAAGTGCGTGATATAACAAATGTAGGATAAATGTCAAAATAATGCAGCCCTATAAACTTCATTTCCCTTTCCCTTTGGCCTGCGCACACTTAGTATCCTTTTGTTTATATGCCATGTGTGTTTACTACAAAACAAACCATGGTAGCCTTGTTCCTTTCATTTCACTCTTTACTTACCTTTATACACACTATGCACCAACATTTTCTTTGTTTTGTATGCCCTGCATTAAGTGCATATGCCTTTTGTTTTTATCTTATCGACCCTTTGGATTGCATGTTTTTTATTTCCCTTGGAAACCATATCCTTGGCATTGCATACCCTGCAAACATCGATTCTACCTGTGGTGTGCAACACAAACTTAACTCAAAGTTGCAGCCCCAAAACAAGTGTGTACCATCTCCATTTTGCTTGGTATGCACAACAGCTTCTCTCCCAATGGTGTTTGTACATGTGCTTTGGGAGCTCATGCTTCCTTGTGAAGACTATAGATAGCACACAAGATGGGGGAGGCATACAAAGCTAGAGCTTCTCACAAGCTATCCTACGCAAGCCTCCATATGCTGTGCATAATACATTGTTGTATCTTGGCCTGCTCACATAATGCACATTGCACACATTAGATAGTGCCAACATACAAAGTAATATCTCCTCCACGTGCCTTGTTCATAAGAAATGGAGAAAGTATTTGTGTGTGAGACAAACACACTCCTCAACAATCTTGCAGCCTTTTAACAAATTTGGTGTATGCTCTGCCTGCAAACAAATTTGCAGTCCCAGAATTTGCATATGCACAACATGAATGGTGTTTCACGTTGTTTAAAAGAAACTTTGAAGTTCATTACGAAATGTGAAGCATGGAGCCCAAAGAAAAATATGTATGCACAATGGGAACTTGGAAAAGCTTTAATTAACACTTTACAGCCTTCATGGGATATGTGCGGATGAAAACCTTGATCCCATTCACTATTAAAATATCTTTGTTTTGTGTCTCTTCAAAACTCAAAACTTTAGTCATAAGTTCGAGCCTCAACAGAATCACCATCACTTTCAACAATAGACATCTAAATCT
This sequence comes from Chamaecyparis obtusa, assembly GCA_027943335.1. Lineage (NCBI taxonomy): Eukaryota > Viridiplantae > Streptophyta > Pinopsida > Cupressales > Cupressaceae > Chamaecyparis > Chamaecyparis obtusa. The sequence goes on from BSBK01000884.1 coordinate 987,584, forward strand.
GTTGTTTAAAAATTTACTGAAAATGAAATGCCTGGAGTAATTTTGTGTGCACATATAAAAACGGTAGAGCTTTTAAAGTGATGCAGCTGGTCGGGCCCCAAGTGGGTTCAGCCTAAAAAAATTTCAGATTCAAACAACCGGCCTCAAACACATCACCAATATGACTGGCACTTGCAACCGGATCCAATCCGGATAACTAGATATTTAAAAACTTTAATTTCTATCACTTTGCCAGTCGGCAAGTTTGAATAAAACGCCTCCAGTCGCCTAATAAAAACACTGAGCAAAACTAAACACTGGAAGCTGAAAGTTGGCGAGTATAGATTTTATACCATAGAGAAACATCCTATAAAATTGCTTCGCCTAAAAATGAACGAGGTGGGAGATTTTAAAACTTGAAAATGCCTGTTCAGAATTGTTGGCAGATCGCAAACTGAAAACACTACCGACTGCCCCAGAAAGAGATGAATTAAAAATATGAAATGATGAGCTGAGGGTGAGGCACTGAATCTAGAAGAAATTTCATATGCAAGGATCAAAATAAAACAACCCTCAACTGGAGAAGAGCATCTAGCAAAAAGCTACAAATTTTTGAAAATGGCTACTTTGCAGAGTTTCTATCTGTACTTTTTAACATTATTGAACACTTTTTTGTCTGATTTGGCAATCATGTCAAATAGAACCCTCTTGGTCTGAAACCATGGACGATGATTCTCTCTCATACATTGAAAACAAGGCTTTGAATAGTTTCACCGGATGATCAACCACTTATCAATTATTAATCTTCAAAGTCGGCCACTTGGAACACTCTGAATCGAAAACAATCAAATTTGTAGAAATTGCGTTTGGAATTGATCGAGCAAAGTGACCAATCAAATTCATCATGATCCAAAACTCATCAGGGAACATCACTTCCATGTCTATAGTATGAAACACCATTCAATTATGTTTGACCTTGAATCGGGTGCAAATGGAAAGATCCTGAAGTAGCCACTTAGAAAACTGAACTGTTCACTCTTGGAAAAACTAAGAAATTGCAAATAGAATGGCTTCGGTAAACATGTCAAACGGGCACATGGGGGGCTAAAAATTGGTGTGGTACTTCTTTCTCATTTATACAACATGATGCAGCATTCCTTTTGTCATGACCATCGACCAAGCATCATATACAAGCCTCCAAATTAGGCCATTTAGTAAAAACTGAACAAGATGCAAAGTGTAGATTTGCAGAAAGCCCCTTCAAAGGGTTATCCTCAAAACTTGTCCAAACTGAATTCTGGAAGTTGTGACCAACTGCATATGCCAAATAAAATGTGAGGAACACCTGTCCCAAGCACTATGCCATGAAATTCAACAGGCCTTTCTTTACATGCACTTGAACTTAGGTCCCCTTAAACTATTGTTTAGAAGCATTGAACCTTGCCTTAGGAAAATAATTTGAATATGGGATAAAAAATTTATGGATTTTTCAGAGTACCAACAGTCTCTTCTTCCTACTTTTCTACTTGTTGTTTCTCCTTCTCTTGTTCTATTTCTTCCTATTTTTTTTATTTCATGTTCTTCCTCTTTCTGTCCTTCCTCATCTAATGTCATTTCACTTTCCAGATTTCCTTGAAATGGTTCATGTGCATCAAGTGAAGTGTCTAATGATATAGGCATACCATAAATGAAGAAGTATGGTTGCTTGTCAACTTTGCTTGCTTTCTCATTTACTTCAATTTCTCCCATTCCTAAAGGTGTAGGCTTGGCAACCTTGGGAGGTGAAGTATTCTTAGGCATGTCACACATAAGAATTTGGTCCAATGCCTTTTGTGTGTCCTATATGACCTCATCATACTTCCTAGCCATTATATTCACAAGTCTAGCCTTTGTTCTTAGTAGAGGTTTCAACTCTTTAATGATTCTCTCCCTCTATTGTATGGATACTACAGGTAACATGTCCTCAATAGCCTTGTTTCTTATATTCTCATCCTCAGATTGTGCTAACTATTTTCTTATTTCTAACTTACTATACAAGTCCTTGGGGATACTTCCTTCTATTTCTATCAAATTCTTCTTGTAAACTAACAAGTACTCAATTATTGTGTCCTCAATTAATGCTTGATTATTTGAATCATACCTTTCATATTATCTATTTAATGTCTTTAGATTTCCATCTCTTAATGCTGTCTTTTGTAACATCTGAACATCCGGCTTCCACAAATCTTGTGGCCTCTTCTTTTCTTCTTTTTCCTCTTTCTTCTTTGTCACCTTATCATCTTTCTTCTTTATTTCTACTTCTTCCTTTTGTTTCTTAGGGCTGATTGGTTCATTATATCTTTTAGATATCCTAGGTGTGCTCGTAGGTGAAACCTCTTATGCAGTCTTCTCATGTGTAACTGATAAATCAATTATATCAAGAGTAGGACTTACTATCTCTTCAGCTTCAGAAGGAGGAGGTGCCTCAATTGCCAAGCTAGATGATCCTTCTGCCATCTTTGTCCTTACTTCTCTTAGATGCTCCTTTGCAATTCCTTCATTCGCAGCAATGTCATCAACTATTTTCTCAATCTTTTTTTTCCTTATTCCCTTGTCCCATTCTTCTCTCACTTTTTCTAACTTCTCCTTATAGGTTCCCCATCTCTCTTTAGATGTATCTATCTCAACTGCTAGTACATGCTCAACTTGCATTGTGAGAACCTCAGAGCTAACCTCATACCCCATAGGGTAGTACCATTTCTTTCTAGGCTCAATTGCCTCAAAGAATACATAGTTAGTTTCAACTATGAAACAAATTGTGTCTTTGTATTTCTCAACAATCTCCTCAGGTATCTTGTACCTCTCCTTCATTTTCCTTTGAAGAATTTTAGTCATTACAAATAGTTCACCATCTACCCAATTTTTATTGTCCTTGGTAGCTTGTTGAGATTTGTATGTCAGTAGGTACACTATCCTTCCATGCCCTAGGGTGTATTCCAAGAAATTCGTGCTCAATGTGGATGTACATGTGGACCAGAAGTGAACTAAACCTGAATACCTTTGTCTTATCTTTCTTGATCATCTTCACATTTTCCAAGAACTATTGTGCAAGGATCTCACATAAGTTATATTTTGTGTTTTCTTTCACCATTATGTAGGCCATCATAATAACTCCTACTAACACAAAATTGAGTCAACTACTATAGTATAGCTTATAACGTAGTAGCATTGTTACCAATCCCACATCTTTCTAAAAGATGTCATTCATAGTCATCGCTCTCTTATCCCACTTAGAGTGTGTTAGGTTTTCTACTTGTTTCCTAAAGTTTTTCTCAACTACTGGGAGGGATCCACTGTTGTCCAATCTAGCTATCTCATGAATCAACTGACTACATACCTTGACTAGTTGCTCTCTTATCTATGAATTGGTCATGGATTCTTCTTAGAATGATCTTGAACTATTCAGTTTCATGGAACTCATTCAGGAGTGTTAACTTGATAATAGATTGCTCTTCCAAATACTTGAACTCATCTTTCATCTTTCCATCAGATTATATCATTTCATCTATCTCCCTATATATTTCTACATCCCCAATAGTCTCATATTTGTAGTGAATATATGCCCTAATATCTTCAACATGCAACACATCGTAAGGGGTTTGTGAAAATGCTCCTTCCAAATCATCCTCACAAGACTTAAACATGTGCCTCTTAAACTTATACCTTGTTTTATCAACAAAATCAAATATCACAGGTGCATCCATAACTTCTTGAAGAGTATAAAATCTAAATACCTTTAATACGCTAAAATCTGAAACTTTTGCTTCAAGAAATCACACGATGTATCTGCTAGATGGCTGTAGTGCTTCTTAACTCTACTCTCCTTGGTCACTGATTGTCAAATGGTGAGGAAATGATATTCTTTAGGGTCTTTTATCCATCACTGGTTGAGTAAGTGCATTAATCACAAGTAGCTCAACTTCGCATGTTGTCTAGTCAACATAAATCTCATGAACATAGGATATGAATCTCCAAGTGTTGCGATCATAAACATAGAATCCATAGTGTCTGTACACACCATATCTAAGATTGCATAATCTTATTCCACATAATCAGGGGCTGGATATATTTTTTTGTTTGTATCCAATGCTCCCCCTAAGGCCATACGACCTTCTAGGTTGATGTAGTAATGTCAACATCATGTGAAGACACAGTAGTATCTACTATCTCTCCCTGAACCAATGCCTTATTGATATCTTTACCTTCCATATCTTCTCATCATCTTCATTTTCTGATTTCTTGAAATGGTTTTCAAACTCATCTATGTACTCATTAAGACTTTTACCACTGTCACTAACATTCTTCTTTATAACCACATGTGGTGGTCCTCTTCTATTGTTCATTCTATTATACCTACAAAACTTCACTATGTGTCCTAAATTGCTACATTCAAAACATGTAGGCAGTCTTCTATTCTAATTAACCTGCAACTTAAAATAACTTGCAGTATGCCCAAGGTTATTGCATTTGTACAAAATGGTATTTTTTGTTGATTCTTTTCTGATGTAATCTTGTTTATATCTAGACTAATCAAGTTTCCTACATTCTTCCTTTTTGTACCCATATGAATAAAAATTATAACAATAACCAGTAAAGGGTTTGAAGGTACCTTTACTTCCGTAATCTCTTTTCATGTGTCCAACTTTGTTGCTAAAAGGTCTGATCTAATCTTTAGGTTCTTCAAAAGTAGGTTGTCTTCAGTCTTCACCTCATGAGATTCTTCATTAGTCTTAGAACATTCTCCTTCATTGTATCTGATTCCAATCATGTCTCCTTTAGGTTTTTGTCTCTCTTTATTCATCAATTTTATCACTGCTCATATGTAGCTTCTCAATGTGTAATTTGGATTGAGTGAGTTCACTTTTTATGATTTGATTGTACTTCTCCAATTTCTAAAATTTATCCTTGTAGTGATCAAGTTTAGTCTTCATTTGTCCTATCTATATATTTGTTTCTTTTAGTGTCTCTTCAACTTTGTATCTTGCATCCTTTTCATGTTGAATTTCTTTAATCATCAAAAGATTGATTTTCTACTTTTCTTTCTCTAGCTTCTTTACTTGGTCTAATGTATCATTTTATGAATCTTCTTTGATCTTATCCATAAGGTCTTGTCTCTAAATTTTGAAATTTCAAGTTGTTCCTTTAGTTTCTTGATGAAATCTTCCGCTCTTCTCAATTTGAATTTCAATTCACCATTTTCAGCCTTTTCTTTGTCCAGGTCATCAAGTGCTTCTTCAAAGTTCTCTTGCAAAATTTCTAAATCCATTTTGATCTCCCTTAAGATGTTAGGCTTTCTCTCCAAGGGCCAATAGCTTTGATACCAATTGTTAGGATTAAGTAATACTGAGAGGGGGGTTGAATCAGTATTACAACACTTTATATTAAACTTCAACCAATTGCAAATAAACCATATCAATGCTGAAATGAAAAGAACATAAACACATAACACATAACTCATAACACCATTATTTGTTTTTGAGGAAACCTCGGCCAAGGGAAAACCCTAGTGGGGATGGTACCCACCATTGAATCCATGTTAGGAGATCTAGCCTTGCTAGGAGTTGAGTATTACATAGCACATTTCCTTGTTAGAGGAATATAAAACCCTATTAGGGGTATACAAAACCCTATTAAAGGTGTGGTAAGCTTACAACTCTTACAATTAAAAACTCTACCACAAAATGCTCTTCAAGTAGTGAACAATACAAGCATCTGCTATGCTTTGATAGTTCCAGTTGTAGCTCTGCCAATCACAGATCTTGTATCTTGTATCTACCTTCACTAGCATCCCAAATTCACATCTATTAATAACACATTATAACACTTATCACTTCCACAAAAACACTCTATACTTATATCAATTCTTCCATCCAATCAACTCTCAAATACATCACAAAAAATTATAATTACTTATACAAATAAAAAATATTGAGTCAAGTATCTTATATTACCAAAGTGTTAGTAATATACAATCTTTATCTGACTTAGCACATTACCTTTCCATCTCGCCTTCTCGTAATCATCGCGACTACTCATATGCCATGTTTCACTGTTCCTTTGTCTTCACATACCTTCACAACACTATATCTTACTAATATCATCACCAAAAAACTTACGACCTTAACTAAAGGTCTTACATATCGTAAAATGTCTTTCCATAACTTCTCAAGCCATAATATATCATATACCATCTTTGCTGACCAAAACTGTACTGCAGAATACTATTATCCTGATTTTGTACTTAGTCATTTTCATGACTGTATCTCGAATACCTATACTCACTTCATGCAATCACTCCATCATAAGTGTTTCCATAAATTAGAAACCTTAAGTGATCCATAGTGCTCCCAGAAACATCACTTTCCAACAATATGTTCCAATAGGCTCAAGGGGACTTAAGATCTGAGAAGCCAAGACAACAACTAACATGTGATTTGAGCTCCAGTCTAGAAATTTGGGTCAAGGGCAAGTCTAGTTGCCTCTAACCCAATAGAATTTGATGCAAATATTCTCAAATGGAATGTCTTTATTAGACCCTCCTATAGCCTCTTCCATAGTTTTTCCACCTACCACCTACACACAAAAATAAGATAATGATTATGGAAAGGGGTTTGCCTAGGTCAAACTCCAATTTTTGAATCAAATATGAAATTGAATTGAAATGCTTGACAAGAAAGTATTTTTATATGTTGGAGAGGATTGATAAGAGAAATAATATTTCTTATACCTTGATGATGCAATACTTCTTGAAATGGAATCACAAATTATTATGCATTAACATGACTCCATAAAGTCCTAATAGGAAATAACAAAAGATATACTTGCATGATGGTTCTTGAAGTTTTCCACAATGAGGGATATGGTGGGATGAAATGCCTTGAATACTTGATTTTTTCTTAAAAGCTTGAGATCATGAATGATTGAAAGAGATTTGGAATACCAAAATGAGGGAGGTAGCCTTTCTCATATACCTCCCCTAGCCATTTCGAGGCTCAAAACTTGAAGGAGGCTAATGGGGTTTTGGAGATCCCACTAGAATTCAAAGATCCTTAAAAATATGATTTGGGCCCAACTTATGGGGTATGGGGTGACTCCCAAGGTTAGGGGAAATTTGACTCATCCCATACCTAGCCAGTTTCCATATACCAACCAATCTAGTCATGGATTTGAGTCAGGGGTCAATTTGAATATGGGCATGCTCAAAATGTGTGTGAAATTGAGGTGTGATATTTATCATAAATACAAAAGGCTACCCATGATAAAATAGGGCCTATCTATGTAATTGGTTATTGAATGGATGAAATAATAAAAGAGGTACACCTATAATTAAGGGCCCTCAAAAAAATTAATTTAAGGGAGGAGTCATATTTAAATAATAATAATTAAATGCATAGAAAATTCCTATAATACATGGAATAATGAACACAAACTAAAATAGGTGCTAAGTAAATGTGGAATTATATACTTTAGCTAAGGTGTACAATTTATGATGCTATATTTATTTTGCACTTTATTGGGAGTATGATCTTGCACACATACTCATGATAAAGTAGAGAAAAGAGAAAGAAAGAGAGAGATAATCATTAAGCAATACTACAAAGAGGTAAGATATCACTAAGTTAAAGGGAACAAGCCCCCAAACCAAGGATATTAACATGTACAACCATGTGAAAGGACACACAAAATTAAGAACAAAAGGAAAAGGAAAATAAAGACAAAAATAAAAGACACAAAACAAAGGGGTTAGTACTCAAATAAAGGCTCCAAATCAAATAGTTGAAGAGACCACAATGAATAAAATGTCTCAATCTCTAGTATCATATTTAAAATTATATTGTAGGAGCACAAGTGGTCCCATAGGAAGATAAAGAGAACACATCAAAGGTGAGACAAGACTCTATGATCAACCAACTAGCAAGTGAGCTATGCTTATGGGATCATTGAGGAGAGGGAGAGAAAGGAAATCATGAATTATACATGCTAGAAATTTGTATTATGCTAGGTGATTCATGAAAAAGGAACATATTCAATTGGTCAAGTCATGTCATGTTGTGTGATATGTGAGATACAAGAAGAAGAGTAGGAAACATTATATCAAGTGAGTTATGCTAGTTCGACCCATCCTAAGAGGAGTAGTGAAAAGATGGAGTTGATAGTCTAGAAAGTTGTGTTATGATAGTCTAGTCATCCCAAGGATAACCAAGAAAAGAATTGTATGCAAGGGAATCATCCAAAATAGTATTTCCCAAAGGAAAGAAATATGTCCAAAGGAATATACAAAAAATAATACAAAAGGATTTCCCCAAGGAAAATATTATCTCCAAAGGAATTTGCTAAAATTTTGAAAAAAAGGGTTTCTCCTAAGAAAGTATTGTTTCCAAAGAAATCCGCTATATAATATACAAGGATTTCCCCAAGAAAAGTGTTTTTCCAAAGGAATTGGCTATATTGGTACAAAATATAACCAAGGAAAGTATTGTATCCATGGAAATATACAAAAAAAAATGATTTACCAAAGGAAAGGATTGTCTGCAAAGGAATCCACTATATAATACACAAGGAGGCTACATATATGCTCCCTCTTTAAGATGAAAACATGAAGCTATGATGAAATTTTAACAAAAAGTAGAAAAAGGATACCTAGCTTCAACACAAATGAGATATCCTTTAGGAAATAATGTACATTCAACCTTAGCTAAAGAGGCATGACTCTTTATAAACAAAGGGAGAGATAGGTTAGCATTATGATTTGTATTTTCATTGGTGTCAACCACCTTTGGTGTGGAATTAATGTTAGTTTGTAAAGGATAGTTATTTTTCAAGGTTATGATTGATGAAGAAGACTTGAAAAGAAGAATAAGTTACTAAGGCTATGAAATTGATTGATGAAGAATATTTGGAGAGAATATTAATGAAGTTATTGAGGCTATGGTATTGATTGATTAAAAAGATTTGAATAATGATTGGAGAATCTTCTGACTTATACAAAGGAATAGAGTGTGTAGGAAAGAGTATTTTAAGATCTCATTGAAGAATGTCTTGAGATGATGGATTCTTATATCTCTACAATTAATTCTTGGATACTATAAATATTTCACTACCTCGTGTATAGTTTTCCAAAATAATTATTTAACAAATATATGATGTGTTGTTTGGCTGACAGTAAATATAGCTATTAGGATGGTTTGGATAGGCTTGAAGAATGACTTGTACTACTTTGCATAGCAATTTCAAGCTATGTAATTTTTTGGAATTGGTTAGATGGTTTGTGCGGTGTTTTAGTTCAGATATATCTTGTCGGTTTTCTCTATAGGTGTAGATTTGTTGTCACATGAGCTATTCTAATGTTTGTGTTGGCTTTGAGATAACTCAACTATTTGCAGCAACTTATTTTTGGCTGGTTAAGTTTGGATATAGATCGAGGAAGATCTTAGAGACTAGTGATGCTTTTTCTATTATGTGTCATGCTTCAAATTGTACTTTATGCATTAGATAATATTTTTGGGCCGACCAATAACCTACATTTGATGTATTTTTACACATTACTTTTGGTTCCATCTTTGAAAGGATTTGTAATGCTTATGGGTTAATTGTACCATTTGATAAAGATCTTTTAGGATGTATTTGGGTTCTCTTTACTTCCTAGAGTGGACCACATTGAGTATTTCTACTCAAGATGATTGACCTTATATTAATAATGTATATGTGAAAAAGGAAGAATCAAGAAGTTGATTGAAAAATTACACTTGAAGTTCACTACAGTTGATTAGGAAATTTTGATCTATCCTTATTGAACCAATGAATTTATATTTATGTTCATTCAGGACTAGTGTAATCTTTGGCAATGTGCCTAAATTAGTAGGGGCAACCAGTTTCTTGTCCTCCAACCTAAAAAATTGTAATCAAATATTTAGATATAGTGAGTATATTTCTCACTATGGTTTTTCTAATTTTGGTTTTTGTATGTAAATGTAATGTTCATATGTGTTCTTGTGTCTCTAGAATCATTTCTTTATATTTTGTCGACTATTGAGTCAGTTAATTTTGATTAGAGATAGAATTGCTAAAAATAGTAATTATGTTGATTCCCCTCCCCCATCTTAGCACCTAGTTGTGTTCAACAACTAGTGTCAAATCAAGGTTCCTTTGAGTGATTCTTATCCACTTGAGGAAAATCTAAAATGGTTGTTAAACAAAGTATCAAGGTACCTAAGTTTTATGGAACAAACTAGTCATTTTGAAAGAGAGGATCAAGTCTCATTTGGACTATTTACCATATGGTGTTCTTGATGTAATAAAAAAGTAATATGATCATGTAGTAACAAGTGATCTTACTAATCTAGAAGAAATCAAAGCACATGAGAAAAATGCAAAGGTGAGAAATGTAATTATCAGCAGTTTGGATGGTTTAGAATTGCTAAAAGTAATGGCCTACAAATCCACATTTGATGTATGGGAGAAGCTTGCTAGTATTTATGAAGGAGATAAGAAGATCAAGAAGATCAAGTTGGAGAATCTAAAGCACATATTTGAAACCCTTGAAGATTTATAAAGACTAAAACATTGAAGGCTATCTACATTGAGTAAAATAAGTTGTCAACTTCATTAGAGGCTTCAGTGGAACACTTGAGGACAATGAGGTGGTACTAAAGGTAATAAGGACAAGGAAAAGAACCTATAAAAACCTATTTATTTCTATACATCATAGTCAAAATATGGATAAGTATAATCAAGAGGTACTATATGGTGTTATCATTACATTCAAGTTATCAAAACTTGAGGAGAATCAATGTGAAAAAAAAAAGATACTACTTTTAGAGCTACTCAAAAAATGGCAGAAGATTTTGATTTAGATGAAGATTCAAATTTTGTTACAAAATTAAAGAAAGGATTTAGAAAATACAAAGATAAATTTACCTTAAAAAAATTTAATTATGAAAGAGTTGGATGTTACTAAAAATCCTTTTAGAGAAGATAGAAAGAAACTTGATGTTGATGGAAAGAGGGAAATTTATAAAAAAATATATTAGATATGGTAGATAAGATGATAGAGATAAGAATTATTGTACAATGAAATCTCTTTCATAAGAGGATGAATAAGGAAACAATTCAAAATATGAGATTGTATTCTCCACTAGAACAATGAAATGTCAAATATGAAGGACAAAACACTACTTTGCATATAATAGAAGAATCAAGATCTTGGATTATTGACTTCAACTGCTCAAACCACATGACAAGAGATAGAAAACTATTTGTTCCCCTAGAAACTTATAATGGAGGATCAATTTCATTTTCTGGCAAAGGTTCAATGCCTATTTGTGGCAAGGGAACTATTTTAATTGATAATAAGAACAAAGTTACTAATTTTTATTATGTGAAAGGATTAAGGCAAAGTCTCTTGAGTTTTAGTCAACTATGTAACCAAGGTTTCCAAGTTGGTTTTCTCAGAGGAAGGTGTGCAATTATAAATGGGTCCAATAAACTTATTGTAGACAAAATTATAAAGGAAACATTTACTATCTCATGAAAAATAATGGAAGTAGTTTCTCTTTGGCATTAAAGAATGAATATTGTCTATAGCACAAAAAATGGGTCATATCAACTTCAACAATCTGGTGGAAATCAATTCTTCCAATGTTGTAAGAGACATGTCAAGAGTTAGCACACCTACTAATACTATGTGCAAAGAATGTTCGATTGGAAAATAAATCTAAAACATATTTAAGAAAAAAGGATTATTCATTCACAAGACCATTGGATTTGATACACATTGATCTATGTGGACCAACTAAAACTAGAGTGCTCAATGGTTAATGGTACTTCATATTACTTATTGATGATTATAATAGAATGATGATAATTCACATCACATGAATTTAATAACTTCTATGAGAGATACAAGATTAGAAGGAAATTGTTTGCACCAAGGACTTATTAGAAAAGTGGAGTAATTGAAAGAAAGAAAAGGGTTATTGCTAAGACGGAAAGGACAATGTTGAAAGACTCTAATCACTTAGATATCTACCAGAGATGCAACACATAATGCAAATTATTTTCTCAATAGAGTGTAAATCAAAGTAAATCATACAAAGACCCCTTATGATTTATGGTTAAAAAATACAACCACTATCAAATATTTTAGAATTTTTTGCTGTAAATACTACATCAAAAGGGATGAAGGAAATCTAGGATAATTTTATGCAAGATCAGATGGAGCTATTTTCTTTGGATCTATCCTACAACAAGAAAGGCTTATTGGTGCTATAATTTTAAACTAAAGAAAGTAGTAGAAAGTGCAAATGTCAAGGTTAATGAAACATGGAATCATACTTATTTTAAGGAAAAAATTGAAGTAGTATGTGTTAGAGTAATAGATATATTTGACTTTATAATTAAATCATTTCGATTTAATTACTTAAGTCTTCTATTATTCTTTTTCACTTAAGCTATCTCTTTTAGGTGCATAATAATTAATATTTCCATTAATTATTATTGCACAACCTAGTTTTTTGTGGCTTTAGGGTTTCTTTTCTTATAAGCCGCTTTTGTAATTTTTTCCTTCATTCTCTCTTAATACAGTTTGAGCTCTAACATTTTGAGCACAAGAGGGTTTTGCTTTTTCCATATTTTTGCTTCATTCTTTGTGACAGGTTTATTGCATGCAGTTGGATCTTGGAGTTGAATCTGATATTTCATCAGTTTCTACATGGTATCAGAGCCTTGCTACTGCAGCTTGTTCAAAGTTTACTGAAGCTGTGGATCCAGCCCTTTCTTTCTGGGGTTTTTTCAGTTGTTTTTTATTAGATTTGGGGGGCTACTTTTTTTTGGAGCACTTTGGGTAAAAACCAACCTCATGGTTGCATCCAGAAGGCCCAAAAACCCCTATTTCCATATAAAATTTGACCTATTTGGCATCCGGGACATCTGAGAAATTTTTTTTTGCCCTATTAGGGCCGTACGGCACGATTTTCAAAAAAAAAATATTAAATTTTTTTTGAAAAATGCCATTTTTTTCAGCGCTCCGGAGCACGCCGCCAGCTCCCCGCCGCCGCGCCACCCAGGCGCCACTGGAGCTCGGCCCCTGCGCCACCGCGCCGCCCGCGGACTGCCCCGCCTCCTCCCAGCCCGGCCGTCGCCCCAGCTCCGCCCGGCCGCCGCTGCTCCGCCCGGCCCGCCCGGCCGCCGCCGCCGCTCCGCCCGGCCACTGCAGCAGGTGACGTCACCTGCTGACGTCACCTTCTTTTTCCGGCGCCGTGAAATTTTTCTGGCGATCTTCAAAATTTTTCCGACCGTACGGTTATGATGTCATGCTGACGTCAGCGACGGCCCAGTGACGGTCATACAGCCGTCAAATTTTTTGCCGTCCCTGGTTTTTTCCAGAGAGCTTACATTTGGGGGTACTTGGGCGTTTTTGCTCCTACAGGGTTCATACGGACTCGAAAATCGACATATGATATATCGCCGGAAAGGTCTTTCCGAGACGGACGCAATGATGCTAGTTTGGTTTGCTAATTCAGCCATTTGAGCTCTCTTTTTTTGCATCAAAGTCAAGACTTCTCCTTTCCTCCTTCTCTGCATCTGGAGTCCAGGTTTTCTCCTCTTTCTTTGTGCTTTCAGTTATTTGTTGTACGGGGGTTTGTTTTATACATTGTGGGGGGGGTGTTTTTCATTTTTGTAATTTACTTCAGAAAAGACCCTTCTACTCTTGTCTTCTTCTTCTCTCAATGTCGGACCCCTCTGTGGCCCGGCTGACACCGCACAATTACCATACATGGAAAGCACACATGACCAGGCTGCTCATGTCACATGGCTTATGGTCATGTCTGGATGAACACCAACCTGTTCTGCAGCGTCCCTTTGAAATTCTTCAGCACAGGAACAAAATGGATGAAGCCATGGGTTTGATTGCATTGAACATCTCTGACAGTCTCTTATTTCACCTGGAAGGTTTGACCACTCCTAGGGCTATTTGGAGCAAGTTTTCAACCTTGTTTGGTACAGTCAACGAATTCCGGAAGCTTCAGCTTGATGCAGAGTTGACCTCTTTGACTCCTTCTGATTTCCCCACTATAGAGGACTTCTTGATGAAGTTCAAGTCTTTGCGTACAGTTTTGCAGGGATGTGGAAAAATCAAGATAGATGATGAGTGTATCTATTTGATACTCTCAAAGTTGCGAGGATAGTACCAGATCTTTTCTTCCACTTTCTACTCCACCATGGATGCTTTGGGTACCAGACATGTTATGCCCTCTTTTGAGACTTTCTGTGACAGGTTGACTCGTGAGCAGTCCAAGATCACTCAGATGGATTCACTTGCAGGTTCACAGTCACAGGCATTGCTTGCCAAGACACTTCAGGATTCTCAGAAGCAGAAACCGAAGCAGATATCTGATTCCTCTTCTCATCACTCTACTGGCCCACCATCTTCTTCTAAGAAGGAGAAACAGAAGACTGAGAGCCCTTCATGTTCCTATTGTCAGAAGGGAACACATGATGAGTCACTTTGCTATCAGAAGAAGTTTGATGGTTACGAGAAACAGATAGCGGATTTGCAAGCTCTTCTTCAGCAGAGCAATCTTTCCTCTCCATCCTCTTCTGGCTCACAGGGGTCTGCTTATCAGTCTTCCTCTATCTATTCTACAGCTGGACAGGATCTTGGAAAGGGTCATGCATTACGGGCTTCTGTTGCATCCCCTTCACAGGTCCCTTGGATACTGGATTCAGGTGCTTCTCACCATATGGCATCTTCTCGGGAGATCTTCTCTTCTTTTGAGGCTTCTCCTATTTCCCATATTATCATTGGGAATAACACTGTTATGACTGTCTGTGGGAAAGGCACTGTATGCATTCAGGATGGCACATTCAATGATGTGTTGTATGTTCCATCTCTGTCTTCAAACCTTCTCTCAATTTTTCAGATTACTCACAGTGGGTCAGGGAAGACAGTTGAGTTCACTCCAGATTCAGTCTTCATCCGAGATAGTATGACAGGAAGTATTGTTGCTACAGGGACAGTTGATCATTCCACCCGTCTCTACTCCTTCTCACACTTTGGTCCACCTTTGCCAGAGCACGACTCTCCTACTTTGAGAGAGCATCATGTGGTACAGTCAGGTCGTTTGAACCTTTGTGTGGTTCCTGAGACTACTGTTATGACTGCCATGCCACCACCTGTTGAGCTTTTTTCTGTTCAGCCGGATTCTTCTTCAGCACTGCTTGATCCTCCAGCTCCATTCATCAAGCCACCAGGTGCAGTTGTTGAGGATTCTTCAGAGGACACTCATCTCCTCTCTCATGACAGTGTCAGCACACCTGTCATACCACTTGCATTGGGGATTCCCTTTCAGGATCCTCGTGTCTTCTCATTTGAGCATCAGCTCGGCCTTCCAGTGACACCTCATCCTTCGAGGTCACCTCTTCAGCACCCACTGACCTTCACTCCTCTGCATTGGAGTCACAGTGGTTTGCTCATTGCTCCAGGGGTTCTTTCATTCTGGGGGGCTCTGGAGCCTCGACCCTCTCTCTCGGGGGGGGTTGGCAGCACGCATTGTACTTATGCCTTTGAGAGAGTCTCTTGAAGTCATTCCTTCTTGTCTTTGCTTGCTTTTTCATCTCTTTTTGGAGAGGAGTTTTTCCCACTGGGTTTTCTCCTCTCCAAAAAGAGATGAAAAAGCAAGCAAAGACAAGAAGGAATGACTTCAAGAGACTCTCTCAAAGGCATAAGTACAATGCGTGCGTGCATTGTACTTATGCCTTTGAGAGAGTCTCTTGAAGTCATTCCTTCTTGTCTTTGCTTGCTTTTTCATCTCTTTTTGGAGAGGAGTTTTTCCCACTAGGTTTTCTCCTTTACTCCGGTTTATAGAGATTTCCTTGTACTGGG
Organism: Chamaecyparis obtusa; assembly: GCA_027943335.1. NCBI lineage: Eukaryota > Viridiplantae > Streptophyta > Pinopsida > Cupressales > Cupressaceae > Chamaecyparis > Chamaecyparis obtusa. The sequence continues at coordinate 1,003,485 of BSBK01000884.1, forward strand.
TACCTAATCAGGCCTTGTTGCCGGGACCCATTTTTTTTGCTTTCTTAGCTGTGCTAGGTTAGCTTCCTCCTGAGCTACGCTTAAGGGGGGGTGTTAGAGTAATAGATATATTTGACTTTATAATTAAATCATTTCGATTTAATTACTTAAGTCCTTTATTATTCTTTTTCACTTAAGCTATCTCTTTTAGGTGCATAATAATTAATATTTCCATTAATTATTATTGCACAACCTAGTTTTTTGTGGCTTTAGGATTTCTATTCTTATAAGCTGCTTTTGTAATTTTTTCCTTCATTCTCTCTTAATACAGTTTGAGCTCTAACATTTTGAGCACAAGAGGGTTTTGCTTTTTCCATATTTTTGCTTCATTCTTTGTGACAGGTTTATTGCATGCAGCTGGATCTTGGAGTTGAATCTGATATTTCATCAGTTTCTACAGTATGGGTCCCTATTACACCAACAGAAGAAAGAAATGCTTCAAAATAAAATGATAAAGATTTAGAAAATGAAGAGATAGAATTAGAGAAAACACCAAAGGCACTTTCTAGGTATGTTCAAAGAGGACATCTATAAGAGTATATCATTGGAGGCCAAAATAATTATGTTCAAATAAGAAGACGATTAGCTAGATCATGTGAAGAGTCAAACTAATGTCTTCTTTCTAAAATAGAGCTAGAAAATTATGCAAAAGTTAGTAAAGATAAAAGCTAGATAACAACTATGGAAGAAGAATTGGATCAAATGCAAAAAAAGCCAAACATGGGAACTAATACCCAATTGGTGGACAAAAATATAATTGGAAAAAAGTGAGTATTTAGGAAATAAGATAAATGAAGATGGACAAGTTGTTGAATACCACCAGATGCTTAGAGGGGGAGGGAGGTTTAATCAACATTAAAAAAAACATAACTTAAATAGTTAAACTAATTAACCAAAATTAGTAGATATAAAATGAAGGTACACATAAGGACACAAGATTTATGTGGAAAACTAAATGCCAAAAGATCCATAGTGAGAATCTTATTCACAATATATGAATAATCAATTACAGTTATTTAGGTTAGAGGCTAAGTAACTCACTATTCCCAATGTTTAGGCACACTTCCAAGGAACTTTTTGGTGTTTCCAACTAATGTTTTGGATAAGCCTAAGGATTTTTATTAATCTATAATTAACTATCCTAATTTAGTGGACAACTTGCTTGAGAATTTAATAGAAATAAGGAATATCTCCTTCACTTTGGGCTCTGCAAAATCTAGGTGGGTGAACCTTATGAAACCTTAGCAAGTATGAACAAGTAACAAATGAATATTGTAGACCTAGTAGATTACTCTCAACCCAACCCAAATATATCAAAATGCACATTAACCATAAATAGAATTGGCTCAATCCTGATAGTTTAACAACTCGAACCACTTTGAGAGTGAAAATTATCCTCTAATACTATTTCTACGTACAAAAAAGTAAATAAAATTTGGTTTTTTGGTGATTACTTAAACTTAACAAGATTTAGACTAATTCCTTATCATTCCAAGATAGAGCCCGATGCCTAATAAATCACAACAAGATTACAAATATTCTTTCTAAACACCCACACTTCACATAAGCATTTATTAGTCACAACATATGTCATACTTTAGTTAATTACTATCATCCCCACACAGTTCTTGTGATCCAAAAAAATATTTTCATTCCTTGAAAGAAATCTAAACTATGTAATTACACATTTAAAATTAAATTCTTGAAGGAAAATTAATCTATCCTAGACAAAGAAATTCATGCAACTATGAGAAAAAAAGATAAGAGACAACACATATTGAGTTTTTCATTAATTATTTTCCAATATACAACTTACAATCTATCAAACATGATACTCCATGAGAAGAAAACTACTGTATATTTCTATTTTTCCTACCAAGTACAAGATCACAAAAGTAATAACCCTTTGTTAATCAACCATGATTCCCTTTATAGAGGTAGTGATAAAAAACAATCTACTGATAGATGAGATTTTCCCCAAAATAATTGCATTACATATAATATGTCCAAAGACATATTTTCAAAACCTTCACAAAATAGAAGCTTCTCCACTCCCTCTACACATGATATTGCATGGAAAACAAAGTTGCACCACGCTAAAGGATGCATGAAAGATGAAGAGGCAGTGGAGCGGACAAAGTAATGCTTATACTAGACTTGGAAAAATTCAAAAGACCACCAAGATGGATGTGCATAATCTTTAATCATAGTGGAGGGTTCCCAAAATAATAGCTAGCCTTTATAAAAAAACTCGTTACTTGTGACCTGACATATGTTTAGTGCTAAAATAACTTTATCCCTATTGTTGTTCTTCTTCCTTTTTCATCAAGTCCACCTATTCTAATTGGAAATATTTTTTATACCAACTAAAATGCATTGTGAACCTTGTGGGTTATTTGAAATCCTTGATTGTTTCCACCCTTCTTGTAGACTACCTACACTTTCCATCAACTATTACCCTAACATCAATGACAAAAATAGCTTATGAAATCCCTATGGAAACAAATCTATCAATGAAATCATAATATACTTTCTCAATGAGATAATCTCCATTGCCCATTTTATGGATTGCCCCTTCAATAACACTTTCATACTCTTTTTTCCATTCATCGAAACTTCTCAATCTAGAATCCTCCTTATGGAATGTGGGAATTTTCCAATGCTCTAATCCTTTAAAAAATTTTATCTTTTCTTTCATGATTCTAACCTTCACCTCCAAATAATTTATCTCACTTACCAACAAATCATATGTTTTCATAAGTTCTTTATTTACTAAGGTATACTTGGTGTGAATTTCACTATAGCCTTTAGTTGATCGATATTCTCTCATAGTAATTCTCAGGTTTCATTTAATTGTTTAAGCTCTTTCTAGTTGGCCATCTTAGACTGTTGTAGGAGCAGCTATGCTAAGCAACATGAAGACTTCTAGTTTGCTATAGGATCTTTGTTTGATGTTTCTTGTTGTGATTTCTAGGTACAACTGCAAGACAAAGTTTTCTTAGGAACATTGTGTGATGTATGTATTGGGGGTATTTAATGTAATAAGGGCATTTGTTAGGTTTTTATGGGTTTAGGAATAATGTGTGTAAGTGAATAATTTTTAACAAACATTAGTAAAGGCTATGGGTCTAATGTTTTGAAAAAACAAAATAGTTAGTAACTGATTGGGCGTTGTTATTATATTCCCTCCAAGTCGATGGCTAGAGGATTGGGATGATTTAGAGAGTTTCTGGATACATTTTCATATTTCAGTGAATGAATGAAAAAATAATAACAATGTCTTTTCTATAATTTATCTTGGTCTCTATTCTGCTCTATTTTACTTAAATGTTTTAATTTTGCAATTCTTTTGGAGGATCGTATTGTTTATCTATATTTTTGGATGAAATAAACTTTAAAATTTGTTTGTGTGTGAGGAGAAGTCCCTGTAATTGGTCTTCGAGATTGTTTAAGGGCCACTAGGCACCATTTTTCAGAACCATCACTAGTAGAATTTGGCAAATAAATGACCAGGTGACTAAAACTTTTAGTCACATGACTAAAACTGATCATGTTCTTGTTGGCATTAAGTATGATTGTCATTAGTGACTACACTTATTCAGACTCTGCATGTTTACCGAGCAGAACAGTGTTTACCAAGAAGAACAGTGCTTACTGAGTTATCTTCACCGAGTGATGAGATGAGCAGTGTTTACCGAGTGCCAGCACAGTAAACAGGGAATTTAATCTCTACCGAGTGACACTATATCTACCGAGTCTCCAGTATATATCGAGTTTGAAACTACAACCGAGTGGTTAGTATGGACTGGGCCTCCACTTCTATTGAGTGCATGATGATGCCGAGTAATGCAGTGGATGCCGAGTATCAGAAAGTCACCGAGTTAGTTTGCAGTAACCGAGTCACTATATTTGGGCCGACTCAGTAATACTTGTGTTTGCTTGTTTAGAGCCGACTTTGATATTGTTTTGTAATTATTTTGATTGATATATAAACAATGTTTTGTATCCTATCCAAAAGTGTGTGAAAAAGTAAGAAGCGAAAAAGGGAAGAAAGGTAGAGATAAGCGAATTACAAAGGGATACAACAGTATAAGAAGCAGCAGAGACATATCTATCACAGAAGGTGATCAGTACATCATAGAATCTCAATCAGCAAGAACAGTTGCAAGTAAGAGATCTACTGTTTCATCCTAATAGGTGAATTAGCCCCAAATCCTTTAACTGGGTAGACTTAACAGTCTTTGCAAAAATCTCTTAACTGAGTGCATACTTCTTTGTATGTTTGTAAATCCTCTAACAAGATGGACCTAGCAGTCCTTATTGCTCCTAACAGGGCAGATCATCAGAAGTGATCATTGTAAGCCTTAACCGGCAAACTTTATACTGCAGTATTGAAGTTTAGTGGGTTTCATCCCCACCACAGTTTTACTTTCTATTTGGAAGGTTTCTGGGTCACCAAATCTCTATGTTCAAAGTGTTATGAATGTTTTATTCTTTCTGCATACAGTTAGCTTATCAATCTAATTGAGAATATGGTTGAGATCTAAAATTAGTAAAAGTTTTGAAGTTACTGATTCACCCCTCCCCTCTCAGTAACCTAGCTAGTCTTGAATATTTCCAACAGTTCTACCATTTTTTTAGTCATGTGACTAAACTGATCATGTTCTACAAATATAAATGACTAAATAAATGACCAATTTGGTCTTCGGGTAAAATCACAACTAAAATGACTAAATAATTAGTTACCAAATAAAAATGACTAAATGAATGATTAATACTCCTTTACACATATTTAACATTTGATAATATCATATACTTATATCTTAGAAGTTGCATTTCACCAATAATGTGTGTTCGCCAATAGACTTATTGTGCAAACATTATTCCAGCCACTATTTGCCAATATCTCTAAATGGTAACTATATTTAATAAAACTGATCATCTAAACATTTTGCAATTAGAATTTATATAGATAAGGTGCATATAATTCATAGACATTATCAAGGTTTTTTAAAGTGTTATTTGTGGTAGTAGATTGGTTACTATACTGTGGTAGCTATCAAGAGGGGAAGCATTTAAATTTCTCCAAGTCGGTACTTCAATTAACAACATCTAAAATTGTGTAGCGTACATATGACATCTTATTTGTTGACATCTCACACCTTTTTTTAACCAAATTAACAAGCTTTCCATCTAGTCATAGTTTTAAACTTTTTTCTCTTTCCCAGCTATGCATTTGTATTTATTTGTGAATTTTAATGACATTAAATAAGGCAAGTGTGAGAATAACATTTTCTTAATGGCGAGAATATTTAACAAACACTTAGTAATATTTATCTCATTTACTCCTATAATGAACAAATATAGAAGGATAACAAACTCACATTTCAATATTTATTATAAAGTAAATAAAATAGATTACTTAATAGATATTAACTTAAATTAATATCTATTAAATAATATACTTAATTTACTTAATAAATCTTAGCAATAAATCTTATTTTTATTATAAATAGACTTTATTATTAAATTATTATTAATAGACTATTATCAATATTGTTTTATTATTAGACATGGAATTAATATTTTTATGTTACTCCCCTTTCTATTTATTTTTATTATTTAAATAAATTATGTTTAATATTTTTTTCCATATACTATAGTTTATTCTAAAGTTTTTACACAACTTTTGGTTTAGTATCTTTAGACCACATGCTATTTTTATTGTGGGAAACATCTCACTAGATTCCTCCTCTCTCATGCTGCCAAAAATAACTTTTGGATCCAAAAATGCTCTGGAAAAGCCGCACCGGGGAAATTTTCCCGTGGGTAGACTCGATTTGAGGAGAAATGATGCAATTTCCATGGAGAAAGAAAAAAGGGTTTCAGGATTGGTTGTCTCATCGAATTTTTGGATGTGTAGGTTGAATCCTACAATTCACGCAAACTATTAGGAGCTTTTATCTTGCACAAAACATAGGTTAGAGTTTTTTTTTCTCAATGTCAATATTTAGCCAAACTTTGTATTTTTGTTCATTATTTTGATTTCATAATTTATTTTTTCAGATTTGTTCTCAATCTAGCGGTTGCTGCATAAAAATATTCTGCCGAGTTAGTATTTTTTCCCTCTTCACTATATTATTTTTCATTAATAGTTTTTGTTGAAATGGTCATTTCTTATTTGTTCGCTGCTTCATTTCTTAATAAAATTTAAAACCCTAGTTCACTTGCCCTGTGTTGAAAAACCCGTGAAGCCAAGTATTACAGAGATTGTTCACGCCAATGCTCAATAATTCACTTTTGTAATTTCTATTGGAAAAAGAAATCCCTTCCAGCATTTTTGCATGCATAGGATTGAATTCCCCTATATTATTTCCTTAAAATCCACTGTAAGTGCCACTTTTACATCACAGGGGTACTATTATCTCAATATTCATAAAGGATAAACAACCATGATTATCAACATTGTCTTGCCCTTATAAATTTGTAATCTGAGAAAGAAGGTCTCTATGTATCATATTCCTCTGAAACAGTCTCATATATTCATTGCTACTGCATTTTATCAAACAGTTCATGTGCTTCCTCTATACTGCCACATTTTCTATACATAACAAGCAGACCATTCTATATGGTGATTTTCTATTCGAATGCAGTTTTTATAATCTGGGCATGTACTTGTTTACCTTCACTCAACAACCCTAGCCTTCAGTTCGCACTGAGAACACTGCTAAAAGCAAACTGGTCAGCTTGCACACCAACCGATTGCATTTGAGTAAGGAGTTTGAAGCATTTTTCACTATACCCATGTTGGGTATATCCTGCAACCAGTGCATTCTACGACAGGACATCTCGCTCAGGCATTTTGTCAAATAGTTTACGAGCGTCATCAACATTGCCTTATTTTGTATCTATATTTACAAGATCATTCTTGAGACAAATATGGGTTAGGGTGTTTTTAATAATCACGATCATATTAAGGAAAACTAAGATTCGATCTTTCTATGATATCACTAGTACCTTCAATGAAGGAAACTCCCAAACCTATTAAGTTTTCCACAATAATATTGTTATTCATAGGTTATTGGCAGATGAAATGACTTTGAATGAACCACTAACTCGTATTATATTTATGGCTATTAATAAGGCATCTTCCTTTAGCACTCTTATTAAGTGGGCAGTTTGTCATAAATCTGGTTTTGCAACTAGGAAGGCATCATGCTGAATTCAAATTCTCACGTAATTTAGAAGTCATATGATCCAAATTTTGAATATTCAACATTATTGTCATTGTATTGGGCTAGAAGCCCAAGTGCTTCGAGAGTTTATCATGTAATCTTAATTTTAAATCATGTATTCTCTACAATAAAGTAAGATCATGAAAGGCTTTTGTAAAGAGTAATCACAGTAGGTTTTGAGGTTTGCATTCTGTAAGATTCGTTAAGAGAGACTCAGAGAGATAAGATCTACCAGAGATTAATGTTAGGCATACTTTGTATTGAAGGGTTATGCAAATCTGTTAGAACTTTAAAATGTAAATCTACAAGCCATATCTCAACCAACACCCTCTAGCTTACACTTTGTGAAGGCTACCAAAGGTGGGCTTCTTTTATGGCTAGGTTGGGCAGCTCTAGATAATTAAGTAAAAAACATAAGAACTAGACAATATTCCAGGTGTTTGAAACCACGTTGCTGGAAAATTGAAAATGATAGCTAATCAACCTAATAATCACCCAGATTCCAAGTAAGGCTGCTCAACTATTGAAGATATCAAGTCTACTATCTCATATTCCTTGTTTAATGCTCCTGTAAAGTCAAAATTTGATTATCTGAACTGAGAGTAGATTTTCCATAATATCAATTCCTGAGATTTTAGTGTTTATAGTCTTATAACATGAAGGTCTGAGTCTTCAGATTTTACCAGGAGGAGGTATCAAATCAGTCTGATTTTCATAGTAAAAAGTCAAATTTTTGTGAAATCACACCTCTGCAGTGATTTATATCTGAATGGACTTGAGTATTAAAAATTATATAGGACTCAGGTTCTTTTCAGTGCACACATAATCTCAATTTTTTGTAACTTATATGTGTGTGTGCTTGAATGTGACCTCTAAATCAACCACATACGCAACATGGTCATTATTCCTATAGTCAAATTACAAAGAGAATATGAATTATTCAATCCGAAATTTGTGAGGAAGCGACCTGTTGCCTCCTATGCAGGCGGGGGTGTATAATCGCTCTCAGATTGGAGAACCAACAACCATCAGACCGCTACTACAACGGAGGATTTTCCAAGAAAGCCATAAAGATGATATGCAAAGCTAGAATCAAACTAAAATGAATGAAATTAATCTAAGAATACTTGAAAGAAGATATGAAATGCAAGTTTTTTTTTAGTTGATTTTGGAATAAAAAAATGATCTTAATCTAAGAACAATTAAGCAAATTTAATCTAAATGAGAAGTGCAATTATACTAGAATGAGAAATTAAACTAGTTGCAAATGAAAGCTTGGATTTCAATAAAAAATTCACTATAGTGCCTTTACTCTCAAAAATTGTCCTCCCGAATGAGAAAAAGAGATCAAATAAAAAGAAGAGCCAAGAGGAGGAGGAAGAGTTTCTTGATTCGAAACTCCTGACCCTTCATATCCCTTTTGGGACAAATAAGCATGAATTACTTAAAAAAAGAATGGAAAATGCCACACAGGTGGCCTTTCGAATATCTCAAATTATTAATTTAAGAAAAAGGTGTCCATTCAAATAACAAGCAATTATTAATTCCTTTTTATGGGTAATTAGCTAAAGAGGGTGGTTTGATTTAATTTAATTTAAAGCGCATAGGACTTTACAATTAAATTAATGTATCATAGGGGTAATTTAGCCAATTAAGTCAAAGACTTTAGGAATTAATTTAGCATTTGATTATTGCAATTTATGGTCTTTGCAATTGACATCAAGTCAAATTAAGTCAGATAGGAGAGAGAAAATCGCCTAGGGAACTAGGACTTTGGTGACGTAAAATCGAGATAATGCACCAAAATTGATGAAATTAAATAGGTGCCAATTTTGGGGTATTACAATATGAAGCTCAAGAAATCAGAACTTTCCTCTGTGAATTCTAAGACAGTGTTCTTAATAAGGAAAAACATTCTTTTTGCTGTTCAAATTTTCACAGAAACCAGATTCTTTAAGGATGGCCCTAGTAAACATAATTATGTCTAGAATTTCTTCTAAAATGATGGATCATTCTAAATTGATGCAACAGTAGAGATGCTATATCTATTTGTCTGTGAAGATGATCTCTCAAAATAATTTAGAATAATTTAAAGGTTTCTAAAAAATCTAAAATCAAATTAGAAACCAATTTTTTGAAAAGAAATTTTATTTAGTTGATTTACAAGATATTTAGAGTTTCCAAACTTTAATAGCAATCAGGAAAATAATTACGACGACAAATTATTTTGAACCTGGTTAAAACAATTATTGGAATAAAATCAGAACCACTCTAAAACACATTTGGCAATGATAATTTTTTCTTTTTCTGATATTTTTCTTTTTCTTTTTTCTTTTACGTCATGGATGTGTTTAGCTGGTAAATAGTTTAACTTTTAACTTATAATGTGTGAAGTTTGAGTAGAAAGGAATGTTATGCTTGTTAATGTTTTCAAACCAGAACAGTAAAGAAATAATTAGACAAATCAATCAATAGATGACACCAAGACTTATCCTGGGAAAAACCCTCCTCACTGAGGGAAACAACCTAGCCCGCAAGAATGATGGTTCCTTTATTGAGTTCTTCAAACAACTACAAGAAACTTCCTTCCATATAATTGATGTCTACTCACAACCAATTAGGAATCTTTTAGTAACAACATTATCAAAGTCACTCAATGATAAGATTACTTACAAAATATGTAAATCATATTCGCAACAATTGATCATCCAATGATCGTGTATATACTCTGCAATAAACAAATATATCTCTACAATAATCAACCAAATGAGAACATAATGACAAGCTACTCACAACACACAAGCAATCAGGTAGCTCCCGAAAGGGAAGCATGCACTCTAGCACTCAGGTCCCCTAGCACACAGGTAGCTAGGCAGCTCTTGAAAAGAAACATGTACACTAGCACTCAGCTCCCACATCACACGGGCAATCAGGTAGCTCCCGATAGAGCATGCACACGAGCATCCAGCTCCCACTAACCAAGAAGAAAAGTAGCTCACACAGCATAATTAAAAATGTCGATACCAAGGAATAATTATGTATCACACATATGTCTTCACTTTTAATAACACAAAATGACACTCGTAATTGAAGAGAGACCCCCGAATGTGAATCGGTGGGCATTACAAATGATCATCCACGACAACATAGAAAAGAATTGACGGCATCACAAAGGAATCAACAAGTTGCATTAATGATGCATACACCTTAGTAGAACTGCCAGCATAGCACATAAACCTATAGTGATGCCAAGTCATCACACGCACAAATACAGATCATACACGATGCCATATCAATAATATTCAATGGAGAGGAGGATGTGAAGACAATGATGAAAGCGGAAATATAAAATAGTGAATACGATAGCACAAAGAAACTGACTCCAAGTTAGTGTCCACTGAATATGAGCACTACTCCATAAGAAGCTCGAACAAGAGACAAGGTTGTGATCACCACATAGGCAATAAGCAGGAAAGATATCGCATAGCGGAAATGAGAATATGCAGAGAACATCCACAAGTAGATGATCTATCTCGCAGCTACCCAAAAACTTAACACTCCCTCTTAGTAAGAGAGAGATCATTCATATATCATAGTGTGTCTTGTGTGTGTGAAAATTGTACCTGATCTGTAGACACAACACTTCAGTAAAACATTAGAGGTTAGCTATAATCAAAATCGTGCAAAATTGAAATCTAATTTAACCAAGCGATTTACGGCCTTCTAGTAGGTGCGAAATTAATGTTCTCAGATTGTTATCGAGATCAATGACCTAGATGACACCTAAATGAAGGATTTGAATGCCAAACTGATATGAAATATGAATGCAATTAATCTTTTTTTTTTTTGGTATTTTCTATGCAATAAGAATGATAAAAATTTGATATGAAATCTAATCTAGATGAAATTGATCTGCTAAAATGATCTAACAATGATATGAAAAAGAATTTAAATGAATGTAAAAAAAATAAATTGATCTCACAATAGCCTTGATTCACAATAAGCTTTGATTCTCCAAATTCCAATTCTCCAACGTGATTGTACAAAAATATGAGATGATCTGTAGACACAACACTTTAGTAAAACATTAGAGATTAACTATAATCAAAATCATGCAAAATTAAAATTTAATTTAACCAAGCGATTTACTGCCTTCTAGTAGGTGCGAGATTAATGTTCTCAGATTGTTATCGAGATCAATGACCTAGACAACACCTAAATGAAGGATTTGAATGCCAAACTAATATGAAATATGAATGCAATTAATCTTTTTTTTTTTGGTATTTTCTATACAATAAGAATGATAAAAACTTGATATGATATCTAATCTATATGAAATTGATCTGCTAAAATGATCTAACAATGATATGAAAAAGAATCTAAATGAATGTAAAAGAAACAAATTGATCTCACAATAGCCTTAATTCGCAATAAGTTTTGATTATCCAAATTCTAATTCTCCAACGTGATTGTGCAAAAATATGAGATTCTGTGGATTTTAGAGATGAATTATGAAGAGCTGAGCTTTGTTTTTATAGAAATCCAGGGCTTTGGAGGTGCATGAGAAAAAGCCATAAATCACTCAAATAACTCAGGTTGATTTTTGAGTTATTTTTAAATAAAGATAATTAAGTCACAAAAATCATGCAAAAACACAGTTCAACTCGAATTAGAAGTTTAGATCAATTTTAAAACTCAAAAAGATGTTGAGTTTCAAAAAGCTAACAACTTGCATTGATTTTCCAATTTGAGTTTAACTGGTCCTTGAATGTGCACATGGATAATTATGATTTAATAAATAAATAAAATGATTTATTCTCAACTTAACTGCTTTTTGAAATAAAATAATTAATTTATGGGTTAATTAACTATTTTATCAAACTTTTATTAAAAATTATATTATTAAATAATGACAACTTGCTTTAATTAATTAAATAAGAATTTAATCAATTATTCATAGGATATTAAATTCATTGTCAAAATTAAATAATACAATTAATAATAGATAGAATTAAATTTAATTACACAATTAAGTGGCAAGATATTAAATCTAATTAATTAAATATGAAAATATTCAATTAATCAAACTTAGGATAAATGTGATTTATTACCAAATAATCATTAAATTCAAGATAATTAAGATAATTAGGAATATTGCTAAGAATATTCTTCGATGCAGAATTTAAGATAATCAATTAGGATTCGATGATGTTTCGATGTGCCTTAGATTAGGACTTTGATGTCGATTTCATTCGAATTGTTGATATAGAAGGTTAATGAACATATAGCCCATTTTTGGGGTATTACATTTTGCCCCTCTTTGAATTACTGTGCAAAGCACAGTGGTTCAAAGATAGTCTGTGTTTGATAAAGATATGAAACTGATTCGAAATTGATAATTGATATAAGAGAGAAGCTGATTGATATTGATTTGATATGAAGATAATAGGTCCTGAATGACCAAAGATAATGTTCACTATAACAGCAAATGAACCTATGATTGCGAAAAAGTGTCAAAACGCCTGATTTCAAACCTTATGATTGCGAAGAAGTGAGTGACCGATTCTAGACTTGATTGTCTTAGCAAAACTAGCAGGTATCACATCTAAATCCTTCAGTTGCCGAAGAACCAAGGAAATAACACTATGATCTGATGGTTGCAAAAACTGATACAGTTTACAAGATTAGGAAAATACCAGATTGATATGGATCTTGATGAATCTGATATGCCCCAAGTGATGATAGATTTGCCCCGAGCGATGAGGTCTTTTTTGATGAATCAGTAACTAGATGTGGTTGTTGTCTTGATTACTGAGAAAGATATTGATTTTCATAAAGATATGATTTCAAATTTGATTACAAACTTTGAATGATATGCAATACCATGCCCCCTTTGGGATTAAAATTGAAATCTGACAAGAAAAGTTAGCGTTGAGAGTTTAGAAGCATGTTAATTGATTTGAGAAGTGGTTAAACACGTCCAAAAATGCATTGTGCATCGTTGGAAGGTCCCAAAAGACCAAGTTTGACTAGGTCAAACCATGAGTTGACCATAGTTGACCAAGTTGAAATTTTGATAGTTTGATGTTAGATAATCAATTAAGTTGAATACTAGATTTTTGTGATGATAGAAGGTCGAATATGCAAGCAGTTAATAATATGAATGATCTCATATTTGAATTTTGATCCCAAAAAAGGATTGTGCTTGCTATTTCGTTGGAGGAACCTTCATGTGAGATTCAGCTCTTGTTAGACTTGAAGATGCGATTAGAGAATTATTTAAGCATTGAAGTTCATTTAGTCATTGTGAGATCATGCAACATGCAAAATGCAATGAGACATGCAAAATGAAATGCAACCTAAGACCTAGGACCTAGTCATTGATCATGTGTCGATTTGTTATCATCATTGAAATTTTAGGTAACCGGATAAATCAATACAATGCCCACTAGCTATGAAACCATAGACATATGAATATTGATTTGTATGCGCAAGAATCAATACAACACCCACTGGTCAACAACCATGGATATATGAATATTGATTTTATTTTTAGAATGTCGGATTAGATATAAGCACCAAGGCACAAATGTTAGGATGACCTGAATATCATGTCCATTTTGATATAGCAATTTGTATAAGCATCAAAACATAAATGTCGTGATGACTTGAATATGCCTTGCATGATAAACACATCAAACAATCAAGAAATCATTCCAAATCCAATGTGAATTACCCGTAGTGACCCTTTATCGTTCACATCCTTAGGTAAGATCGTGTTTCATAGTAGGAGAAAGAACTCACTAAAAAATACAATAGTTAGATCAATACTTCTTTGAATCATTCGGGTATCAATGGTCGAGGTACACATGGCCATCCAATTTGAGATAGAGGCTCTTACAGTCGGACACCATTTCAATCTAGAATTTTCAAAGTTGTTAGATTTTCACATACAAGAAGAAAACAAAGAAAAGATTATGCCCCCAGTCATCACTCTCTAAATCCTATAAAGGACATCATCGAAGAGCTCAAAGGGACACAATATGAAAAAATCTCAATGCGAATCAGTAAGCATACAAGAAAATAAAAGTATGTAAAAAAGCATAGATTGTTTTTAGTTTGTTGTTTGATGTTTGATTGCGTTGTTGTAGATGCAAAATCTTTTCTGGAGACAAGACAGACTGATTGACTCACATGAAGCTTCAAAGGACTCTGACTGGATATGATACATCTCAGATACATGGGAGACCATAGGATATGACATTGATTTTCCCCAAGTTTGAACATTGATAGGATACAGACACTTGAGCAGATTTGTGGACAAACCGACTTATTGAAAACTGGAAATGCAAAAATAAACCGGGAGATATGTACAAACTAAAACAAGACTAAAAGTTGGGAAAGACCAAGATTGCACTGATAGATGGAGCATTTTGAAACAAGTGGCATCCGTTTGCCAGGTTTTCACCATCTTGGCAGAGATTCTTTTTTTTCTACCAAGGCACCTGTTCCCAAGTTTTCACCAAGGCACTTTTTTTTTTTTTTTTCATTTTTTTGTATTTTTTATTTTTCAATTTTATTTTTTTTTGAATTTTTGATATTTTTTGATTTTTTTGTGAATCATCAAGGTGCCTATTGCTAGGTTTTCATCAAGATGTTCATTTTTTCAGGACCTTTTCTAATTTTTATAATTTTTTAGGACATTTTACCATAGACTGAATGTCTTAGGCTTAGAATTTCTTCAGATGGAGAATATTGATTGGTTCTCAGAGCTGTTCTCCTTCAGTTGTTGAGAGTTGATAGGCACCAGAGCCAAAAGTAGTAGTGATGACAAAGGGACCCAGCCAGTTGGGTTCGAACTTCCCCTTGCATTCTCGATGGGATTGATTTTTAGGATTTTCTCTCAAGACTAGATCGCCAACCTGAAATTTTTTGTGTCTGAATTTCTTGTTGTAGCCTCTAGACATTCTCTTCTGATATACTCTGAGATGATTATACGCTGCTTGTCTGCGCTCATCTAGTAGTTCCAGTTCTT
This sequence comes from Chamaecyparis obtusa, assembly GCA_027943335.1. Classification (NCBI taxonomy): domain Eukaryota; kingdom Viridiplantae; phylum Streptophyta; class Pinopsida; order Cupressales; family Cupressaceae; genus Chamaecyparis; species Chamaecyparis obtusa. The sequence goes on from BSBK01000884.1 coordinate 1,018,794, forward strand.
GCAACCTAGACACTTTGTAGTCATCATCAGTTACTAGACCATGCATTCTGATTCTTAGTGATGGGATTTCGACCTCAATAGGTAGTACTGCTTCAGACCCATAAACTAAAGCAAAAGGTGTAGCCCCTGTAGGTGTTCTGATACTTGTTCTATAGGCCTATAGAGCTGGATTAATCATGAGATGCCAGTCTCTGCCAGTTTTGTTTACTGTTCTGTGCAAGATCTTTAATAGATTTTTGTTAGAAGCCTCTGCTTGGCCATTCCCTTATGGATAGTAGATACAAGAACAATGTTGGGTGATCTTGAATTTGGCACATAGATCATCTAGGTCTTTATTTCTGAATTGCCCACCATTATCTGTGATTATGGAATGAAGTATCCCATATCTACATATGATATAGTTCAATATGAATATAGATATTTGTTTCCCTGTTGCTTGTGTCAAAGGGACCGCCTCTACCCATTTTGTAAAATAATATGTGGCTGTGATTATATGGGTATGTCCGTTAGAAGAATGAGGATGAATCATCCCGATAAGATCAAATGCCATTGATGGAAAGGCCATTGTGTTGTAAAGGGAATTAGAACTCTCCCTGGAGCATGAATTAGGTTGCCATGTACTTGACACTTTTGACAATTCGTAACAACTTTGATAGCCTCTTTCTTCATTTTAGGCCAATAGTGTAATACCTCAAAAATGAGCTATAAGTTCATTAATCTTCTATATCTACAAATCGAACAAAATCAACATCAAAGTCCTAATCTAAAGCACATCTAAACATCATCGAATCCTAATTGATTATTTTAAATTTTCCATCGGAGAATATTCTTAGGAAGATTCTTAATTATTTTAATTATCTTTAATTTAATGATTATTTGGCAATAAATCATATTTATCCTAAGTTTGATTAATTGAATATTTTCATATTTAATTAATTAGATTTAATATCTTGCCACTTAATTATATAATTAAATTTAATTCTATCTATTATTAATTGTATTATTTAATTTTGACAATAAATCCAATATCCTATGAATAATTGATTAAATTTTTATTTAATTAATTAAAGCAAGTTGTCATTATTTAATAATATAGTTTTTAATAAAAGTTTGATAAAATAGTTAATTAACTCATAAATTAATTATTTTATTTCAAAAAGTAGTTAAGTTGAGAATAAATCACTTTATTTATTTATTAAATCATAATTATCCATGTGCACATTCAAGGACCAGTTAAACTCAAATTGGAAAATCAATGCAAGTTGTTAGCTTTTTGAAACTCAACATCTTTTTGAGTTTTAAAATTGATCTAAACTTCTAATTCGAGTTGAACTGTGCTTTTGCATGATTTTTGTGACTTAATTATCTTTATTTAAAAATAACTCAAAAATCAACTTGAGTTATTTGAGTGATTTATGGCTTTTTCTCATACACCTCCAAAGCCCTGGATTTCTATACAAATAAGACTTTAGCTCTTCATAAATCATCTCATAATTTTGCAAGCTTACTTTGCCAAAGTCATCTACGAATTGCACAACTATTTTGAAGAATTGGAATTGGGAAAATCAAAAGCTCTTGCGAATCGACACCTTTGTGAGATCAATCTTGTTTTTACATTCATTTAGATTCATTTTCATATCATTGTTAGCTTACTTTGCATATTCATAGATCAATTTTCATTCTAGCATAATTTCATATCAGTTTTTTCATTATTATTGCATAGAAAATACCAAAAAAATAGATTAATTACATTCAATTTCATATCTAGATCAATTGCATTCAAATCTTTCATTTAGGTGTCATTTAGGTCACTGATCTCGATAACAATCTGAGAACATTAATCTCGCACCTACTAGAAGGCAGTAAATCGCTTGGTTAAATTATGTTTTAATTTCGCACGATTTTGATTATAGCTAACCTCTAATGTTTTACTAAAGTTTTGTGTCTATAGATCAAGTGCAAAATTTACACACATTTCTGGTGCCCACCGTGGGGCAACCCACCTTTACATGTTGGTTTTGATTTTTTTTTTGGAGCTAAAGCCCTAAAGTTTCAAAGATTTAATTTTATCTCTCAAACAGCTTGGATTTTTGGACTAAATTTTTTTTTGTAGATGGGACATATATCAGAAAAGCTACAATAAAAAATTTAGAATTTTTTGAGATGTTTTGAATTTTTAATAATTGTTTCTTGAAATTTCAAAAAAAATTAATATTTGACGCAAATCATCATATTTTTCAAAAAAATTTATATTTTTAAAAATCTCTTTAAATTCTACAAGGGGTCTATTCTTTGTATTTTAAATTTGGATGCAATATAATAGCTCAAATAGTCAATTTATAAAAATTGATCTATTTTGATAAAACGGGTCTCTAGGGCACAAATGAATAGATTTTTAAAAAATTTTTACATTTTTGAAAAGCTTTCTATTTTTCAGTAGGGGTATTTGTTTTGAATTTTTATTTTTGTGGCCAAAATCATAAAAGAAAAATCAGATCTTGTTGACTAGGTCAAATGCAGCAAAAAAAAAAAGTTTTGAGATGGGTATGCACTTATTTTTTTTAGATGGTTTAATGAATGATATGAGTTGTCACTTGGGTTAATTTCTAGTTATTATTGCTGATAATAATTGATTTTTAGAGCTAACCCTATGGTTTTCATAAGTTGAATATATTTTGCATATCTTGTTTGCTTGTTTGCTTGTTGGAGAGTTTGTCACTTGCTTGCATGGAAAAGCTCAACAAGAATTGTTAAAAATCAGGTAAAATCTACTAAGCACATTGCAAGGATCCCAGGTATTCTCTTTCATCTAATAACATTTCAATTTGGCCTTAAAATAAATCTCTTGTGTGTCTAGCTTGGGTGATTCTTTTCATGATTTTATTTTACACACTTGCATAATTGATACTAGGTTGTGACACCTTAGGTATTTATTGATAGTCTTAGATACTTGTGATTGATCTTGATTGCTATTTTGGGTTATTGAAATAGCTAATCCACCAGCTCCTCATTTCTGCCCCATGGTTGCAATCTCATCGTCATAAAAGGGAGGGGTCAACAAGACAGAAGCGTTAAGTGTTCCACTTGGTAACCCTTTTGTGCTTTTAGGAACTCACTTGTTTTCTAAGTTGGGGACTCGTTTTCAGCTTGTATGAGGTGTTAAGTGTTCCACCTTGTGGACTCATCTCATATTTACTTTAAGCGTTAAGTGTTCTTCTTTCTTCTTTTTGAGTACTTTTGGTAGATTTGCTTCCGGGAATATATCTGTGCTCACATAGTAATTAGGCCCTATGAACACTATTCATGATTCTTGAGAGATTGGATTCCTAGTGAAATTTTTCTTGATGACATAATCCTTGTAGGTAGGGAGGATACTTAGTGTGTTTCACATTCAACTTGGTTAGTGTGTCTTCTCTTATTGATCGATACATTCTCTCCCAGGAGAGGTTGATAGATCACGTGGGGTTGACATCACAAGCTTTGGTGAATCAAAATTGGTTAGTGCGCCTTTTCTTATTGATTGATACATTCTCTCCCCGGAGAGGTTGATAGATCACGTGGAGTTGGCATCATAGACCTTGGTGAAGCAAAACTTTATCTTAGCGTGTCTGATTAATCTGCTTGCTTTGTTTGGGTTAAAAGTGAAAAGGTGTCAAAAACCTTAGATCTGGAGCCAAGTCCCCTTGTGGTATACTATTGTGAGTCATCTTTAGAGAAGGTTAACCATAGCGAACAATCCTTTCACAGGGAAAATTACATTGACGGAATCTCAAGCGGTCATAGCCATTTTCACCGTGGTAGTGATAGCCGCTATATAAATGTCCTTATGGAAGAAATCTCCACGGGTATGGTTCATTGTTGGGTTGTCAGATCTCCCTAGTAGCTCCTGAAGATTAAGTTCTCAGACTGTGTCAAAACCCTGGTGCACCGGGATTGGAGTTCACCCCTTTGGATCATAAAAGTTGCAGAGTCAAACCATTACTAAAAACCCTAGCGAGGCCAAATTTTTATTTTCTAGGGTATATGTGCATCATTGCAAAATATTTTTGGAACATACACAATTAGCGCTTCTGAGGATTAGAATGAATAAGTCACTTGATTGTTCATGCACAAGGTTGCTTTTGCCCTTGTTCATTGTTTTCAGACATGCTTGAAATCACTTGCTTGCTATTTTGCGTGCTTGTTTATTTATCTGGTTATTGAAAAGGGACAAATCTGTTACAATCCTCAAATCTGGACATTGAAGTTTGCAAACAACTCAAATCTGAAAACTCAAAATTTGCAAAATCTGAAGTCAAATTTTTTTCTGGAGTCAAAAGTCATCTCAAGAAGTTAGAAATTCATACAAATTTCTACCAAGTGTCATTTTATTACTGCCCATCTGTCGTATGATAGTAAACCCAGTGTCGTATGAGTTTTCATGCCAGCAAATTCTCAGTCAAAATCTTGCAACTGTCATATGAGATTTTCAACTATCATTTCATAGCATGCCCACTGTCGTACGAGTCTGCAGAGTGTCATTTGGAAATTTTTTTGAAGAGTTGTCAGAAAATTGTCAGAATTGTCGGATACTTAGCTTCTTCAGCCTATTTCCAGAATCTGTCATACAAATCACTATGTCAGGAATAGAGCAGTAGCTATTGAGAATTAGTACACATGTCTCAAAAAATCAGTACACATGAGGAAGAAATTCTAATCACAGCTATGATGAATCAGCTGCAAGCTATGCAAGTTGAACTTAACAATCTTAAGAAAAAAAAAGAACCTAAAGATTTCTCCATGGAAGCTCTATGCCCTTTTCCATTTGATAAAGACTTGTACATGTCACCATGCCCTCAGAAAATGTGAGCAACGTGACAACCCTTATGATACCTCTTCCACAGAGAGTGACACATCAAGCTTTGGAGACTATGATGACTATGATGATAGACAATGTAATGATACCTATGACACCTCTGTTCCTAAGAGTCTTCCTCATCATGTGTTCCTACTTACTACAAATGGGCCCTCACATTGGATAGATCGTGATGGTGATCCATATGATTCTGATTTTGAAAGAGATTTTGATGGCTTTTGTGGACAATACCTTGATTATGATCCATCTACTACTGCTGAGGACTATAAAATGCATCGTGCTAGCTTGAAACATCAATACTATAAGGATCTCTCATCTAAGAACTCTCAGGCTGAAAATAAAGATTACACTCTCAAGAAAGATCATTTTAATGTTAGATCTTTGTTTTGTGATGGTTCCCTTCCATCCCCTACTTCCTCCAATACCCATACATTTCCTAAAGCTTCTGAGTCTTTCAAATCTTTCACAGAACCTTCATCCAACACAAGCCCTGATACTTTTCATGCGGTTCCCTATAGTTATCCTCCAGGGCTACCTCTTAAAGAAACTCAAGCTAACCTTCACCTGGCTGCAAATATTTTCAATGACGATAAACCTAAAGAGCCTAAGCCTTCATATGCTATAATTTCTACTTCAGCTAGTCCTCCACCATCTCTTCCAAAGTCTTCCATACAATCCCAACATGCTTCCTTGTCTTTAGAAGTCACTCCATGTCAAGAGGACTCTAAAAATGATAAAGAAAAGGACATAAAGAAAGATCAAGATCAAGAACCCTCCATGTCGTCCACTCCTTTTCACAATGTCTCTTATCCACTTCATGGTTCTTTTGATCTTATAGACCCTTTTTCATGCATTCCACTATGTCTTAAGTCTTCTCCTAAGCAAGATCAGGCTACTACTTACACTGTTGAGCTTATTGACAATCAAAATGACCTTATTACACTTGCACTTTCCAAAGATGATACTTTCATTAAGGTTGGTAAAAATAGTGTTGTTACTTCCAATGTTAAGCCTATTGAAAACCAAGAGACAAATTATGCGCTTATGCTATCCAAAGATCCTTGTCAAGATCAAAGTCTTCCATCTTCTTATTCTACCATTTCATGTTCACTTTCGCTTTCTACTCTTCCTAATTCTTTGCAAGTTTTGAACAATCCTATCAAAGAAGGTGTTCCTATTCAAGATGTTCATGATCCTATTGAAAATCTTAATGCTCCCTCTAAAGATGCTGATGTCCTTGGTTGTCATATAGATGATGATGAGCTTATTGATTATCTTTTTGTGTCTTCCACTTTCATCCTCGGACCTCTTATACCATTACAAAAGGCTTCAGGTCTACCTTCCATCTTGGGTCCTTATGTCCCTTCACTTTCCCCTCCTAACTCTCCTAATTTTCCATCCATATTGGGTCCTTACATCCTTCCATCTCCCATCTTTCCTCAAGATCAACATAGATGCATACCCTTGAATCCTTTTCATCCACCCACCCATCTAAACCAGTCATATCCTCCTTCTTCCACAAGTCCTAAGTCTTTTGGAAGTAACTTGAATGTTCAATACAAGAAAAAGAAGCAATAAAAGAATCCATCAAAAAAATAAAATCACCATGTCTCTTCTAATCGACATGGAGGCATAAAGTCAAAAGAGATATCTAAGAAAAAAATACAAGACAAGTATGGGTTCCAAAATCCATCATTGAAGATATTCTCTCTAGATCATCAAAAGGAAATAAAAAGCCTATGACTATATGGATTCCAAAGTCTCTCTTGAAAGAGTCTGGTGTTGAGAAAAAAGTGAAGTTGACATTCAAGCTTCCAAAGGCTTCCACTTTATCTCCCTCCAAAAATATTCTTCCATTCCACGCGCCTAAACCACAACCTCTGCTATCCATTCGCCATATTCCTTCACGTATTCCTTCATTCACGTTTCCTCCACCCTCTCGTCACCCTTCAAGGTGTGTGTTGATGTTGATCTTTCCTTCTTTTCCATTTACCCTTTCACAATCCTTCCATTCATTATCCTTCTACTTTCTATCATTTTTCTTCATTTGTCTATTCCTCCTATCTTCCAACCTCACTCGCTTTATATAAAACCTTATCCTCCATTTTTCTCTTCCATCTCCCTTTCCCTATTAGCATCTTTGAGCATATAATTTTGAATCTTTGGCATATCATGGGTTATCCTTTCAAGGAGCACTATCTAAAAAGCTTGCCTTCTTCCAAAAATTTTAAAAAATAAAATAAAATTGAAAATGTGCCTTGGTGAAAACTTGGAAACAGGCACCTTGGTAGCAAAAGTAAAGAGAAATAAATTCATCCTATGGTGAAAACCACTCCCTTGTGGCACCTTGGATAAGTACCATGATGAAAATCTGACAATCAGGCATCATGCGTAGTTCTTCTACATATTTCATCCATTCCATCTTCTCTCTTTGATCTTGAAAATGTTGATCTATACACGAACATTTGGCTATCTTATGAGTTGTCTTATGACGATCTTGTTTTCATTCCTTCCATGTTTAGCTTTCATATCCATCTTCCTCTATTCATTATAGCCTTTCGCTATCATTTTCCCCTTTGGTCTTGATCTAAGAAAGAAAGAGTAAAACACAATGCTATGAAGCCTTTTAACATGTTTACTCCTTTGGACTGCATCCTATCCTACTCTGGCATTACACTTTTGTGACTTATCCTATGCTGGCATTTCATTGCTTGTCCAAATGCGCTTTACATGAAATTTTTTTCCTAGCTTGGGTATTGTTGAGGAGTTTTCCCTTGACGATTTATTCCCTTGATTAGCTTTCATTCTCTTATCTTCCATCTCTTCTACCAGCTTACCAATCCCTCTTGTTCAACACCTTGCTAGACATTGGGACTGCACAATATGATCTTACTTGGGAGTTTGCAATGGAAAAAGAAGCTATCAAGTATACCAAGTATCAGAACAAGTATCAGAACCAGTGTCAGAACCAGTATCAGAATTAGTATCAGAATAAGTATCAGAACCAATATCAGAACCAGTATCAGATCAAGTATTAGAACTCCCACTGGGGCTACACCTTTCACTTTAGTTTATGAGTCTGAGGCGGTACTACCTATTGAGGTTGAAATCCCATCACTAAGAATTAGAATGCATGGTCTAGTAACTGATGATGACTACAGAGTGTCTAGGTTGCAAGAACTTGAACTACTAGATGAGCGCAGACAAGCAGTGTATGATCATCTCAGAGTATATCATAAGAGAATGTCTAGAGGCTACAACAAGAAAGTCAGACATAGAGAATTTCAGGTTGGCGATCTGGTCTTGAGAGAAAATCCTAAAAATCAATCACATCGAGAATGTAAGGGGAAGTTCGAACCCAATTGGCTAGGTCCCTTTGTCATCACCGCTACTTTTGGCTCTGGTGCCTATCAACTCTCAATGACTGAAGGAGAACAGCTCCGAGAACCAATCAACGTTCTCCATTTAAAAAAATTCTACGCCTAAGGCATTCAGTCTATGGTTAAATATCCTGAAAAAATCTTAAAAATCAGAAATTTTTTTGAAAAAATGAACATCTTGGTGAAAACCTAGCAATAGGCGCCTTGATGATTCACAAAAAAAAATTAAAAAATATCAAAAGTACAAAAAAATCAAAAAATATCAAAAGTACAAAAAATAAAAGAAAAAAAAATAAAATTAAAAATGTGCCTTGGTGAAAACCTGAAAACAGGCGCCTTGGTAGTAAAAATAGAATCTCTGCCAAGATGGTGAAAATCCAGCAAACGGGTGCCACTTGTTCCAAATGCTCCATCTATCAGTGCAATCTTGGTCTTTCCCAGCTTTCAGTCTTTCTTTAGTTTTTACATATCTCCCGATTTGTTTTTGCATTTCTAATTTTCAATAAGTCGATCTGTACACCAATCAGCTCAAGTGTCTGTATCTTATCAATGCTTAAAACTTGGGGGCAATAAATGTCATATCCTATGACCTCCAGTATATCTTAGATGTCTCATATCCAGTCAGAGTCCTTTGAAGCTTCATTTGAGTTAGTCAAGTCTGTCTTGTCTCCAGAAAAGATTTTGCATCTACAACAACGCAATTAAACACAAACTGAAAATAATGTGTTTTTCATGCTTTTATCTCCTTGTATGCTTACTGATTCGCATTGAGATTTTTGCATATTATGTCCCTTCGAGCTCTTCGATGATGTCCTTTATAGGATTTAGAGAGTGATGACTAGGGGTATAATCTTTTCTTTGTCTTTTGTTTGTATGTGAAAATTTAACGTCTTTAAAAATTTTGGATTGAAATGATGTCTGACTATAAGAGCCTCTATCTCGAATTGGATGGCCTTGCGTACCTCGACCATTGATACCCAGAAAATTCAAGGAAGTTTGATCTAACTATTATCTTTTTGAGTGAGTTCTTTCTCCTATTGTGAAACATGATCTTACCTAAGGATGTGAACGATAAAGGGTCACTATGGGTAATTCACATTGGATTTAGAATAATCTCTTAGCTTTTTGATGTGTTTGTAATGCAAGGCGTATTCAGGTCATCATGATGTTCATGTTTTGATGCTTATACAAATTGGTATATCAAAATGGATAAGATATTCAGGTCATCCTAGCGTTTATGCCTTGGTGCTTATATCTAATCTGACATTCCGACAATAAAATCAATATTCATATATCCATGGTTGCCTAGCCAGTGGGTGTTATATTGATTCTTGCGCATACAAATCGATATTCATATGTCTATGGTTTCATAGCTAGTGGGCATTGTATTGATTTATTCGGTTACCTAAAAGTTCAATGATGATAACAAATCGACATATGATTAGTGATTAGGTCCTAGGTCTTAAGTTGCATTTCATTTTGCATGTTTGCATGATCTCACAATCGCTAAACAAACTTCAATGCTTAAACAATTCTTCAATCACCTCTTCCAATTTAACAAGAGCTGAATCCCACACGAAGGTTCCTCCAATGAAATAGCAAGTAGAATCTTTTTTCGGGATCAAAATCAAAATCTAAGATTGTTCATATTATTAACTACTTGCATAATCAACCTTCAATCATGATAGAAATCTATAATTCAACTTAACTGATTATCTTACATCAAACTATCAAAATTTCAACTTGGTCAACCATGGTCAACTCATGGTTTAACCTAGTCAAACTTGGTCTTTTGGGACCTTCCAACAATGCAAAATGCATTCCCAGACGTGTTTAACCACTTCTCAAATCAATTAACATGCTTCTAAACTATCAACGCTGACTTTTCTTGTCAGATTTCAATTTTCATCCCGAAGGGGGCATGGTATTGCACATCATTCAAAATCTGTAAATCAAATTCAATCATATCTTCCTTAGTAATCAAGACAACAACCACGTCTAGTTATTGATTCATCAAAAGTCCTCATCGCTTGGGGCAAATCTATCATCACTTGGGGCATATCAGATTCATCAAGATCCATATCAATCTAGTATTCTCCTAATCTTGTAAACTCTATCAGTTTTTGCAACCATCGGATCATAGTGTTCTTTCTTTGGTTCTTTGGCAACTGAAGGATTTAGATGTGATACCTGCTAGTTCTACTAAGACAATCGAGTCTAGAACCGGTCACTCACTTCTTCGCAATCATAAAGTTTGGAATCAGGTATTTTGACACTTTTTCGCAATCATAGGTTCATTTGTTGTTATAGTGAACATTATCTTTGGTCATTCAGGACCTATTATCTTCATATCAAATCAATATCAATCAGCTTCTGTCTCATATCAATTATCAATATCAATCAGTTTCATATCTATATCAAACACAAACTATCTTTGAACCACTGCGCTTCACACAGTAATTCAAAGAGGGGCAAAATGTAATACCTCAAAAATGGGCTATAAGTTCATTAATCTTCTATATCTACAAATCGAACGAAATCAACATCAAAGTCCTAATCTAAGGCACATCTAAACATCATCGAATCCTAATTGATTATCTTAAATTCTGCATCGGGGAATATTCCTAGCAATATTCTTAATTATTTTAATTATCTTTAATTTAATGATTATTTGGCAATAAATCACATTTATCCTAAGTTTGATTAATTGAATATTTTCATATTTAATTAATTAGATTTAATATCTTGCCACTTAATTGTGTAATTAAATTTAATTCTATCTATTATTAATTGTATTATTTAATTTTGACAATAAATCCAATATCCTATGAATAATTGATTAAATTTTTATTTAATTAATTAAAGCAAGTTGTCATTATTTAATAATATAGTTTTTAATAAAAGTTTGATAAAATAGTTAATTAACCCATAAATTAATTATTTTATTTCAAAAAGCAGTTAAGTTGAGAATAAATCACTTTATTTATTTATTAATCATAATTATCCATGTGCACATTCAAGGACCAGTTAAACTCAAATTGGAAAATCAATGCAAGTTGTTAGCTTTTTGAAACTCAACATCTTTTTGAGTCTTAAAATTGATCTAAACTTCTAATTCGAGTTGAACTGTGCTTTTGCATGATTTTTGTGACTTAATTATCTTTATTTAAAAATAATTCAAAAATCAACTTGAGTTATTTGAGTGATTTATGACTTTTTCTCATGCACCTCCAAAGCCCTAGATTTCTATAAAAATAGAGCTTTAGCTCTTCATAAATCATCTCATAATTTTGCAAGCTTATTTTGCCAAAGTCATCTATGAATTGCACAACTATTTTGAAGAATTGGAATTGGGAAAATCAAAAGCTCTTGTGAATCGACACTTTTGTGAGATCAATCTTATTTTTACATTCATTTAGATTCATTTTCATATCATTGTTAACTTACTTTGCATATTCATAGATCAATTTTCATTCTAGCATAATTTCATATCATTTTTTTTTATTATTATTGCATAGAAAATACTAAAAAAATAGATTAATTACATTCAATTTCATATCTAGATCAATTGCATTCAAATCTTTCATTTAGGTGTCATCTAGGTCACTGATCTCGATAACAATCTGAGAACATTAATCTCGCACCTACTAGAAGGCAGTAAATCGCTTGGTTAAATTAGATTTCAATTTCGCACGATTTTGATTATAGCTAACCTCTAATGTTTTACTGAAATGTTGTGTCTACAGATTAGGTACAAAATTCACACACACAAATAGTACCCAGCCCTAATAAGTTTTATAGCTAGTGTTAAACTGTTCGAGTGTGACCCACAAATACCATCATGGACTTCCTCTAATGCATGTTGAGACTCTTCCCGTTCTAAACATCTAAGTAGCGTACCATCTAGACCTCATTTGTATAGATCATGACCAATGATGACATATCGGGAGGCATTACGGATAAGGTATCTCTTTTCATGGCGGTTGAAGGTATTTGGGATGATTTGGTCCTGGAGATAGGAAAATAGGTGTTTATATTGGGATAAATCATGACCTACAATAGTGCAGATCATGCGGGTTTCAGGGGAGTCATATGCAGGATAAGATAGTGCTTCCACCAGGAACTCATAGCATAGCTCATGTTCAGGCTACTGTAATAAAGTATATAGTGTTGCCATTGCATTGACAGCCTTGTTCTCCGTTCTAGGAATTTGCTCAAATGTGATAGATATGAAATATTTTTTAAGATCATCTATCATTCTCTTGTAAGGAATGAGCTTTTCATCTTTAGTTTGGTACACATCATTGACTTGATGAATAACAAGTTGAGAGTCTCCATGAATGTGTAGCTCTGTTACTCTCCATTCAATTGCTATTTTCATACCATTCAAAAGGGCTTCATATTCTACAATATTGTTTGTGCAGGGGAACTTTAGTCTGAATGCTTTTGGGATGGAGTATCCTTGAGGAGTTATGAATAATATGCCTACTCCAAATCCATTCTGTGTATAGGAGCCATCAAAGAACAATTACCATTCTCTAGAAGATAGGTGCATAATAGAGGAGTCTGGAAATTTCATTTGCATTGGTGTGTCATCGAACATGGGTGCATCTGCTAGTTGATCAGCAATAACTTGACCTTTTATAGCTTTTCTTTCAACATATTCAATGTTAAATTCACTTAGAAGCATGACCCATTTAGCCAGTCTACCTGTGAGGGCAGCCTTGCTGAGTAGGTATTTTAGTGGATCAATTTTTGCTACTAGATGCATAGTATGAGCTAACATATATTGTCTCAATTTCTGTGATGCAAAGATCACAGCAAGACAAACTTTCTCAATCATAGAATAGTTCTTTTCATATGCCACCAATGTTCTGCTTATATAATAAATGACTCTTTCCTTTTTCTCTTCATCATGTTGCGATAGCAATGCCCCTAGTGATGTGGCTATTGCAGAGACATATAAGATCAATGGCTTCCCATGAATAGGAGGCATCAAGATAGGTGGATTTGATAGATACTTCTTGATATGGTTAAATTTGTTCTCACATTCTTCATTCCATGCAAAGGTCACCCCTTTATGTAATATTTTTGTAAAAGGCTGTGATATGTCTGCTAGTGATGATATGAATCTTTTGATAGATTGAACTCTTCCTTGCAATGTCCTCATTTGACTGATATTCATGGGAGGTTGCATCTCTATTATAGCCTTGACTTTAGCCGGATCAACTTCAATGCCTTTCTTAGAAACTATGTATCTTAAGAGCTTTCCAGAAGTGACACCAAAATCACACTTCTTAGGATTTAGTCAGAGACTAAACTTTTCCATTTTTTCTAGGATCATGCTTAAGTCCCTTAGATGTTCAGTTCTGATCATAGATTTTGCTAAAGTGTCATCAACATAATCTTCCATTGTTCGATGCATCATGTCATGGAAAATAGATGTCATTGCTCTTTGATATGTAGCTCCAACATTTTTAAGCCCAAATGGCATGACATTCCAGCAGAAGGTGCCCCATGCACATGTGAAAGTAATTTTCTCTTGGTCCTCTGGAGCAATTTTTATTTGGTTATATCCAGAGAAACCATCCATTAAGGAATACATCTCGAAACCCGCAGTCATGTCCACTATCATATCAATGTTAGGTAGTGGAAAGTCATCCTTAGGGCATGCTCTATTCACATCTCTAAAGTCTATGCACACTCTGATTGACCCATCTGGTTTAGAAATAGGTACAATATTAGAGATCCACTCTGCATAGTCAATAACTCGGATGAATCCGGCATTTAGGAGCTTCTCTAATTCAGCTTTTACCAAGAGTACAATGTGAGGATGCATCTTTCTCAATTTTTGCTTGACAAGTTTGACATTTGGAGCAATAGATAAATGATGCATTATAAGACTAGGATCCAATCCTGACATATCTGAATATTTCCATGTAAAGTTGATCTTCTTCTTTGTTAGGAATGTTGTAAATTTTTACTTCTCTTCTTCTGATAATGATTGTGTGACATGTACCAATTGTGGTTCCTCTGTTGTACCCAAATTGATGGATTGAGTGGGCTCAATTAGAACTGGAGATCTGTCCTGTAAATGACTTAGAAGGACATCAAATATCTCATCCTTAGGCACCTCAGAGAGATTTTCACCTTTGGATACATCTTTTATTTTTACTTTTGTAGGTTCTGTGACTACCACAAAGTGGTTTTCACCCTCATAACTCTTTTTCTTTTTCTTTTTATTCTTATTTTTCTGACTAAGATATTTGATGTCCGACTCGGTCATGCTGACGCTTGGTTCACTGATGGAAGTACTCATAGGCTCAACTGCATTGAGGTATCAAGTAATGGCATAGTCATTCAGGAAGGTATAAATACCATGGCTCAGATTCATGGAGGTTTGATTAATAAGTTCTGGATATGTGATAGTCAAAGTAGGGAAAGATTGGGAGATAGTATTTACGAATATGGATTTGTCATCATTGGTCCTAACCTAACACTTGCATTCAAAGGTGATACTACAACTTAAGACATCCAATTCGTGAATAGGCTTAATGTCATTGTGGGAGTCCAATTCAGCCATAGGTGGATCAGACCTGATAGGTTCATCATTTCGCTCTAGACTTACGTTGGTTTGAGGTGCATATTGGTGAATAACATCAACATGTTTCTCTATGATAAGCTCATCTTCATCTGGTTCTGGAATGGCTCCCCATTCATAGTCATTTGATTCAGCTTTTGATTCAGGATCTCTAGGAAATCTTAGAACATGAGTAAAGTCAAGGTGAATACCCCAAGAAGGGTTACCCTCAGATTCTAATTTGTATTCATACTCATGAGAATCTATCTCAGAATCACTACCACTTCCCTCTTCTTGATTGTTTTCGAGATTAGCTGGTTCTTGTGTTGCAACTATCTCTTGATTGATAGTAGGTTCTTGTGTTTCTACTACATTAATGCTTTTGATAGGATCATCTTTATCATCAAGAAGGTCTTTGATCTCTTTAGACAATTTTTCATAGGGGATGAGTTCTGAACTATCTGAATCACTATCTGATGGTTCTGTTTCTTCTTTCTTAAGAAGAGGTTTCCCTAGTGCAATTTTCTCTATGACATGAAAGCAATTACCTTTGAGGTGGTAGGGTTTCTTCTTAAAGCCTAAGCCAACTTTGTTTTTATTTTCTCTACCAATATGTGGGAGAGGTATCGCAACACCTTTTCCTCTGATTCTGAGAGGTCCTTTACCTGAATATCCCATCTTAGCTATTAATTTATCTCCTGGACCATATGACTTGGAAGGGAGTTGGGAGATTGCAGAGTCACCAGTTTGAACAACTTGAGATTTAGGTTCATCTTTGTACAGCCATGATAGCACAGCCTCATCCTCTTCAAATTCTTGCTTGGATACTTGTTCTGCTACAAAATTCTTTTTATATGCTTCAAGAGGTTCTTTAGAGTCTAGTTTGGATTGTTTCAAAGATTGCCCATAAGACTTAGGCGAGATAGGGAGAGATGTCAAAGATAAGACTAGCTCAATAGTATATTCTCCCATACCATTTTCTTTGATATTAACCTCTTTTGCAAGATCTTCCATTTTAGATGTGGATGCTTCTTTAGTTGGTTCAATGGAAGATTCTCTATTATTAGGTACAAGCTTATCTGCACTTTTCTTCAAGGTGTTGCAAGTTGTATTCAGATCTGTGGGGATAGTAACCTCTACTCCTTCATAAGGAGATTTCAAGCATTGATGGTATGTAGAAGGAATAGCTTGCATTTCATGTATCCATGGTCTCCCTAGAAGGACATTGTAGGCCAAAGGTAGATCAAACACTTGACAAATGGTATCTTTGATACCTGGACCCACTCTGATAGGTAAGACAATGGTGCCTTTAGAAGATCTTTCTTGTTCATCATAGGCCTTGATAGTTATTTTCTTTCTAGGATCAATAGCTAATTATGAAAATCCCAATTGTGTGATCAAGCTGTAAGAACAAATGTTTAGGCCAGCGCCCCCATCTGTCAACACACGTTTGACTCTACGGTTCTGGATCAAGACTTCTATATGAAAAGCTTGATTATGTGGGTGACTCAAGGAGTTGTCATCTTCCTCTGAAAAGGAGATATATTGCAGAGATGTAAGATGTCCAACCATAGTCTAGAACCTGTCTAAATCAAGGTCATCAGGAACATTGGAACCGAGCATAGCTTTATCGAGATGGTGGATCATGCTATCAAAATAAAAAAAGTGCTTGTAAATCAAGGTCATCAGGAACATTGGAACCGAGCAAAGCATTAGTGTGTTGGAGTTGTTGAACAATGCTATAAGATGTAGGCCTTGTATCCTTTGGATTGGAAGAATTAGAAGTAGCCTTCTGTTTAGAAGCAGATGAAAGATTGAATGGCACCTTAGGGACATTTGATGAATCTGAGATTTGTCCTTTCAGATGCATTTGAACTTGTGATCAAGTAACTACGTTAGCTGAGGAATTATCTCTGTCTCTTTGTATGATTGTGATGACATTGCAATTTTCAGAGAGACATGGTTCAACCATATTGATGACAACATTATTTCCAAGGTAAGCATAATTGACTTTTGCCCCCATATTAGGCTGAGAAGTTGAAACTTCTTGACCATGTTTCGGAAATGGTTATGTGAATGTTGTATGATTGTTATTGCTCATGGGATTGTCAATTGTGATGTCTCCACTATCGATCAGATCTTGAATGGTATGCTTCAAGTGATAGCAACTACTAGTTTTGTGACCTTTACTCCGATGGAAATCACAAAATTCATTTTCCTTCCACCATATTGGTTTTGGGTCCAGAGCATTCAGTCGGATTGGTGGTAAAGAGATGATGTTATCAGCTAGTAGAGTTTTCATAGCTGATTCTAAAGACTCTCCTAGAGGAGTAAATTTTTGATGTTTATCCCATTTTTTGAATTTTGGCTTCCTTTGAGATGGTTGAGAAGACTTTTGTTCTGATGCTTTAATGGCTTGAGTGCCAAGAGTGAGATTGTAGGCTGGTGCCTTTGATGGGGCATGGACAGTGTCAACAATGCCATCTGTGACGATGCCTTTGTTCTTGTTCCAATTTTTGTTCTTCTCTTTAGAACTGAATCCTGATTCATACTTGTCTTTTTGAAGTGTGATTTCTCCTATTTTTACAAGCACTTTTTTGATTTTGATAGCATGATCCACCATCTTGTCAAAAGATGTATGATCTTGCATTTGTAGAGGATAATTGATTTTTGGAACAAGGTTGTTGATGAAGATTTCCAATTTTTCTATTTCTGGAATAGGTCTGACATATAGAGAGAACTTCTTCCTCCATCTCTTGAGAAATGTTAGGAATGGTTCCCTTGGATATTGCTTGAGATTACAGATATCGATCATGGTGACCAGGTGTTGAATATTGTAGGAGTATTGCTGGTAAAACAATTTGATCAACTCCTCAAAAGTTTTGATAGTAGAAGACAATCTTGAAAACCACTGAATGGATGCTCCTCCCAGAGATCTAGGAAAAAGATGCATCAGATAGGTCGGTTCATGCATGAATTCCATGGATTGCGTACAAAACTCTCTGACATGATCTTGAGGATCAGAGTGTCCATCATACTTATCATACTTTGGCATCTCCACTCTTTTTGGAAATGGTGGCATATACAAGTTTTTGTCAAAAGGAAAAGGGCATAGAGCTTCCATGGAGAACTCTTTGGGTTCCTTTTCTTTCTCAAGGCTATTAAATTTGACTTGTAAACCATGTATCTATTTCATCATAGCTGTGAGTGGAGTTTCTTCCTCATGCATAATGATGTCTTCAACATTAAAGTTGGGAGGAAGTTTAGCTCCTTGATGAGCTAGTTGTAAAAAGTATGCTTCTCTATCTTCTTTCAAGAAATGCTTCATCATTCATTTGAAGTTATCATCATTTTGATATTGAGCAATTTTTTCAGGTGTGGGTTCCTGATCTACACCATGTTGAGATTGAGCTCTTTGAGAGCCAAAATTTGTCCCCACTTGAGACATGGTAGGAGTTTATGGACTCCCTGGATTAGATTGATGAGGGGTATGTTGAGTACCTTCGTGAGTTGATGGAGGAGGTATGTAACCAGATTTCAATCGATAGTTGCCAAGACCATCATCCTCATAAAGACTAAAATTGACAAGTTGCTCAAGAGTTGGATTTTGGAGAGTGGTGATAGATTTCTTGTGAGAGGAAGCTCTAGTTTCCACCATCAACTTTGAGTGAAAAAAAAGAATAAGATTCAGATAACTGAAGAATGAATTGAATCAAGATGATTAGATGATGCAACCTTGTCAAGGTTTGATTGATTTGAAGATTTGATTAGACGTGGATGAATAATACTATGCCTTGGATGTATGGGCAGGTTCCCAAAAGATAGTGGACAAGATATCACAACACTTAGTCATTTTGATGATTGATCGAAGATTGATAGTTATGACAAGGTTTTGACACAGGATGATAAGGACTCAAATTGATTAAATAGAAGGCTGAATTGAATTCAAAAGGTCACTTTAGGAAAATGATTGGACTCTTAATAGCTACTGCTTTGTTCCTGACATAGTGATTCATTCGACAGATTCTGAAATTAGGCTGAAAAAGCTAAATATCTGGCAATTTTGACAATTTTTTGACAACTTTCAAAAATTTCCCAAACGACACTCTGCAGACTCATATGACAGTGGGTATGCTATGAAACGACAGTTGCAAAACTTGTACGATAGTTGGGTAGCAATGAAATGATAGTTGAAAATCTCATACGACAATTGGGTAGCAATGAAACGACAGTTGAAAATCTCATATGACAGTTGCAAGATTTTGACTTTGAGAATTTACTGGCATGGAAACTCGTACGACACTGGGTACTCAATCATATGACAGATGGGTTGTAATGAAATGACACTTGGAAAAAATCGTATGACTTTTGACTTCCTGAAATGATTTTTGACTCTAGAAAGGATTTTATGTCAATTTTTGCAAAATTTTGAGTTTGCAAATTCGGATTGTTTGCAAATTTCAATATCCAAATTTGAGGATTGTAACAGATTTGTTCATTTTCAGTAACCAGATAGATAAACAAGCATGCAAAACAACAAGCACATGATTTCAAGCATGTCTAAAAATAATGAACGAAGGAAAAAGAAACTTTGCGCATGAACAATCAAGTGACTTATTCATTCTAATCCTCAGAAGCGCTAATTGTGTATGTTCTAAAATGTTTTGCAATAATGCACATATACCCTATAAAATAAAAATTTGGCCTCACTAGGGTTTTTAGTAATGGTTTGACTCTGCAACTTTTATGATCCAAAGGGGTGAACTCCAATCCCGGTGCACCAGGGTTTTGACATAGTTTGAGGACTTAATCTTCAGGAGCTGCTAGGGAGATCTGACAACCCAACAATGAACCATACTCGTGGAGATTTCTTCCACAAGGACATTTATATAGCGACTGTCACTACCATGGCGAAAATGGCTATTACCGCTTGAGGTTCCGTCAACATAGTTTGCCTTGTGAAGGGATTGTCTGCTATGGTTAACCCTCTCTAAAGGTGACTCACAGTATGATACCACAAGGGGACTTGGCTCCAGATCCAAGGTTTTGATACCTCTTCACTTTTAACCCAAACAAAGCAAACAGATTAATCTGACATGCTAAGACAAAGTTTGTCTCACCAAGGTCTATGATATCAACCCCACGTGATTTATCAACCCCTATGGAGAGAGAATGTATCAATCAATAAGGGAAGATGCACTAACCAATTTTGATTCACCAAAGCTTGTGATGTCTACCCCAAGTGATCTATCAACCTCTCCTGGGAGAGAATGTATTGATTAATAAGAGAAGACACACTAACCAAGTTGAATGTGAAATGCACTAAGTATCCTCCCTACCTACAAAGATTCTATTGTCAAGAAGGATTTCACTAGGAATCCAATCTCTCAAGAATCACGAATGGTGTTCATAGGACCTAATTACTATGTGAGCATAGATGTATGTTTCCAAAAGCAAATCTACCAAAAGTACCCAAAAAGCAAAAAGAGGAACACTTAACACTTAAAGCGAATATGAGATGAGTCCACAAGGTGGAACACTAAACACCTCACACAAGCTGAAAATGAGTCCCCAACTTAGAAAACAAGTGAGTTCCTAAAAGCACAAAAGGGTTGCCTGGTGGAACAATTAACGCTTCTCTCCTGTAGACCCCTCCCCTTTATGGCGCTGAGATTGCAACCACGGGGTGGAATGAGGGGCTAGTGGATTAGCGAGTCCAATAACCCAAGATAGCAATCAAGATCAATCACAAGTAATCTAAGACTGCTAATAAATACTTAAGGTGTCACAACCTAGTATTCAATTATGCAAATTCATAGAAAAAGCATGCAAAGAAACACTCAAGCTAAACACATGAGAGATTTATTTTAAGGAAAAATTGAAATGTTATTAGATGAAAGAGAATACCTGGGATCCTTGCAATGCGCTTAGTAGATTTTACTTGATTTTTAGCAATTCTTGTTGAGCTTTTTCATGCAAGCAAGTGACGAACTCTCCAACAAGCAAACAAGCAAACAAGATATGCAAAATATATTCAACTTATGAAAACCATAGGGTTAGCTCTAAAAATCAATTGTTATTAGCAATAATAACCAGAAATTAACCCAAATGACAACTCATATAATTCATTGAACCATGTAAAAAAATAAGTGCATACCCATCACAAAACTTTATTTTTTTTGCTACATTTGACCTAGTCAACAAGATCTAATTTTTTTGATATGATTTTGGCCACAAAAATAGAAATTTAGAATAGAGACCCTTGCTAAAAAATAAAGAGCTTTCCAAAAATGTAAAAATTTTAGAAAAATCTCTTCATTTGTGCCCTAGAGACCCATTTTATCAAAACAAACTAGTTTTTGTAAATTGACTATTTGAGCTATTATATTGAGTCCAAATTTAAAATACAAAGAATGGACCCCCTGTAGAATTTAAAGAGATTTTCAAAAATATAAAAATTTCTAAAAAATATGCTGATTTGCCTCAGATATTAATTTTTTCCGTAATTTCAAGAAAAAATTATTAAAAATTTAAAACATCTTAGAAAATTCTAAATTTTTTACTGTGGCTTCTTTGATATTTTTCCAACCTACAAAAACAATTTCAGTCCAAAAATTTGAGCCATTTGAGAGATAAAATTAAATCTTTGAAACTTTAAGGTTTTAGCTCCAAAAAAAATCAAAACCAGCATGTAAAGGTGGGTTGCCCCACGGTGGGCGCTAGAAATGTGTGTGTGAAAATTGTACCTGATCTGTAGACACAACACTTCAGTAAAATATTAGAGGTTAGCTATAATCAAAATTGTGCAAAATTGAAATCTAATTTAACCAAGTGATTTACTGCCTTCTAGTAGGTGCGAGATTAATGTTTTCAGATTGTTATCGAGATCAGTGACCTAGACGACACCTAAATGAAGGATTTGAATGCCAAACTGATATGAAATATGAATGCAATTAATCTATTTTTTTTTTGGTATTTTCTATGCAATAAGAATGATAAAAACTTGATATGAAATCTAATCTATATGAAATTGATCTGCTAAAATGATCTAACAATGATATGAAAAAGAATTTAAATGAATGTAAAAAAAACAAATTGATCTCACAATAGCCTTGATTCGCAATAAGTTTTGATTCTCCAAATTTCAATTCTCCAACGTGATTGTGCAAAAATATGAGATTCTGTGGATTTTAGAGATGAATTATGAAGAGCTGAGCTTTGTTTTTATAGAAATCCAAAGCTTTGGAGGTGCATGAGAAAAAGCCATAAATCACTCAAATAACTCAGGTTGATTTTTGAGTTATTTTTAAATAAAGATAATGAAGTCACAAAAATCATGCAAAAGCACAGTTCAACTCAAATTAGAAGTTTAGATCAATTTTAAAACTCAAAAAGATGTTGAGTTTCAAATAGCTAACAACTTGCATTGATTTTCCAATTTGAGTTTAACTGGTCCTTGAATGTGCACATGGATAATTATGATTTAATAAATAAATAAAGTGATTTATTCTCAACTTAACTGCTTTTTGAAATAAAATAATTAATTTATGGGTTAATTAACTGTTTTATCAAAATTTTATTAAAAACTATATTATTAAATAATGACAACTTGCTTTAATTAATTAAATAAGAATTTAATCAATTATTTATAGGATATTGGATTTATTGTCAAAATTACATAATACAATTAATAATAGATAGAATTAAATTTAATTACACAACTAAGTGGTAAGAGATTAAATCTAATTAATTAAATATGAAAATATTCAATTAATAAAACTTAGGATAAATGTGATTTATTGCCAAATAATCATTAAATTAAAGATAATTAAGATAATTAGGAATATTGCTAAGAATATTCCCCGATGCAGAATTTAAGATAATCAATTAAGATTCGATGATGTTTAGATGTGCCTTAGATTAGGTCTTCGATGTCGATTTCATTCGAATTGTTGATATAGAAGGTTAATGAACATATAGCCCATTTTTGGGGTATTACATGTCTCAACCTGAAAAGCACAATGAAGCTGCAACAAAAAGTGTCAATAACAAAATGTCATCACTGATTTTTCTCAATATAATATTGTCATCTCAACATGACATTCATATCAACAAAATCTCATCACAAATAATGACAACAATCACCATAGCCACTCTTAGGTGAAAAGAAACATAAGATTAAAGTCATGGAGTCACTCACATGACTTCCACCATGCCTACTCGCAGAGGGTGGAACAAGGGCTTTCACCTCAAACTTCTCCCATAGAAGAATGCATTATCACCTTGCCTACACACAGAGGGTGGATAAGGGCTTTCACCTCAAAATTATCCTAGAGAAGAATGCATTACCACCTTGCTTACACGCAGAGGGTGGACAAAGGCTTTCACCTCAAACTTCTCCCAGAGAAGAATGCATTACCACTTTGCCTACATGCAGAGGGTGGACAAGGAATTTCACCTCAAACTTCTCCTAGAGAAGAATGCATTAAGGCACATAAAAGATAATTTGAAGACCAAGACTTCCTTTTAATCGGAACTCCCTCTCAACTAGGGCAACATACTCAAGGATTTTGAATATCACAATAAATCATAGATTAACTCCAAAGTTTGACCAAACAAGGAGCTTCCAACGTCATTCTGCATTATAAGCTTGCTTATACTCAACTAAGGACAAGGCACTCCCCTTCTGCCACACAAGCTCCCTCTAAATCTGATTTCTTCCTCTTAGAAGAGTTGATCACAAGACAATCTGAATGGGTACTTCAAGAGTCACCAACTTAGCTCAAGCTGCAATCTTTCATCATCCTTGTGCTTCTCAATTCATCTTGGAAGCATTTCAGAGAGATTAGTAATAGAGTCAATCAAAGTAATGCTAGAAGCATACATGATTCCTATTCCCAATATTAATGCATGGATTAAGTACACAAAATTCATGATCAATATTCAAAGATACAATCACAAAATACTTATCTCGACATACTTTAATCTTCTTCGCAGCTCAAGCATACTGCAAGAAGATGAACAACCCCTATTGCCACCTCTAATATTTTAACTATAGATAGCATCACATGTCTACTCATGACAGATATCATGTCTTCAAATAGAAACAATAAATTGAAACTTCTTTTCCATCTTTAGGAATGTCGAACTAGCTCAATGAGCATCTACAAATAATAGATTGACCACCAGCCCCTCTCGTGAGAGAGTCAAGGCTATCCAAGATCTGATACCATGTTAATGTTTTTGAACCAGAATAGTAAAGAAATAATCAGACAAATCAATCAACAGATGACACCAAGACTTATCTTGGGAAAAACCCTCATCACTGAGGGAAACAATCCAGCCTACAAAAATGATGGTTCCTTTATTGAGTTCTTCAAACAACTACAAGAAACTTCCTTCCATATAATTGACATCTACTCACAACCAATTAGGAATCTTTTACTAACAACATTATCAAAGTCACTCAATGATAAGATTGCTTACAAAATATGTAAATCATATTCGCAACAATTGATCATCCAATGATCGTGTATATACTCTGCAATAAACAAATATATCCTTGTAATAATCAACCAAATGAGAACATAATGACAAGCTACTCACAACACACAGGCAAACAGGAAGCTCCTAAAAGGAAAGCATGCACTCTAGCACTCAGGTCTCATAGCACACAGGTAGCCAGACAGCTCTCGAAAAGAAACATGTACACTAGCACTCAGCTCCCATAGCACACGGGTAATCAGGTAGCTCCCGATAGATCATGCACATGAGCATCCAACTCCCACTAACCAAGAAGACAAGTAGCTCACATAGCATAATTAAAAATGTTGATACCAAGGAATAATTATGTCTCGCACATATGTCTTCACCTTTAATAACACAAAATGACACCCGTAATTGAAGAGACACCCCCGAATGTGAATTGGTGGGCGTTACAAATGATCATCCATGACAACATAGAAAAGAACCAATGACATCACAAAGGAATCGACAAGTTGCATTAATGATGCGTACACCTTAGTAGAACTGCCAGCATAGCACATAAACCTATAGTGATGCCAAGTCATCACACGCACAAATACAAATCATACACGATGCCATATCAATAATATTCAATGTAGAGGAGGATGCGAAGACAATGATGAAAGTGGAAATACAAAATAGTGAACATGACAGCACAAAGAAACTGATGCCAAGTTAGTGTCCACTGAATATGAGCACTACTCCATAAGAAGCTCGAACAAGAGACAAGGTTACGATCACCACATAGGCAATAAGTAGGAAAGATATCGCATAGCGGAAATGAGAATACACAGAGAACATCCACAAGTAGATGATCTATCTCGCAGCTACCCAAAAACTTAACAATGCTTGCAGTCTTCTTCAATAATTTGGTGAGTTGAGGTAAATGCATTACGAGTTCATTGTTGTGGAGAGTCAATGGATAAATAAGATACAGATTTTGGTAGTTTAGATTGAATGACATATTTTCTAAATTGTAACTATTCATGTTTGTCTAGTTTTTCTTTTAGCCTAGTTTTATGTAATTTTGTCTGGTAAGACTGACTTAAATGCAAGTAAACACCTATAATGATAGCATTGATCATGAGCTTCTAAAAGGATTGCACACTGAGGTAGAATTTTACATGGCTTGTAGGGTGTAGAGATTAATGAGCCTAAATGATAATCTGAGGAGTTCATAATTTTTTATTCGAGTGCTCTCTTAAGGCATTTGCCAAATTTGTTTTTCTTTTTTAACTGTATGTTATACTTATGTTTAGCTGTTTATATTTTGAACTTAAGAATGTTTAAAGTTGACTCCCTTTAAACATAAAAGAAATCTTTTGCTTGCAAGCTTCTGCGATAATCTGAGGAGTTGAGGCAAAATGACATTGTGTAGGTTCTCATAAATTATCAGCTATGGAGCTTCCTGGTAAGTTAGAGATTCTTCCCAATTGGTTGATTCTTGTAAAAACAATTATTAAAATAATGATGTACTTTTATCTATATTTGTCTTGGAAAACATAAAATATGGTCAAGGATGAGGTGCTGCTCTATTAATCTTGCATACTATTTACAAAGTAATTGATGCTTCTATGTCCATAATGCAACAGACCTAGAATCTACCCTCCTTGAGAGAAGTCACCTTCTTTACAAGACTCACTCATAGTCTCTGCATGGGCAGCTATAATTTTACAAAATGCCTGCATAGCAATTGTCTTACACATGAATTAAAGATTATTTTTTCATTTTAGCCTCAAATCCAAGTTAGCAACACATAGATAGAAAATATTTCATTCAATAAATCTTCTACCTCATTTCTTATCTCTTTCCCTCAGGATAGAAGACATGTTCCAAGTGCAATAAGCTAAAGTTCTGGAAGTTACATATTCATTGTATTTATTAAATATAAATGTCTGCAAAACTGATTTCACTGAGCAACCTCTTGCACTTAAAACCAAATTCAAATAAAATAAAAAATCCCTACCTAAAATCTAGAGATGAGCTTTAAATGTCTCAATTGCTGAATTATTAATCTCTCCAGATTTTTGTGATGTTTTCATATAAAAAGGTTGTATTTGAAAACCAAAATGTGTTGTGAGGTTTAGGCAACTAATTAATTTTGACTCCTCATTTCCAAGACTCTTTTGTGGGAGTTTGAGTGTTTATTGGCTAAAAATGTAGAACAAGCAGGTTTGTATTCTAGCAACAGTTTTTCAGCCCTGTATCTTCTTGTTGGCCACATTAATATTAGTAGATTCAGATGTCCTTTTAGCCAAATTCTCATGTTAGCCACTAAATTTTGGAGTCTCTACTCTTTAAGAAAATGGAATTCCCCACTCATTGACAATATTACTTGACTCATGGACACCTAAGGTTCTAAAGTCACCAACTTGAATTTATTCTAATGACAATAGTACTTGGATCATGGGTAGCTAAAACTCTATTTCTTTGATTTTGAACTGATCGATTGAATTTATTTTTCTACCTACCTTATATTGATGATGCAGTTACTAAACTCCACAAATAAGTCTTTTAAATTTAGAGAGCACCGATATAAGTTAGATGAATTAACTAAGTTGAAGCTTTGGAATCAAAGAAACTGAATCTTTAGGTGTTCATGAACCAAAGTTAGACACCATTGTCATGATGCATATATATTGTTTGGAAGTTTTCTAAAACAATATATTAATCCATCGATATGAGGTAGTTAATATGAAAATATGATGATGCTAACAAGAGGTGGTTACTAAACAAATTACCAAACTATTTTCTAGCATGGAGATAAAAAACAAATTTAGCATTTTCAAAATAATAATCCATCGACATGAAGAAAAATGGAATGCTTTCATAATTCAGACAAATTTTTAGATACATTAGCTTCAGTGAAAACTAATGATAGAAAATACAACTGATTAATAGCCTACCATTCTATTACTTCAAATTTGGTGTCTTTGCTCCTAAATTTGTTTTAATAAAAATGAACACTAATGTACCCAGTGTGAAGGAGGCTACTAATGAGAAAATCAAAATAGATAAAATTTGATACCATGAGTGATTTGGTATATATTTTTTTATTTTACATCAAATCCACGTAATATTGTTTCTCTTTTAAATAGTTATTAGTAGATAAATTTTTCAAATACTACATGGAGATATTGCCATGGGCATTGATGGGGTTGTTGATCAAACCTCTATTATTACATTTAGATGTCCATACATAAGAATCATTTTTGTTAGGTTGATTTTACTTATTGTATCTATGTCAAGTCACTATAACAACCTCCAAGAGAATCTTGCATATGTTACCAAATACAGGCTAAGAATAGTAAATATCAGGTTAAAGCCATCTTATTAACTTTTCAAAGTTAATAATAAAATAAAAAGAGCGTTGCAGTGGATCAATGACTTATAGGTTGTAATATGAGAACAAATTACTTAAAATAATCAGTTCAACTATATCTCTCATGCTCCTCTCATAAGTTGCCAAGAATAGAGGTTTCTAAACTCTGAAATCAAGAAATCATATGTTGTATTACAAATAATTTGTCCTCTCGCACTATCTGTACAAATATTTTGTCCTCCAAAATTTAAGTGGGATGTTGTAAGAAACTTGGGATCAGTGATGGATAAAAGAACTAATGCCACCAACAAAAGAATTTTGTAAGGGTACTGTTGAATCATTTTTCATCAGTCATGTGGATCATGAAGTCACAAAATGCAACAATTTAGAGAGATCCTATCAAATGCTTGTTGCCTAGAATAAGTAGGGATCTAAAGAAAATGATGGCATATAATCTCAAAAATGATCTGAATACATCTTTTAAATTACATCACAAAAAAATAATTACTTACTATACATTAGAGTTTTATCAAATGGATGATTGTCACTGATCCATAGGTAACAAGTCCCCTTATTTCCTTCATTAATAACTTTTTAGCAAGTCAAGGTTGATAAACATAAACTTACTTCAGCTTCTCAGACTATGTGTTGGTAAACCTCTGATAGGTAAAGATACATTATTTCTTCCTATTTGTAGTATTTTACTTTCCTAATAATTTCTATTAAAAATAATTAAGAAAAGAAATTTATTACTAGGATATAGCAATAAATTTAGCTGACTTGCTAGTGTCAGTTACATGTATGGATCATTTGATAATTTACTTTGGATCCTTAAAAATGAATAAAAAAAACTCTACCATTTATATGGAAGACAAATTAACAGTTACATTTTTAAAATTTATGTTATAGTTGGTGAAGAGACTCAAAATATTTTTTGCAACAGTAATTTTTTTTCAGCACATGCTAATGAAATGAATATTCCTTTTCTCCAACAGGTTATGAAATTTAATTTTTCTTACGGTGTAATGGTTGCATTTTGTTGAAGTATTCTCATTTGTTACTCTCGAGGAAGCAAATAAATGTTTTAATGAATCTAGAAAAACTAGGGAGAGCCCTCTAATAGTTGTTGTGAAGGTATTTGAAATACCATTATGCTTTGTTGCAGTTGTGTAGGAAGTGATTTTATGAATGGATTTTGAAATCCATCATTGAGAATCTAAAGTGAAATGAATTATCTATATTACATTTACTTCTTTTATGGTTATGTATTTATAATTTTATACTATTACTGATGGAAAGACTTGGTTTTTAAAATTTTTTCCTTAATATACTTGGCCTTTCTAGAGAATAAATACCTTTGTAGTCTACTAGAGCATTTCCAACTATAATATCTGAAATAAACTATCTTACTATTATGTTTTGATGGATGTAAATACCCTATTTTAAAGCTCCAATTTCGGCACAGGCAAGGAGGATGCTACCAAAGGATGTCTTTACACCTGCCAATTACATTTTCTTGAAAGTTTCAAACTTGAGCTCCTTGAATGGTGGTTTCTATATTCAATGCTTCATAGACAATGTTGGTGATGCAAGTGGAATTTGTGCTTGCCTCCAATTGGTCCAATGACCTCACTAAGAGAATGTTTCAACTTTCAAACTTCCTGAGATTGGAGTTTGTAGAGCCTTCCCAAGGCTTTGAATTATAAGTTCCTAACCTCCCAGGTCAAAGGTAACTCACCCAACCAAGAACTCTTCCTATTCCATTGTAGTTCCTCCAAAGAACTTTTCCTTCCAAGCACCCTTACTCCCACTGCTACAAGATCTTTACCAAATCAGACAACCAACTTCTCAAATAGACTTCTAACACCTTGTTTTATCACCCCCCTAAATGGGTCTTATCTATTCTTGGCTCCTTAACTATTGTTTGGTTGAACTATGCAAACCGGTTAATAAACTAAATTAGCAAAAACTAGTTTTTTTTTCTCTTTTCTCAAAATTGACCTGAACAAGATACTACTATTTTTACATTTTTGAGTACCCATTTGGAATTTTTAAACAATAGCTCATTTTGGCATCTGGGTTTTATCGATTTCATATTTAACTCTAAAAACCCTCCCAAAACCTTGTTTTCCTTACTATTTGTGAGTTTGCTGATTGGATTCACGTGCCAATACTTTCATGGGGCTTTGAAATGGCTAAATACCCTCCATTAATCTTCTCCTAACTATCCACACCTCACACCCTGTACAGGCAACCATAGGGACATGTTTCTTTGTTTGAACTGTTATTTTCATGCTTTGTTTCAATGGTTCACCAACCGTGATCAGCCATGATTTCAAAACAAAAGCTTCCAAGCTTGGTTTTGGTGCTTCAAGCAGTTAGTAAAGTCACTAATATACAAGTCTTTCTCTATCCAATATGCCATGGAAGGCTGTGACCGTGGATAAGCAAGATTAATCCATGAATGGATTCAAATCCCTTACTAAGAAAAGAAAAGCAAAAACTATGGAAAGTATGTACAAACACTATTTGCTGCTGTCTACAATGAAAAGAAGGAAGGAAATAACATTTACAATGATGGAATGAAAGAACCTAATCCATTTACACATCCTATAATTAGAAATACTCAAGAAATCTGTACAACACACTCAACAAAACAAGGCAAAACTTGCCAAAAACTTGCCCAAACTTGTTTGAAACTTCTTGGAACTGTTTGGAACCCCCTTACATCAGTATTTTCGTGCTTTATATCATTTCAAAGGTCATTTCCCAACTATATTCATGCTCCCCTTGCCCGATTTGCTAACTTTTATCTAAAATTTATAAAGTTGCTAAGTTGAAACTTGCCATTTTTAGTGTATTTTGAGCAATTTTCATGTTTAATTTGCCCAAACCATTGCAAATCTCCACCAAATGACTTCAAATTTAAACCATGTGTAATTTTGGTTAGAAATGGTGTTCCAAGCCCTTGGTCAACCTCTTTGACTGGGTGTTGAGCAGCTTTGACCAACCAAAGAACCTAGGCCTAGAAGGCACAAAAAGCTATGTAAAAAAAACTAACATAGTTCCAAACTTGTTCAAAGGTCACCTTAGGCTCACCCTGACTAGGTGTGTTTCCTCAAGGGACTTATTACATCTCATGCACACACAAACTAACTAAATTTATTCTTTTTCACTAGGTGCTCCTGCACTAGTTGGACAGTCACAGCTCCGTCTTAACAATAGTGTATTAACTACTCTCTACTAAACCCCTGCCACTTGGATCATCACATGTCCTTTACTTGAATCCCTATTTTTTTTTCATCACAGGCCACTATCATTTTTCAAGACCCTTTCATTGATTTAGAATGACTACCTTCATAACAATATCCTTCACACATTTATCACTTTGATGAGTCTTCATGGCCCGCTAACCCTTACATCAATGTTTTGAAAATTCAACTTATTATTGAAAGTATATTGACCTCTTCTCCTGGTCAATAACAACCCTTTTGACTATCTTTCCAAATGTTCTTTAAACTAATCAATGCTTGGGCACTATCCTCTATGGAAATTTTTAACTTTGTTTTAACATTACACACTTCTATCACTATTTTTTTGTTATTGTGGGAGCTGGAAGCATTGTCTTCCTCCTTGGATGAACATATCCTATGTTCCATGCACTACTAACTCTTATTCCTTTATGACCACTGATTCATGCATTGTGACTGATTTACCACTATCATTTGGGCTCCACTACTTTTCTACCCTTAGGCTTTGCTACCCTTGAACTATAGATGGAAAAACTTGAAATCATGTTTAGTGGAAAGTACTAGTATACATGGTATGATCATTCTTTAAAGGGTACTAGCTGAATGGAAGAGTACCTACTTTACAAGTAGGAGGATGATGGTTCGATTCCATCGTGCCCTAATATGACTAAATTAATGACTAAACATATGACTAAATTAATGACTAAATATATAATCAAATAAACGACCAAATAAATGACCAAATAAACAACCAAATAAATGACCAAATAAATGACCAAATAAACGACCAAATAAATGACCAAATAAACTACCAAATGATCAAATAAATGACCAAATAAACTACCAAATGACCAAATAAATGACTAAATATATGACCAAATCAATGACCAAATAAATGACTAAAATAATTTAGTCATAAATTTGGTCATGAGATAAATGATCGGCAATAAACTACCATTGGTCACGTGACCAAATTTGGTCATTTATCTACAATTTTTGGTAGTTTATTTGGTCATATATTGTCATTTTTGTACTAGTGCATGCCTCCTACTCGTGCATTTATCTTGTGAAGTGGCCAAAACATCGTGGAGAGCAAGTAGGAAGGATGTATCATACTCTTTCTATGGTGATTTGTAGGAATGGGTGATGAGTTGAAGGAGTACGCATGGGGTAGGACAACATCTCTATGTGATTTATATGAGAGAGTGGATGAACTAGAGATTATGGAGGGGATGAAATTCAAAATTGAAGATTGAAGTTGGAAGTTGCAATGAATCAGATGTTCGCTAGTGTTGAAGGAATTTATTGTCACCATTTTGGATAGTAAGTTACTGTCACTATTTGGATAGTAAGTTAATTGTAGATTTGGCCGAGTTAGATGCCCTAAATCTTCTTATTTGTGTTGGTTTTGAACCATTGGAGGATAGAGTCTCTGTTTGAAGACTAGGCTTGATTGCTTGGATATTTCATCCCCATATCATGGTCTATTGTTTGATTGAGAGCCTATGATTATTGTGAATGGATTCAAATTATAGGGTGTTGTTTTCATTTTAAGTTTTTGTCATTCATATCAGGACACTACTGTAGATTTCCTCAGTTTGTTCTTCATTGTATCTCATAATGTGACTGTTGCAAACCTTCTGGAAGGTATCTCCCCATCATATTGGTATCAAAGTGATACAAGGTCTTATTGGGAAGTGTATGTGTGTAGAAGAATCACAGGTTGAAGCTAAGGCTCACACCATGCTTCCCAAAAATATGACTCCAGATTCCATCAAGAAGATGATGGAGGAATTGTTGGCACAGAAGTTGAGCAAGTTCAAGGGGTCTAGTGATAGGGATACAAAGAATGAGATGGAAGAAGGTGCTAGTGGAGATGAAGAGGAAGAACAACACCAGGATTTTCCTATAGATCATAAAGCATTTGAAAATTCTTTGAAGTTAGTGAGGGGAGATGTTATTGGTAGTCTACCTATGTATGGAGGCAGTCTCAACAGTGAGGAAGTGATTGAATGAATTGAAGAAATCACCAATCACTTCAAGTTGAATGAAGTTCCAAAGAATGGTAGAATAAGGATTGCAAAAGGAAAGCTGAAAGGATCTTCTCTCTTGTGGTGGAATTATGTTCAAGGAGAAAGGATACAAAATGGAAAGAGTCTGATTTCGTCATGGGAAATGATGAAGGAAAAAATCAAGGCACAATTTATGCCTGCAGATTATGAGGTATAGTTGTTCAAGAAGATGAAAAGCTTGAAGTAACGGGAGATGGATATGAATGCCTATATGGAGGACTTCCATAGGACATCTCTCTAGACAAAGAAACAAGAGGAAGAACTTGAAAGAGTGGTCAGGTACTTGAATGGCATGAGGAGGAACATAAATGAGGAGATTAGCCTCTTGACCTCAGATATAGTGGTGAAGTGTTTTCAACTAACTCTTAAAGTTGAAGATGAAGGGTGATCAACACCAAGGAGGGATAAGTGGATGGAATGAATGATGTAGGAGAAACTTTAGCAATAGAGGACAAGACCAGAGGCCCCAAGGTGAGTCTAACCCCAAGGAGTAGGTGGGTGACTCAAGTAGAAGAGGAGGCTATGGTGGAAGGGGATCTAATGGAGGAAGGTCTGGTGGATCAGGAAGAGGATCCAAGTTCTAAGGAATGAAGTGCTACAATTATGGTCAGTTGGGAAACTTGAAGTATAAGTGTCCACAAAAGGTATCCACTTTTTAGAATGGTGAAAGGAGGGTCTCTTATGGGTAGGAAGATAATGTGAGTATGAACTGTTAGGAATAGTCTCAAGAGAGAACTAAGAGGGGGGGGGGGGTGAATTAGTTATCTACAAGTTTCAATTCTTTACCCAATTAAGTATACTTAAACATAAAGCATAAATACAATGAAAGAGCACTTGAACACAACACTGATATTTGGTTACGAGGACACATAGATAGGTAAAAACTCCAGTGGGAATTGACACCCACTAATAATCTGCACTAGTGTATTGTGATCATTGTTAGAAGATCCTTAACCCTGTTAGGAGTTTCTTTACAATGTATTTAGTACAATGACCTGGTCAAGGGTTGGACCCTGTTAGGAGTCTTTTACAATTAACCCTATTAGGGTTGAGGACACACTGTTTGAGAGCACACTACTCAAATGAGTGAAGGCTACAACCTTCTAGATAACAGATACACACTATATTTGGATCTTGGTGAACTTCCCTTTGACCTACTATTAGAATCAATTCCAATGTATATCACAAACACTTTACTTGGTCACATAGACCTTCTGCTGATGGCTCAACACTTCGCACACTCTGCTCTGCTCTTCATAATCTACTTTGAACCATACCATAGCAATCATAAATGATTGCATATAAATATCTTTCCTCTAAATGATATAGTCAAATTGGCCTATTAGAACCACCTTGAAATCATATTAGAGAAACCATAATATACTCCATCAATGATTCTATCGACTCTACTAAGCACGCAACACATTTTGGGACTTGTCAAATAATAATAAATGTAGACACACGCTAGACACTGTCGGCTCTACCAAAGTAACTGAAACTTTCTCCTCAAGCTAAATTACATCATGCACTCTTAACTAAACATTACTAACTCTTCTCCAAGCACTAATCTAAGGGTGCATACTAAAATAATAGGTGCAACTCTTGAACCAATATATTCTCTGTCGGCTCTTCTGAATAAACATAGGAAACTACTACTGGTGAATAACGATTGCATAACTTCACTTTTATTGATCATCAAACTTTGTGTCCATGAATATAACATCACTAACATATCTCCATCACATATCCAAATGCGCAAGGCTCCATAATAATTGTATGAATAATCATACACAGAACACTGCCTGTAACTCTGTCTGGAACACTGCTGACACAAGCTATTGTATAACTGTCTGTACTAATAGTTAACCTTTGCATCCATGATATCATGTTGATAACATGTCCATGATACATATACTGAAATATTACTGCATAAGTCTTCCACACATGCTACTTACCATATGTTGTCATTAATGACAAACATACAATCAACACTAGCTTGCTGGAAAATCTCCAAAGATCTCCCCCTTTGGCATTGATGGAAACATATGGAATGAAAAACTCCACTAATCTAAATGAACATTTCTTTTATAACATTTTGCATTTCCTCTTCAAAACTCCCCCAAAGATGAATCCTCCATCTTTTGCAATATTCTTCAACATTCTCCATTTTCTCAACTGAACTGCTTCCATAACTAAATACTACTCCCCCTTAGTATATTACTCCTTTTACTTCTATTTTTCATGACTATATATTACTCCTCCTTTGACATCAATGGAAAAGGGAACTAATCAGTTTAAGCATTGGTACTACTCCTGAAGTAGAGTAGTCAACCATCCATCAGTCCTTGAGGACTGATACTCTCTCTTCTTTCTTCTAAGAAGAATTAGGGAAGGGAATGAATCCAAACTTCTCCCTGAGATACTCAAAAGTATCCTTTGGCAAGGGTTTTGTAAATATGTCTACTAACTGATCTTTAGTATTCACATAGTCCACCTTGACTTCTTTCTCTACCACTTTCTCTGTTAGGAAGTGATACTTGATCTCAATGTGTTTTGTGTTTTCATGCATCACAAGGTTCTTTGACATGTTGATAGTGCTAGTGTTATCACAATGAATAACAATAGGATAATTAATCTAAATTCAAAATTCCTTTATCATATGCTTGATCCAAACAATTGTAGAATAATTCAAGGCTACTACAACATACTCTGCTTGTGCTGTTGGCTAAGAAATGCAATTTTGTTTCTTGCTTGTCCAAGTGACAAGTCTGTCACCAAGAAACATTGTTCCGCCTGATGTACTCTTTCTATCATCAACGCATCCTTCCCAATCTGCATTAGTATACACATGAAGCTCAACATTTTCTAAATTAGGATACCATAGACCATAGTCTATAGTGCCTTGAAAGTATCTGAATATCCTTTTTAATGCCATGAGGTGACTTTGTTTAGGCTCTACTACAAATCTTCCAACTATGTCAACTGCATTGGAAATATGAGGTCTAGTTTGAGTAAGATAAATGAGTTTTCCAATCATAGACTTGTATAATGTTATATCTACTGCTGGTGAGTCATCTTCTTTTGTAAGCTTGCATCTATTTATCATAGGTGTCCCTACTGGATTGCAATCATCCATATTGAATTTCTTCAATATCTCTTTCACATACTTGGACTGATTAATAAAAATTCTTTTCTCTGTCTGTTGCACATTCAATCCCAAAAAGTATTTGATAGGTCCAATCATGCTCATCTCAAATTTGCTCTTCATCTCCTTAGCAAATTCAGCACTTAGTTTGTCATTACCTCCAAAGATAATGCCATCAAAAAATATAGCTACAAGTAGTAGTCTTTCAGATGTCTCTCTTATGAATAGGTTGCAATTTGTTGCTCCTTTCTTGAATCCAATCTTTGTTATATATCTATCAAGTCTCTCATACCAAGCTCTAGAGGCTTTCTTAAGTCTATAGAGGGCTTTCTTCAATCTTTATACCATATCAGGTCTGTCTGATAGGGTGAATCCTTATGGCTGCTCAATGTAAACTTCTTCTTTTAGCTCTCCATTCAAGAATGTTGACTTAACATCCATCTGATAAACTTTGAAGTTTTTGAATGTTGCATAAGCTAAAAACAACTTAATGGCTTCTAGTTTGCTCACTGGTGAAAATGTATTTGAATAATCAATACCTTCTCTTTGCACATATCCCTTACATACTAATCTTGCTTTATTTCTTACTATTGTACCATCTTCATTCATCTTGTTTCTGAATATCCATTTTTTTCCAATCACATTTTTATCATTAGGTCTTGGGACTAGTTCCCAAGTATCATTCTTGATAATCAGATCTAGTTCTTCTTTCATAGCATCATGCCAATTTGAATCATTGCATGCATCTTCAACATTAAGGGTTTAATCTGAGATAGTAAATATACTACTTCATTGCTTGTAGAACTCTTTTCTTTTGATCTTGTTGTGACTTTGCTGCTTTGATCTCCAATGGTGTCATACTTAGAATGGTATCGAGATGTAAAATTTGTAGCTTTAGGTGATACTGTCTCATCTACCTTTTGAGTTTCTTCTTCACTTGTCTCAGGGTCATTGAATAATACATCAATACTGTCAAATATTTCTTCAACAACTTTCTCACTAGTGGAGGGTCTGGGTTCTTCTTCAATCATAGGTGAGTAATCATGATATCTTTCTTGAACCATACACTTTTCATCAATCTTAATATGAGAAATTTATATGATCTTCTTTAATCTCAAGTTAAAACATCTATAAGCTTTACTTCTAGTAGAGTAACCAAGGAAAATACCTTCATTGCTTCTTGCATCAAACTTGCCTGCTGCTTCATCCCTCTTGATGTAGCACTTTCTTCCAAAGATTCTGAAGTATTTTACTATGGGAACATTACCAAACCATAGCTCATAAGGTTTCTTGTCCGCGCTTTGTCTCAATTGTATTCTATTGATGGTGTAGACTATTGTATTGATTGCATCTCTCCAATAGGTGTGTGCAACATTTTCTTCAATCATGATAGTGCGCTTTGTGTCAAGGATGATCCTATTCCTTCTCTCTGCAATCCCATTCTGCTAAGGGGTTCTAGGTGCACTTAACTATCTTTTTATTCCATGTTCTTTACAGTACTCATATAATCTATCAGAGGTGAATTCTCCTCCTCAATCCAATCTTAGACACTTTATCTTAAGTCTAGATTCATTCTCAACCTTAGCTTTGAATATTTTGAATTTCTCAAAAGATTTTGACCTATTTTTTAAGAATGCAACCCACATCATTATAGAATAATCATCTACAAACAAAATAAAATACCTTTCACCATAGTATGATATTGTTTGAGTTGGTCCATATAGGTCTGTATGAATCAAATCCAACTTGTTCTTTGATGAGTTGTGCTTGCTTCTAAATGAATTCCTTACATGCTTTCCCATCACACATTCCCTACAAATAGTATCAACTGACTTTTTTATGCTAGGTAGGTCTCTAATTGCCTTCACATTTCTAATATTTACTATGTTATCAAAATTGATATGACATAGTCTTTTGTGCCATAACCAACTATCATCAACTTTAGCAACAAATTTTTTTTTTTTTGGATTAAGCTGAAAAACATTACCTTTAGTTTTTGATCCTGATGCAATTATTTCTCCTTCTTTGTTGTTAATGATGCACTTGTTTCCATTGAATTCCAATCTATAACCTTCTTCAAGTAACTACCCAACACTTAGTAGGTTATGTTTCATACTATCAACATAAAGAAAATCATTAGTGCTATTCTTTCCATCCAAGGTGATGGCTCCTCTACCAATGATGGGTTTAGGAGTGTTATCTCCAAATCTAACCATGCCTCCTTTTTATTTGTCCAAATGAACAAATCAATCTTTGTCTCCTGTCATGTGATGTGAGCAACCACTATTAATGATCCAATCTGTCCTAATGTCAGCTTGTGAAATTAGAGCTAATTCTTGTGAATCCTTTTCATCTTCAAGAGTAATGAATCCAATTTATTCTTCTGCTGATTCTTCATCTAATACTCCATCTCCAGCATAATAGCATTCCTTTGTATACTTAGGCTTGTAGTTATTCTGGTATTTTTTAACTCTTGTAGGAAACTTAGATGCAAAATGACCAATCTTATTACATGAAAAATATTTAAATGATAATTGACCTTCATATTTTCCTTTTCCTTTCTTTTCTCTTTTAGCAATCATAGAAATGAAATCATCTAATGTTTTCTCTTCATCATCATCATCAAAATTACCAGAAGTGCTTGCAGATTTCTTACCATGGACTGATGCTTTAAAGGTTGTCTCACTTTTAGGTTCTGTCTTCAATCTTGAAATCTAAAAAGCTGAAATTTTTTTGATCAAGGTCTCTTTTTTGAAATTTGATGTTGTTAGAATAACTCAGAGGGGGGTGAATTAGTTATTCAGTGTCCCAAAACAAAATGTATAATTCAAAACTACTTCTTTAATTTCTGCTCGTCGGTAAACAATAATAACTCTAACTGACTATGCTTTTACCGATTACCAGTCTAATGCTAAAATAATTACCAATCAAATCTAACGTGTAACATGTAAAGAATGATAACAAACAAATATCACAATCAACACATAACACAAGAGATTTAACGTGGAAACCCTGTAAAGGGAAAAACCACTTGGGACTGGCAACCCAAAATTGTTCACTCTTCTGAAGTGAGGTCGGTTAAGACCCAACCCTATTAAAGGTTACAAACACACTATCAGGTGTGACCTTGTTAGAGGATTTTAGACTAGAAGTTATCATCCAACCAGCATTCACTATGGGGTTGATAGGATAACAATGTGCATTCCATGAATGATACATCATAAGACTTTCAGAGTCCACTCG
The DNA here is from genome assembly GCA_027943335.1 of Chamaecyparis obtusa. Classification (NCBI taxonomy): domain Eukaryota; kingdom Viridiplantae; phylum Streptophyta; class Pinopsida; order Cupressales; family Cupressaceae; genus Chamaecyparis; species Chamaecyparis obtusa. The sequence goes on from BSBK01000884.1 coordinate 1,058,167, forward strand.
GTTAAGAGATTTTGACTATATACAATGGTTAAATATGTAACAGTAAATGACCTGCCTCAATACAACTTCAATTGCAGATTACAGATCAATATTTAGTCCATACAAATCCTTCTGATCAATATTTCACTTCAATTTCAATACTGTATCAACTTACTGTCCATTGGTAATTGCTCTTTGTAGCTTGGTAATTGTTCTGGAGCTCAGTTCTTGCTTAACCAGTATGATCAGAATGCATGAAAACCTTGTTCACACGATATTCCTATAGTTTCTACTTTTTCTGACATCCCTCATAAAGAAAATTTGTTCTCTTATATAGATGAGTAAATCATTTTCTTCTCCACCATCAGATTTTGCCGCTTAACCACATTCATAGATTTTGCTGCTTCAAACTTTCTCGATACTTGTGTCAATAACATGTTTCAATCTTCTCTGTTAGATCTTTACTAAATTTTATCAGTCGTCGATCTGTGTAACAAACATTATTTGTTACCTCAATGTTATACTCTTGCCAGCTCATTAGTTTTATCGGCTAAACTAATCATTTAATTCATTCTGTTCCACTCAGTTAACAAAGAAATACATTGGTGAACACTGCTCAGTTAATACTATGATCGGTATACACTACACTCCGTTGGTGTATACTAGAAATGCTTCATTTACCGACAACACTTCTTTGTGTCTTTCAGCTCTATACTTTATCATAGATGAATGCAACATAATAAAGTCAATATCATCAAGTCATAGACTCATCAACAAGTTACTCAATGTGTTCCTTATCCTCATCTATCATGTACATCTTTCCTCATGTAGATTTCTCCGTTCTTCATCTTTTTCACCTTTCTTCAGATGTCTCAGTATAGTAACTTATAAGATAAGTGTTGTTAAACTAGTTGACATCAATGACAACATAATACTGATTTAATCATATTACATATCTAATCGACAACTCCTTAGTGATCTTTAATCACAGATTCTTCAATCAGATTCCAAATCAGTTGTAGTTCAACAATCTCTCCCTTTGGCATTGATGGCAACTCAAGTAATATGAAATGTACCATACACATACCAAACATACATTCTACAACTTTGTGAACAAATGATGTAAGTCGAATAGACTTAATATGTTTAATCACTACGTTACTAAACCAACATTAAATAATATAGCTTTACCATTCTGCAGTTGTGATCTTTTCAGTTCTCTTGTTCCTGCTTCTGTTCTTTGTAACTGATCTTCAATACTCTGTCTCATTCATATTATCTCTCCCTTAGATAATTCTCATCGGTGCTTCCTTTTCATATCTTGTTTATCTCTCCCCTTTTCATTTCATATTGTTTATCTCTCCCTTTGACAGCAATGCCAAAGAAACAAATAAATAAACAATTTTGTCTTCCTCTATATCTCTGAATACTGATATTCCAATCAGTTCAAGTTCTCAAACTTAATCACAACCTTGAACATGATTCAAAGTGTGAACTATGCTACATCAACATGAATGATCTTCTGATAAAAGTAGGCTGATGCAACAACCAAATCACCTTAGTGACTGATAGATAGGGGACAGACTCCAAGTCTAGTCCTCAAGTATTCAAATGTGTCCTTTGGTAGGGGCTTTGTAAAAATATCTTCAAGTTGTTCTTTAGATGTAACAAATTCTAACTTTACTTGCTTCTCTTGCACTTGTTCTCTCAGGTAATGATACTTAATAGATATATGCTTTGTCTTAGAGTGCATCACAGGATTTTTTGAAATATTAATTGCACTAGTGTTGTCACAATATATAATCAATGGGTCTATGATTACCTCATTCATTCCTTCCAACACTTGTTTGATATATGCAATGTTTGAACAGTTAGTAGCAGAAGCAACATATTCTGCTTCAACTGTAGACTAAGAAATACAAGCCTGCTTTTTACTTGTCCATGTTACAAGTCTTTCACCAAAGAAAAATGCTCCTCTGGTGGTGCTTTTTCTATCATCCACATTTCTAGCCCAATCAGCATCGGTGTAAACTTTCAGTTCAAACTTCCCTTCCTTAGGATACCATAATCCATAATTCTCTATTTTCTTTAGGTATCTTAAGATCTTTTTTGTAGCTATCATGTGTGATTCTCTAGGATTAGCAAAAAATCTTGCAACAATTCCCACAACATGTGCTATATCTGGTCTACTGTGAACTACGTACATTAATTTACCAATCATGGATCGGTAAAGTGTCTTGTTTACCTCGGTAGTTTCATCTTCCTTTTTCAATTTACATCTAGTAGCCATCGGTGTTCGCACAGGTTTAGCATCTTCCATGCCAAATGTCTTCAGTACTTCCTTTATGTATTTAGATTGTGTGATGAATATCCCATCACTTTGCTAAATCACTTGTAGTCCAAGAAAGAACTTAATCTCTCTGAACATAGACATTTCAAATTCCTTTTGCATTTCATCAGAAAATGCCTTACATACAAGATCTGAGCCTCCAAAGATAATATTATCAACAAAAATTTCAGCAATGATAATAGTATCGTCATTATCACCTTTCACATACAAATTGTTGTTTTCACTTGTTCTTACAAATCCAATACTTAACAAGTATGCAGTCTTTCATACCATACTCTCAGTACTTGCTTCAAACCATATAAAGCTTTATGTAATCTACATACCATGTCTTTATTGTCGGGATCAACAAATCCTTCAAGTTGTTCAATGTAGACCTCTTCTTCAAGTATACCATTAAAAAATGTTGACTTCACATCCATTTGATAGACTTTGAATTTCTTATGTGCAGCATATGCAAGTAGAATTCTAACTCCTAATCTAAAAATAGGTGCAAATGTTTCACCATAGTCAATGCCTTCTTCCTGTGCATATCCCTTGTATACTAATCTAGCTTTATTTCTTGTGACTTCACCATTTTCATTGAATTTATTCCTGTATATCCACTTAGTAAGGATAACATTCTTATCTTTTGGTTGGGGTACTAAGGACTAGGTTTTGTTCTTCTCTATTTGCTCTATTTCTTCCTTCATTGCATTAACCCATTCTTCATTCTCTAATGCAACTTTCAAAGTTTTAGGTTCAAATTCACAAATTAGACATGTACCTTGTCTTGTTTTGCTTCTAGTTTGCATTCCGGCATGTCTGTCTCCAATGATTTTTGTCTCAAGATGATGTCTTCTGACAAAACTAGCTAAGATTTGATTTCTCCTTTCTTGTTCATCCTGTTCAGGGTCATTTCCTTGCTCAATAGCTCCATCTTGTTCCTCAGTTTGTGTTGTTTGTTGTCCTGCATTATTTCCCTGCTAATCGGTTGACACAGTTTGCGGTGTCGGTAGATACTCTAGATGTTCAATGTAAGTGAATCTACCATAGTCTTCCAGTTCCTTTGTATTTTCCTTTGTGTACTTGTCATCAAACTCATCAACATGAACATTAGTACTTTCAACTATCTTATTTGTAACCTTATTCAAACATTTGTATGCTTTACTTGTAGTGGAATATCCCAGAAATATTCCTTCATCTCCTTTAGAATCAAATTTCCCATTTCTCTCATCTTTCAAAATAAAACATTTACTTCCAAAAATTTTGAAACAACTTATAGTAGGTTTGTGTCCAAACCATAGTTCATAAGGTGTTCGGTTGGAGTCTTTCTTCAGTTGTACTCGGTTAAGAACATACACAACTGTACTGACAGCTTCCCTCCAATATGTCTGAGCAACATTCTTCTGTATCATCAATGTTCTAGCACAGTCAATTATGGACCTATTCCTCCTTTCAGCAATGCCATTTTGCTGAGGTTTTCTCGATGTAGATACCTACCTTTTGATTCCATGCTCATTACAAAATTTAGTAAATTCATAAGAGATAAATTCACCTCCTCTATCAGATCTTAAGCATTTTATTTCCTTTCCAGTTTCTTTCTCTACCTTAGATTTATACCACTTAAACATTTTGAAAGCTTTAGATTTCTCTTTCAGGAACATAACAGTCATCAGTCTAGTATAATCATCAACAAAAAGAATAAAATATCTATCACCAGAACAACTTTGAGTTCTCATAGGACCACATAGGTCGGTATGAACTAACTCAAGTATCTTCTTTGTTGAATAGTCTTTGCTTTTAAAACTAGACTTAGTCATCTTACCTTTCTGACATTCATGACACATGGCATGATCAGGTTTTGTGAAGTTAGGAAATCCTCTAACTCTTTTGTTTCTACTGATTTTGATCATGTTGTCAAAGTTCACATGGCATAACCTTCTATGCCATAACCAAGCATCTTCATCCTTTATTAACAAACAAGAAGACTGATCCATATCAAGATAGAATAGATTACCTCTGGATTGTCTAGCAGTTCTAACAAGTCTTCCTCCATCATCATAGATTTTCACCTTTTTTCTCTCAAAAGCCAATCAGTGGTTCTGATACCAATTGTTAGAATAACTGAGAGGGGGGTGAATCAGTTATCTAGTGTCCCAAAACAAAATGTATAATTCAAAACTACTTTAATTTCTGCTCATTGGTAAACAATAATAACTCTTACTGTCTGTGCTTTTATCGATTACCAGTCTAATGCTAAAATAGTTACCAATCAAATCTAACATGTAACATGTAAAGAATGATAACAAACAAATATCACAATCAACACATAACACAAGAGATTTAATGTGGAAACCCTGTAAAGGGAAAAACCACCTGGGACCGGCAACCCAAAATTGTTCACTCTTCTGAAGTGAGGTTAGTTAAGATCCAACCCTGTTAAAGGTTACAAACACACTGTCAGGTGTGACCTTGTTGGAGGATTTTAGACTAGAAGTTATTGTCCAACCAGCATTCACTATGAGGTTGACAGGATAACAATATGCATTCTATAAATGATACATCATAAGACTTTCAGAGTCCACTCGGTTAAGAGATTTTGACTATATACAATGGTTAAATATGTAACAGTAAATGACCTACCTTAATACAACTTCAATTGCAGATTACAGATCAATATTTAGTCCATACAAATCCTTCTGATCAATATTTCACTTCAAATTCAATATTGTATCAACTTACTGTTCATCGGTAATTGCTCTCTATAGCTCAGTAATTGTTTTGTAACTCGGATCTTGCTTAACCAGTATGATCAAAATACATGAAAACCTTGTTCATACGATATTCCTGCAGTTTCTACTTCTTCCGGCATCCCTCATAAAGAAAATCTATTCTCTTATATAGATGAGTAAATCATTTTCTTCTCCACCATCAGATTTTTTTGCCTAACCATATTCATAGATTTTGCTGCTTCAAACTTTCTCGTTACTTGTGTCAATAACATGTTTCAATCTTCTCCGTTAGATCTTTACTTAATTTTGTCAGTCGTCGATCTATGTAACAAACATTATCTGTTACCTCGATGTTATACTCTTGCTAGCTCATCAGTTTTATCAGCTAAACTAATCATTTAATTCATTCTGTTCCGCTCGGTTAACAAAAAAATGCATCGGTGAACACTACTCGATTAATACTGCAATCGGTATACACTACACTCTATAGGTGTATACTAGAAATGCTTCATTTACTAACAACACTGCTTTGTGTCTTTCAGCTCTATACTTCATCATAGATGAATGCAACATAATAAAGTCAATATTATCAAGTCATAGACTCATCAACAAGTTACTCAATGTGTTCCTTATCCTCATCTATCATGTGCATCTTTCCTCATGTAGATTTATCTCTTCTTCATCTTTTTCACCTTTCTTCAGATGTCTTAGTATAGTAACTTACAAGATAAGTGTTGTTAAAATAGTTGACATCAATGACAACATAATACTGATTTAATCATATTACATATCTAATCAACAACTCCTCAGTGATCTTTAATCACAAATTCTTCTATCAGATTCCAAATCATTTGTAGTTCAACAGGTGTAAGCTACATGGTCTCATCAAGGATGCTGATCTTTTTTTCATACTCTATTGTGAGGGTGGTCATCAACTTATCCATAATGTCTTCTTCCAAGATCTCACCACCATTATTCCTGATTCCTGCAACTTCTTCACTAATCGTTTGGTTGTAAGCTCTGATGTTCTCTTTAGGTAGCATCTCTAATGCATTGTATCTTTTCTTCCAAGTTTTTCTGTGTGCATCCTTTGCTTGTTTGTCTTCTTCAAATATGTCTTCTAGGTGCTTCCATATCTTGTGGGCTATATCTACTTTTTTTATTTCTAAAAAATCACTATTAGATAGGGTGCCGATAAGGGCTTCTTTGGCTATTGCATTCTAATGAAATAATTATTTTTTATTTTCAATTGCATCATCTTTTGTAAGGTATGCAAGAGTAGGGATCTTGAATTCTTTGATAGTTACATCAAAAACTTCAAAAGAAATGCATTGTAAATGTGTCACCATCTTGTTCTTCCAGTCAAGATAATTCTCTCCATCAAACTTAGGACTTTCTTTTCTGAAGAATGCCATCTGATCAACCTCAAGCTATTAAAATTTCCCTCTGAGGCACTTGGCTCTGATTCCAATTGTTAGGAATAGTCCCAAGAGATAACTGAGAGGGGGCAAGGGGGTGAATCAGTTATCTACAAGTTTTAATTGTTTATCCAATTAAGTATACTTAAACATAAAGCATAAACACAATGAAATATCACTTGAACACAACACCAATATTTGGTTACGGGGAAACCCAAATAGGTAAAAACCCCAGTGAGAATTGACACCCACTAATAATCTACACTAGTGTATTGTGATCCTTGTTAGAAGATCCTTAACCCTATTAGGAGTTTCTTTACAATGTATTTAGTAAAGTGAACTAGTCAAGGGTCAAACCTTGTTAGGAGTCTTTTACAATTAACCTTGTTAGGGGTGAGAATGCACTGTCTGAGAACACACTGCTCAAATGAGTGAAGGCTACAACCTTCTGAATAATAGATACACACTATATCTAGATCTTGGTGAACTGCACTTTGACCTACTGCCAGGATTAGTTCCAATGTATAGCACAAACACTTTACTTGGTCACATAGACCTTCTGCTGATGTCTCAACACTTCGCACACTCTGATCTACTCTTCATAATCTGCTCTGAACCATACCAAAGCAATCATAAGTGACTACATATAAATATATTTCGTTTAAATGATATAATCAAGTTGGCCTATTAGAACCACCTTGAAATTATATTAGAGAAACCATAATATACTCCATTAATGATTCTGTCAGCTCTACTAAGCACACAACACATTTTGGGACTTATCGAATAACAATAAATGTAGATGCACACTAGACACTGTCGGCTCTACCAAAGTAACTAGAACTTTCTCCTCAAGCTGACTTACATCATGCGCTCTTAACTGAACATTAATAACTCTTCTCCAAACACTAATCCAAGGATTCATAGCGAAATAGTAGGCACAACTCGTGAACCAATATATTCTCTGTTGGTTCTTCTGAATAAATATTAGAAACATTGTATTGATGAATAACAATTGCATAACTTCACTTTTATTGATCATTAAACTCTGCGTCCATGAATGTAACATCAATAACATATCTCCATCACATATCCAAATGCATAAGGCTCCATGATAACTGTATGGACAATCATACACAGAACATTGCCTGTAACTCTGTTAGGAACACTGCTGACACAAGCTGTTGTATAACTGTCTATACTAATAGTTAACCTCTGCATCCATGATATCATGCCGATAACATGTCCATGCTACATATACTAAAATATTACTATATAACTCTTCCATGCATGCTACTTACCATACATTGTCATTAATGACAAACATACAGTTATCACTGGCTTGCTGGAAAATCTCCAACATGAACTCACTAGAATTTTAGTTGATGACAAAAGCTGAGGGAGAAACTCTCATGATAAGGACACCTCTTAAGGAACTGGTAAAGGAAGATACCACCCAAAGGATGGATCTTTTTTGAGTTCAATGCAAGTTAAAGGACAAGTTGTGCGAGGTGATAATTGATTTGGGTTCCATGGATAATATCATATCACTTGAGGTTGTAGACAAATTGAAGTTGGAGGGACTTCCACATTCTTGTTAGTACAAGGTTAGTTGGTTGAATAAGGGGTAGAAAGTAGTTGTGAATGAACAATCTTGGGTAGAGTTCAATGTAGGGGGATATAAGGATAAGATACTATGCAATATCTTGCCTATGGAATCTTTTCACCTCTTTCTCAAAAGACCTTGGAAATTTGATAGGAAGGTACGCCATAATGGTGAGAAGAGCTCTTACAATTTCTAGAAAGATGGGGTAACCTATATGCTGGCTTATAAAGGAGAAGAGAAAGGGGATGGTCAAGTTGGACCAAGTGTGTTGATGGTGGGTGAGAAAGAGTTCACTAATACTCTTGAAGAAGAAGATGAAATAGGCTTTGTATAAGTGCTAAAGCCTAAGGAAGATAGGAAGAAGGAAAGAAGAACAACATGCCCGAAATAAGTTGAAGAGTTGTTGAACCAATATAAGGACATCATTTCTGATGTAATTCCTGAGTCTCTACCACCTATGAGAGACATAAGTCACCATATTGATCTTATTCCTAGAGAACTACTACCCAACATGGCAGTGTATAATGGCATTGCAACAAAATGAAGAGATTGCTAGACAAGTGCAGAAGTTTCTTGATAAGGGGATAGTAAGGAAATTCTTAGCCCATGTGTCATACCCTCATTTCTTTCTCCAAAGAAGGATGGTAAGTGGCAGTTGTGTACCAATTCTAGGGCCATTAATAGGATAACTATAAGATATAGATTTCCTATTCCTAGAATAGAAGATTTGTTGGATTGTTTGGGGGGAGCTTTGTATTTTTCTAAAATAGATCTGAAAAGAAGGTACCATCAAATAAGGATATGAGAGGGGGATGAATGGAAGATGAAATTTAAAAATAATGAAGGGTTGTATGAATGAATGGTTATGCCATTTAGTTTGTCTAATTATCCTAGTACATTTATGTGACTAATGAATGAAGTTTTTTAGGACTTCATTAGGAAGTTTGTTGTTGTCTACCTTGATGACATTTTGATGTACAACAAGAATAAGGAAGAGCATTTGAAGATGGTTTTGCAAAGGCTACTAGAATAGCAATTGAAGATAAACTTGGAGAAGTGTGACTTCTTGAAATAAGAGTTGGTGTATCTTAGATTTATGATATCCAAGGAAGATCTGAAAATGGATCCATCTAAAGTGGAGGCCATCATTAATTGGCCAACACCAAGGGTTGCTAGAGAGGTTTGAAGTTTCCATGGCTTGGCCACATTCTACAGGAAGTTCATAAGAAACTTCAACAACATTTGTGCACCAATTTTGGACACCATCAAAGGAGGAGGTAAAATGAAGTTTGAGTGGAATAGTGCAACAAATAAGAGTTTTGAGGAACTCAAGAAAAAGGTATCCAAGTATCATGTTCTTGTTAGCTTGTGGTGACTAATCAGGAAAGTACTGTACACTTTTCTTCCCGACCTCGCCGGGGTTCAGGGTTGGGCCGAGCCCCGAGCGGGGGTTTGGGGGCGGCAACCCCCAAGAGAAGGGGTTCGGGGGCGCAGCCCCCGAGGAAATTTTTTTTGAGGCCTACTACTTTTTTTCAATTTTTTGGGCCGACTACTTATAACTCATTCTAACCCTAAAGCAGGAAAATATTGTATAATATGGCTTAGGGTTAGGGATTTTCATGATGTATGATTTTAGTACTTGCGGCAGAATTGGGCTGTAAGGGATTACAGATTGTAATCAGGTTGTAATCACTGGATAATAATAATATTGGACTCGCTGTTGGTGGACGTAGCCCAGGGATTGGGTGAACCACGTTAAATCTATGTGTCTTGTGTTCTATTCTGTGTGGTTTATTATTTTCTGATATTAGTTATATTTGCACATAATTGTTATTTCTGCCTTGTTAATCCTAACAGTTCTTGTTTTACTAGGTTGTAATAAATTTTTTACAATAGAATGTGATGCTAGTGGGTTTACAATAGGGGCTATTCTTAGTCAAGAAGGCAAACCCGTTGCATTTTTCAACAAGAAGCTGAATGAGGCAAAGAAAAAATATTCTTCTTATGATGTAGAATTGTATGCTATGGTCTAGGCATTGAAAAAATGGAGGTACTATTTTCTTCCTAAGGAGTTTATTGTATATAATGACAACCATGCTCTTAGTTTCTTGAATGGATAGGAAAAAATCAACCATAGTCACATGAAGTGGGTTGAGAGTTTGCAGGCTTATACCTTTACAATCAAGCATAAGAAAGGATAAGCCAAAAAGGTGGTTGATGCACTTAATATAAGAGTTCTAATGGTGCAAGAAGTTCGGTTTCAAAGCATAAGAGAGGATGCATTGAAGGGAATGTATGTGGATGATACATATTTCAAGGAAGAATTTGAGGTTTGCATGAAGTTAGAGAGTACTTTTCATTCTGATATTTTAGAATTTATATTGCAAGATGGACTGTTGTTTAAGGGAAGCCAACTATGTATTCCCAAATGTTCTATGAGGGACAATGTGATTAAGGAGAAGTATTGTGGAGGTATTGGTGGTCATTTTGGACTCAACAAGACGTTGGAGTTAGTGCAAACATTTTATTATTGGCTAACGATGCAAATAGATATAAGGAAGTTTGTGGAAGGTTGTCTTGTGTGTCAAAGGGCCAAGGGAGTGTCAACAAATGCTAGACTTTATTATCCTTTACCCATACCAAAAAGACCTTGGGAGTGTTTGAGTATGGATTTTGTGATGGGGTTACCAAGGAAAAAGACAAGTTATGACAATGTGTTTGTGGTGATTGATAGATTCAACAAAATGGATCATTTTATTCCATATAAAACCACTAATGATGCTAGTTACATTACATGGATACTCTTTTAATAAATAGTTTGGATTCATGGCTTATCCTTGATCATTGTATCCAAAAGGGACAACAAGTTTGTAGGTTAATTTTGGAGGACCTTATGTAAGAAATTGGGCACCAATTTTTCTTTTAGTTTGGCCTATCATCCTCAAACAGATGGGAAAACTGAGGTGGTTAATAGATCCTTGGGAAACTTTTGAGATGTTTGACACAGGAACATGGAGGTAGTTGGGATGCCATCATACCTCAAGCAGAGTTTTCATATAATGACCCAGTGATTCATAGCATGAGCATGACTCCTTTTGAAGTTGTTTATGGGAGACATCCAAGAGGAGTCTTTGAACTCAAGAATATGGATGGTTTGGATAAAAGGAGTGGACATGTAAAAGAGTTTGTTGAAGCAATGGTGGAAATCACTAGTAAATTTTAGCCTATTTTTCGATGAGGATTAGTCAAATTTTCAATACCAATTGGTCGACCAAAAATGTTGTCAAACTTTTTTCGTCGCTTATACGATGGTAAAAATAATCGTCAAAATTTTGATGTCCATAGTGGTTGAATTATCAACCAAATCATCGTCAAAGCGATTGCTTCAACCTGGATCATACCTTTTATCTATGTGACCAAATCCCATCAAACTTTCGATGACATGTGGTTAGAATAAATGTCAAATACATAGCGTCCTTGTTGAAATGCCAAAGAGAGTTTGTCAAAACTTCAATGACATTTGGTCAAAATATTGACATATAATTTAATTTTTTTTTAAAAATATCTATATATTTTTTAATTTCACTATTTTTATTATTTATCTAATAATTATTCATCATATAAAATTATAATAATCATAACTTATGTCGATATTAAGTATCGACCAGATATCTTATTGTTCTATATATTTTTCGTACGTTGATTGAGATCTTAAGTTATTGAGCTTCTCTTTGTTTCGATAATAGTTTAACATTCTCTACTTAACAGGGCCAACCGCGTGAAGGTGGAAGCTCATCTAGCCCCTCCTAGGATCCTCTTATGACCCTTTATGACACTTTAAGATCTCTAAGATGTATTCTTAGGGATCATAAAGGGTCATAAGGGGTCCTAAGACACAACAACTGAGAAACATAAATGTACGCATCATGGTCACAATTGTTTGGAGACACAACATAATTGAATGCTATACCTAGATGATGCAACACAACCACTACTCTTGTAGTTCTAAGTTGACAATGCAGGATCCAAAAACCAAAGATAAGGAATCTATATATGGTTTTTGGATCCCACAGTGTCAACTTAGAACTCTAGGAGTAGTGGTTGTGTTGCATTTTCTGGATATAGCATTCAATTATGTTGTGTCTCCAAACAGTTGGGACCATGATGCCTACATTTATGTTTCTCATCTGTTGTGATACCTACTTTTATGTTTTGTAGATGTGTTTATTTTCATGTTCTTTGTGTTTGGCTTCTCTCCCTCACATCGAAAATAAGATTTTCCCACTCTGAATCGAGAATGTGCGTGCAATACAAGCAGAATTTGCATGGATAGTAGGTGGAGCTGAGAAGACCCAGCATGTTTACATTTTTTTCTCCTTTGTTTCTTGTACACCATCTCTATCGACAAGTTTCTTCATGGATGGCCTCCACTATCTTCCCCACTACAACTATAACCACTATTCATTCTCCTGCGGTCATTACTATCTTCTCATTGATCAGATCTCCACTGCAATTTCTCTGATGAAAAATTCCAAATTCAATGTTTGGTATTCCTTCATCTCCCCTCAACTCCATCACTTATGTGTATGGCTTCTCTCCCTCACATCAAAAATAAGATTTTTCCCACTCTGAATCGAGAATACATGTGCAACACAAGCAAAATATGCACGGATAGCAGGTGGAGTTGAAAAAACACAACATGTTTACATTTTTTTAATAGGTCAACATTACAATGTTCGCGATGGTCTATAACTTAAAATACGCAATTAAAGACCTCTATAAAAAATGCAACCCTATTGTGTTTTCAGCTCCACCTGATATCCTATGTATATGAATTGAGATTGCATATTGAACTAGGCTTCTCCTTCTGCATTGCTTGAAACCAAGAGACTGTCATAGTTAACATCTAAATGGCGCATCTCCTCTACATCCCCTGCAACTACAATACAAAATGTTTTACTAATCCCAACACATTATAATTAAATTTTTATTACTACGCCAAATTCAATTTAACATGTTTTCTTGTATTAAATATTCATGAATAAAAAATTGAATAGAAAATGTATACCTTGAGTACTACAATGCACATTAGAATCGATGCCTCCATCGTGCTCGGCCGGTGCAGTATCAATATCGGCAGGCTGCATTCCAATGTAAATAATTAGTGTATTTATCGACAATATATACATATAAATACAAGAGAAATACTGAGAAATGTTAATCATTCAGTTTACTACATATAAATATATTCACTTTAAATTTTTTAAAAAATATATAATCAGTGTTTCCTTACTTAAAACAAATATATTCACTTTATGTTGGAACTTAACATCAAATACGATAATTGGTAAAGTTTTCAACTTGAAATAAAAATCAATTGGCTTATTTACTTGATCAACAGATCGAACAGAAGAACCTTGTGCACTCATTGCTCGGTATCGTTCAGCCACGACTTTATAGCCTTATTTGAAGCCTATTTTTTTTGTCCTCTTCTGTTATTAGTTTTTTGAACTCCAAGGCCTGCATTTTTTATTGGTATCATGAATTTTTATTGTAGTGAATTTTATCAAAACTAAATTTATTGCAATTTAATTATAAAATCCTTGGTGGAAGCTATGAAATCCTTCATCAGCTACAAACTTTCAGATTGATGCCTGATGAAAGTAGAAGTATTTTTGCACCTCGGTGAATCCTCTTTGTCTATGGTGAGTCTTTTATGGCTGCTTGTGTGGAAGTAAACATGAACATTACAAATGGGTCTCAATTCTTGGAACACAATGAAGAGCCACTATCTGAGTCTCATAGTATGAATTTATATCTTGTTTTGGATTTTTATGAGAAAATTATGATGAATAAAAGAAGACCCCATCATCTTTGGAAGATTATCATTGAATGAGCTTGTTAATGTTATGATACAATTTATCGATGCCCCATTAGATGCATTTCTTGCAAGATGATACAAGTCTCTATTATTTAGAATCATAGACACTAAAGGACTATACAAAACTTGTGATATTTCAAATGATGGAGATATCTTTATAGAAGGAAAATTTAAGGATGTATTCCTTATCTTTCAAGGCTTGTGAAATTGTGCACATCCTTCATAACTAGGTAACAAGACCTTCACTGGAGCAACTTGCATCAGAAAGGATGTTGATTTGTATTTTCTCCTGAATAATGAGATAAGTTTTTTTATTATCTTTTGAGTATTACATTTATTTGCTTATTGTAGTCACTCTCTTATATGTATTAATGTATGTATTATAAGAGCTATTTGCCTTGATCTTTTCCTTTGTCTCCAGGGATGTTCTTGCAGGAAAAGAAGAATGGTGCATTAGGTATGTTACCAAGCTATTGTGTAGAACTCGATCTTATGACAATATCTCCAAAGTGGTTTTGAATCTAGGATTTTTTTTTCATATGTTGATCATGCTAGATGACGTGATTTTGTTGGAGGAAGGTATCTTCTATGATTGTGATTGTGTAAGAAGGGTATCCTTTTATGAAAAAAGGAAGCAACTAGAGGATCTAATTCATTTTATCTCTAAGGATCTTGATCATATTGGTACAGAGGGAGTGAACTATGTCAAGTGATTAGGAAAATTTGTAGCAGCTAGAGGACTCTATGATTCATGAGATAGACTGAAACACTCCACAAGCTAGTTTTAGACCAAAACACTCCACCATAGATCACAGAGTGACTCTTAGATACTTAGTTGACAAAATATGGGACACTCCGGGTGACGAGGCTTCTTGTTGCTTTATTGACTTCAAAAAAGCCTTTGATTTAATTTGTCTGTGGACTGAGACCTTAAATTATTAAGCTTCTCTTTGTTTCGAGAAGAGTATAACATTCTCTACTTAACAGGGCCAATTGTGTGAAGGTGGAAGCTCATCTGGCCCCTCCTAGGAGCCTCCTATGACCCCTCCTAGGAGCCTCCTATGACCCTTTACGATATTTTAAGACCTCTAAGGTGTATTCTTAGGGATTGTAAATGGTTGTAAAGGGTCATAAGGGGTCCTGGGACACAACAATTGAGAAACATAATTGTAGGCATCATGGTCACAATTTTTTGGAGACAATGTAATTGAGTTGTATACCCAGACAATGGAGAGAAACTCCTACACCCCTGATTCCATGTTGACTACATCTATTTTCTCATGAATACAAGGTCCTCCAATAGATATATTCAATTTGGAATTGGGGGTGCGGAAGTTGCTGATCTGCACCACTTGGGTACACAACTCAATTACGTTGTCTCCAAAAGATTGTGACTATGATGCCTACAATTATGTTTCTTAGCTATTGTGAGATCTACATTTATGTTTCTCAGCTATCATGTTACTTACCTACTCAAGTTAAATGAGGCAACTGCAAACATTTTAATAGATTTTAATTATCAAATAATAAAATTTGCATATACTTATGTTCTAAGCACCCTCATTACATGATTTATTATTGTAATCCCCCTCTGACTTACGCATCTATAAAATGAAACTACAACCTATTGGGATTGAGACAAACCTTTTAAAAAAACAACTAAGAAGGATCGCTTGCCAACATCTATTGGAGGACCTTGTATTCATGAGCAAATGTTGGCAAGTGATCCTTCTTAGCTGCTGTTATTTTATAAGGTTTGTCTCAATCTCAATAGGTTGTAGTTTCATTTTCTAGATGTGTAAGTTAGAGGGGGCTTAGAATACTAGTTTATGCAAATTTCATTATTTAATAATTAAAATCTATTAAAATGTTTGCAGTTGCCTCATTTAACTTGAGGTTCATCCTCCACTCTCTAAATTTATTCCTTATCTATGGTCTTTGTATCCCGTAGTGTCAACTTGGAATCGGAGGTGCAAAAGTTGCACTCCATCGCTTGGGTATAGAACTCAATTACGTTGTCTCCAAAAAATTATGACTGTGATGCCTACAATTATGTTTCTCAGCTGTTGTGAAATCTACATTTATGTTTCTCAGTTGTCATGTTTATACCTTCTCTCATTTGCTCGTGTAATTCCTTTTTGAGTATCCCCATTCTCCTTTGCATCCAAAATGAACTCATTCCAATCCCTCACTGGAATGAAGGGAGACTTCATACCACACTACACTCAAACTTCAGCAAGACTTCATACCACGCAACATTCGTAGATTACGTTCAATGCATTATTTACGCTTGTATTGGTGGGAAAACTCTTGAAAACATGCAAAAGAGATTGCATTCAACCATGTTGTTTACATGACGCATGTAGTTTACCTCTAGCATAAATCAACGTTGTATACAAATCTGCGGACGCTGCATGGTACGAAGCCTTGCTCAAGCTTGAAAATGATAGTCAATCCATAGTCAAGGTCAAGGAACAAATGGAATAACCAAGAAAACACTATACATCAAATCATGTGATTGATAGTAGATTGGGGCTCACCTGAGCCATAAACATGAAGAATTATTCTAAAAAAAGATGTAAACCATATAGATGCGCACTTGAGGCAAAGAGAAGTTATGTCATATCAATATTAAAATATTAGTTACAATATGAAAATACTAAACTAACTAATTCCTGAGTTAATCTCTGCATATGGTCGCAACAAAGATATGCAATTACAATACAAAGAAGGCATCATAAAAATATAATTTCAAAATACAAATCATGTGATTGATAGAAGATTGGGGCTCACCTAAGGCATAAACATGAAGAATTATTCTAAAGAAAGATGTAAACCATATATATGTGCACTTGAGGCAAAGAGAAGTTATGTCATATCAATATTAAATATTAGTTACAATATGAAAATACTAAACTAACTAATTCCCGAGTTCATCTTTGCATATGGTCGCAACAAAGATATGCGATTACAATATAGAGAAGGAATCGTAAAAATATATTTTCGGAATTTGCCCTAGCCTGACACGTTTTGCACTCAAATCCTTCATCGCAGATAAGTGGAGATGGGCAGATAGATGCAGATGAGTTGTCATCAACCCAACTAAAGTATCCATAGCCATTATTTCCCTATGATACCCAGTCTACATTAGTTCTTATATTATAATGAATAGTACTTATATTAGAAACTTTAAATATATACACATTAGCAACCTTTTTTCTATTTGGGCAACACCAAAATTGTCATCCAGGGTTGTTCGGTGTCTATGAAGTCTTCAACACACACTGCCCACCACCACATTGACAGTTTGGCACATTGACAAGAGTCATCGAGCCTATATCAATAATGCACCACACCATCATTACTACATTTATTATTTTTATATGAAATACACCAAGGAGTACCATCATAAATATTAAACATTTACAATAATGAAAAGTAAACCTAAATCAAATAGCTCATTTTTTTTCAGCATGTGTAGTCTTTGTGTATATGAAAAATGAAAGAAATATGAAGCTAAAATAAAATAGTGAACAAAAGAGTATTCCACATAGAGTGAATGAAATATACCATCAAAAGAAGGTAACAAAATCCTGTCATGAAGCATAGACATAGGAAATAAAAAAGGGACAAAAGACAAGAAATAAGAAAAATCATTATGAGTATAGAAAAATCATTTATACTATAATAAAAAAAGAAACACTCTTTATCAACAATTTTCAAAATCATTAGGACTATAGAAAAATTATTAAGACTATACAAAATTAAATTTTAGAAATGGATGGTTTTGATGCTTTGCCATTACAACAATTGAGTATTCATCATTTGGTATTGTGTATTCCATTTAAGTATGTTAACAATGTTCAAAATCCTGTCACCAAGCACATACAAGAAATAAGAAAAATCATTAGGACTATAGAAAAATGAAGTTCTAGAAATGGACGGTTCTAATATTGCTTTGCCATTACAACAATTGAGCATTCATCATTTGGTACTTCTTGATGTATTCCATTTAATTTTTTCAGTTGCCGTGTTTATGTGCATATTCTTTGTGTGTTTGGCTTCTCTCCCTCGCAAGGGATACGTCAATAGGTAATTGATTTGAAAGCATAATGATTTGACAGTCTTTTTTTAGGATAGGCGTAATCATCCTGCCAACCTTAATTAGCAACATTTGTGATATATGTCAAGTACTTATAATCAGTATGCCCAACAAACAGAGACTTAGTAGTAAAAGCATGTCCTTTGGTTTACTAGTTTACTTATAATTCGTATGCCCTTGATCATTTTTCTAGTTGTTCTATCCATTACTAAGATCCAGTAATCTAAATTTGTGCCTCCACATTTCACTGGAAAAAATTATGTTATATCAGTTCATGCACCTGCATATGCTTTGAGGAATATGCATACCCTGCATGAAAGCTTCCATATTGGTACAGGCAGGAAGAATGCTGAAAAAAGTTTGTAGAAAGAAGATTTGTAGCTGTCAATTGCATTACTCGAAAGTTCTACGAGCCTTTTCAATAAATATATTTTGTCCAGATTAAAACTTCCCTTTCTTTTATATTTTGATGGAATCCTTATACTGTTTGCAACCTCTAGCTCAAATTGATGGATATCCACACTCTGATCTATGGCTCCCAAATTGGCGCAAACATATTGGACACTAGAAAAGGTTCTCGAATCTATATTTGCACCTACAGATTTCATTTGTGTAGGAGCCCTTTCAACAAATCTAAGTTCTCCATATTCTGCTCCAACGGTTTGATAGATGTAAAGGCAAATTGCCAATTTTTTTGCCATCAGAAAAGGGGCTTTGGATTAGGGTATGGACATCTACCAAAAGATAACAAAAGAGTCATTTTTGTCGAATGTAGTTGTAAGTGCACTGGTAGACATGTATGAAAAATGTGGAACAATAGACAAGCATTTTAACTATTTGAGAAAATGCTTCAAGGAAATGTGGTCTCATGGATTGTAATGATCGTAGGATATGTACTACATGGATTTTTTTGAAAAGGATTGAAGAAGATATAGTTATGTGCACACATTGGTGTCCTATCATTGCACAAGTGCAAGATGGTAAGGGTCTATTCATGGAGGGAAGAAAAAAAGGTCATTTTAACCTTACAAGGCAAGAGGAGAGACAGTCCAAATAATTCTATGGTGACTATCCCAAACAAAAGACAAATGATGGAATTGCTAACATGTTTTCTTTTCATGTTTCTAACAAGTTTGTTGCAAATAGAACCATCATTACAATAGAACCACTCTTTCAAGATATTCTTGGCCAAATCGACTTGGATAAAGAAAGAAGATTGATCATGGAAGATAAATAATTATGAATGATAATAGAAGATAAATAATATAATAATGATAGATGTTGATGAATATTATTAATGGATCAAATAATAACATATTGATAGATGAAAGAATAATTATTTCTGTGTCTACAAGCTCCATTAGCCAAAATCACGACCAACCAAATATGGTTGTGGCAGTTATAATAGGATTATATATAGCAAACAAGGAATGTACGAGCAGGATCCTTGGTATGTATGGATGAGAACAGGAAATAAAAGATAAAAACTAGTTTGTGTGCAATTTGTGATTTTGGAAAGGTCTTAAGAGCCTTGTTTTGGATTCCATTTTCTTTATGCAATAAGGGTCCATTTGGTGCATGGAATACCAAATGTCAGATATAGTCAATTCTGGAAGATGCTGCAATTCTGGAAGATACAAATTCTGAAAATGATTTCCGGAATATGAGATGACCTGTTTGGTTCACCTAGAAGATGACTAAGAAGATGCATAAGGAATTTTAATTCTGTAATTTAATTTCTTTAGAATTGTGTGTATACATTTGTATATATACATACATACATGTGTGTATATATACATATATGCACACATGTGTATATATACACATACACATGTGTATATATGTATATATATGTGTATATGCACACATATATATACATATGCACACATGTGTATATATACACACACATACACACATATACACATGTGTGTATGTATATACACTTATATATACACACACATTTGTGTATATATACACACATATACACATGTGTGTGTATATACACACATATATAGATACACACATGTATATATATACATCCTTATATATATACATAAATACACACATGTGTGTATATACATATACACACATTTGTGTATATACACACACTATATGTATATACACACATGTATATATATACATCCTTATAGAAGTATAATCTACATCCTTATGGTCATAGATCCCACGAAATATTAAATTTGCTTTTAGAAAAATTGGAATTTCCAATTCCACCTATTTGAGTTGAAGATGAAATGCCCATTTTGGGGGCAAAATTGGAATTTCAAAATTCCAATTCCAATTTTGTGGACGGACACAAACATGGAATTGAAGGTCACATAGTAAGATTTGAAATGTTTTGAGAGTCACCTAATGTGACTGTACCCACACAACAACGACATATACTGACTTGTATAGTTTTGTTTCTCTGTTTTGTTACTACAGTAGGACTTTAAGAAGAATGGGGGTCATTCCATGAACATAGAGGCCTAATCTTCATGGAGTGACATTGTTTAACTTGTATTATAAATTCCTAACATTGCATATGCAAAATCGAGCAGGGTTAAAGGTGATCACAACATTGAACAGTGAGAAAATACATTGAAAATGAATGCCAAAGTATAGCAGTGGCTAATTTGTCCAAACAAGGGGTGAGTTTTATGTTTGGAAATGTTCTAACATGTTGAGTAGATGGTGAATCAGTCACCAATTTGATGCAGAAGTTCATGGAGATAGGACATTGAGAAAGCCCTAAAAATAAGGGTTTGGAGACACAAAATTGGGGTTTTCGGTGTTGCAGTGGGACTCTGTTTAATTGCTTGGAGATTTGGACATTTTGAATAATTATAAGAGACTACTGAAGGTTTGGGGTCTTAGAAGTATAATAGTGTGATTCCCAAACCCCGAAGAGTTGAACCCATGGATAGTCAGTATATCAAGTGGAGTGTCATCAGTATAGCTTTACATCTTGAAATGATAAAATGAAAGTCATGCTGACAAAATGAAAGTCACTTAGAGATGATTAATTTCATAAACATTTTTTATTATTCAAAAGAAAAAATTGTGTTTCCTTGTGGGATAGGTATAGGACTTCACTAATTCATTCATGTAAGTTGTGAAAACTATTCTCCCTTTAGGTCTCTAAAGCCAAAAAATGAATTCCACACTCATGAACAATTTAGACAGCCACTTGTGAGGCAAAAAATTGAAACTACAAAAGCTTGGTGAAGGTCTGTCCTAAAATTAGGACCATGACTTATATGGATTCAATGGTACTTTTGCCTCCTATGACTTAATTTTAATAAAAGTTCCAAGCTAAAAATAATGAATCTCACCAAATTGACCCTAACATGCATGAATTTAATGCTTAAGGTAGATTGACATGGTATGGAATGAATTCGGTTGTGACTGCAATTCAACCTTAAGACAAGATAGTCACTACCTTGAGACTTAATGGCCTATGTAAATGCAATTTCCATTACTTTGATTTAACTTGGATCAGTCAATTCATTTTGAAAAGAAATCTCATAGATAGATCCCAATGTGAACTGAGAATACTTATTTGATATTGATAAATATTTGAAGTGTTATTTTAATCTTCCAATCTTAGAACATCGGTTTCAAACACCCACAACATAAGTTTGCAAATTTAGGCCGCGAATTCCAATTAGACTTGTTGCTATCTACGCCCTCAAATAGGCAACAAAGATGGAATCTAAACAGATAGAATAGATTTCTATTCCCTGTTTTGTTCCCCTACAAACTACCCTCAGCTTGTTCCAATATACACTCCTACACTCTCAACCCGACACCAAAATCTCTAGGTGAAGTGGCCAGTTTAGACTAGGGCTCAATGTCAAAGGTCAGAAATGGGTTCACACTACCACTTGAAATAATAAATTAGAAAAAGAAAGTGCATCATGACCATAAAGATCTTGAAAAGGAGGCATACTAATCTAGACATTATGAGAGGCATTATAGAAATAGTCTCCTAGGTGCAACCATTTTACCCAAGTACCTTACTAATTTGAAATGTAATTCCTCAAGTATCCTTCTATCTATTTATTAACAATTAATTTTATCTTGTCTATTTGAGGATGATAGCTTGTGCTAGGTGTGAGCTTTGTACATGTCAAGTTAAATAATTGCTTCCAAAAGAAACTAAGGAACCTATTATCTCTATTACTGACAATACTCTTGGCCAGTGAACCATGCAATATGAAAATCTCCCTAAAGAATAACTCTACTATTTGGGATGCGTTGAAATCATATGTGAGAGGAAAGAAATGTTCATACTTTTTCAATTTATCTACCACACCATATGCACAATATGTACCTTCAATCTTAGGCAATCTAGTGACGAAGTCCATGGAAAATTTTTTCCTCTTATATTTGAGTGGTTGTAGTAACCTTGCTAACTACTCACCCTTATTTTGATGAGAAGACAAAAATTCCTTGATGTATATGAGGACATTCTCTTTCATCCTTTTCCAAGAAAATCTATCTTATAATTTTGTATAAGTTTTGAAATACCCTTGATAACCAACAATGGGTATATCATGAAATACTATTAATACCTTCTCCTTAATTTTAAATTCTAGTACCAATTTATTCTTGTAGTAGGTCAACTTGTTAGCACTATTCTAAAAATTTTCATCCTCATGCTAATTTTTTTTTGAAAAAATTGGTTTTAAAACCTAGCAGTAGGTATTATTATGGCTAAAACCCTAGTTTTATCTAAGCCCTATTATGTTGGAGTGTTACTTTTTGCTCACTAACATTTCCTATTACGCATGTGCAATTTTGACCCCTCTTATAATAATCACCTCATATGTTATGTTACTAGGTTTTTCGGAGGGGCCCCCTTTAATAAAATTGCTTTAAACCTTAGTTTTCCCCATCTATCCTTTTAACTAGTCTCTTTTCTAAATGAGTGGTTGTCATTAAATCTTGAGCCTCCTAGTGGTTAGAGTTTCTGACATGCGATTTAGCGACGAGTTGACATCTATCTCAGCAGGCCCATCTTTGGTGTCATGCTGATGATTAAACAATGGAATGCATGAACGGCTGTCGTTACACCATAGGGTCGAGTTGACTTCTTTTTAAGCTTTGTGGTTTAGCGACATGCGTCCGATCAAATTTTTGCTAATAGAGGCAGGTTCTAGTTTTCCAGTCTCCATGGCAATTCTCTTAGGTTGACACTTGTCTTAAGTGATGTAGTAGCTATGGGGTCAGACTTTTTCAAAGGATAAAGCTCAGATTAATCTTATAGTTGTCGTTATACCATTGAAGAAAGTTGTGAAGTATTTAGGCTTGCGGTATAGCGATGACCATTCGATCTTGTTTGTAGGATGTGGACTGAAAGGTGGGTCCTTAGTCGCTAGGTCATGCTGACATGTTTGTTTTTTATTGGCCAAAAGCAGGAGGTGACCTGTCAGAATCAGTATGTTTAAACACCAAGGAAGAAGTTAGGGTCCCGCTTGTTGATTTTTGAAACGTGGCATTTGTTGATTTGACGAAAGGATTCATAAAGTAAAAGTGGGACCAAAGTTTTCATATTCATGATGATCATCTGATTAAGTTGCATCAACAGTTGTTGCTATGTCTCAACCAAGTAACCTTGACATGTTTCTATTAGCACTTTAGTGATAGGTTGACACCTGTCCACCCAAATCAAAGCCAAAGATAAGTTAAAGTTTTTTGCACATGCTACTTTTAAAATGTTCTCATTGGTCAAGAACTGATCTAGGGGAAAGTAACACAGGGTTACGCTACTGAAGTTGTTAACCATCTGATGGGCTAAAAAGTAAAAAGGATCGATGGTTCAAATTTGAATTTTTGCTCTGTGATGTTGCTCGCGTCCCATGAATGTTTAGGCTGCTAGTTTTCAATAATGGTGAAATTAATGAGTTTCACATGGATGAATTGAAAATGCTTGGCAAGACATTACATACTCCAATTTGATTATTGCATTCTTTGCCTCTTTCATAAGCGTCTTGGAAAACTAGATTATTTTTTGGAATGATATCAAGCAGAGTTTTGCAGGCGCCTAGTAGGTCATATTTATAACTCAAGAATTGTTTGAGGTTTTGAGGAAGTTGTAAAGGGATTGTGTTGTTAGCTAGTAATATTTAGGGTTTTCTCTGGTATTTGTGCATTGTTTTGAAAGCCCTAGTTAAAATGCCTCCAAAGAGGGGGTTGTCTAGGAAAATAGAGTATAAAGATAGGGGTGTCTTTAAAGAATTGATGCAATTGCTCCCGCATTTAGACAATGGGGCAGCAAGAATGAAGGAATTAGTCCCAAGGAACCCTAGGGATTATGTAAATAATGGGCTCCATGACAGAGGAAACTAGATGAGGGACGCTAGGGTGGGAAAGGATCAAAATGGTCTTATTTTTTTCAGGTCACTGTATTCACAAAGGAATTCGTGTGCCCCCCTTAGTAATATTTGGCAATTTGATATAGGGAAGTTGGTTGTCCTTGCAGTGTTTATGGATGCAGAATTGCTAAGTGTTATGATCCTGTTACTAGATGCGTCAAGGATGTAAATGGAAATGACCTAATCAGCATTACAGAAGATGAGATCAGGGAAGTAGTCTCATTGAACGACCCTTCTGTTGGGTTAGAAAAGATAGATTTTAATGAGTTCACTAAGGTATATGAAGCTCAGAAAGATTATTTAAGGATAGGGCCTCTAAGGGATTTTCTGGACCAAATTGGATCAATGTGTGTTATTAGCCCAAGTACACCAGAGCCTTTTAGGTTGGATCTATTCAGTAATGTGCACAGGGTTTTTATAAGTCTCTAACTCTAATCTTGGGGCATGATGAAGCCACTCATATGCCTATTCCCTATATGTTTATGATGGTGCAGTCTTTGCATGCCTAGTTGGCACTAATCTTTGACTTTGCCTCTCAATTGGCTAACCTAATCCATGAGGGATTGATGGGAATCAAGAATATGAAAGTTAGTAGGCCCTTTGGGTGGCACTCTATGCTAATTCATATGTTCTTGTACAAAGGTGAGCAGTTTTTTAGTTCAATAATCAACATTGTCAAAGAGAGGAATGGAGAAACTCTCCCAGTTCAGTTGTGGACCATAGTTTTGTCATGGGATAGAACTGATGCCAGTTTTATTGTGTTTGATAGGGATTTTGCCTCAAGGCTTAGGACATTGTTGTTTTTTGACAATCCAAGAATCCCAAGGGAATTGTTAAGATTGATTAGGCCAAAGGAATATTGTCAAGATATTACCATAGTTCATAATTTTGGTGATATTATATTGTATCCTATTTCTACAATTTTTTGAGTATACGGTTGCAAGAAGGCACCATACATTTTGCCCTACCAAGTTCCACTGAAGATAGGATATGTAGAAATTTTAAGGCAAATTGGTGACCTGCATGAAACTACTCTCACTGGTAAAGGAAGAGGTACTTTCTTCCTAGATATCACAATTGCACATCAATATGTTATCACTAAAGGAGGGTGGGTGCATTTAAACCAAGTCTTGCAACCCTATAGGATGCCTACATCTGCAGTTAGATGTGCAGACAATGAGGGTTTCTTGTCAGGAATGTTTAGGGACAAGATAAGGTGTGCTCTTATGGAGCACCATTTCTATTTTTCTAAGGACATAATAAGGAATGAGTTTGACCTGCAAACTCAAGAAATTAAGAAGGAGAAATGGATAATCTACAACAAGACTATAGACTTTATCGGGAATTTTGATAAAACTTATGACCCATTGAAAGGTTTTGAGCCATGGGTTAGAAAGGTACAGGCTCTTATGTAGAATTTTGAAGGGATCATGCATGCAGTGAATGAGAAAAGAGCTGTGGTAAGCAAGGAAGACCTTGAGAGAGCTAGGCAGATTTTAAGGCAGCCAGGATATACAAAATTGACCCCAAGGGGAGTTTATACTGTACAAAAGAGAAGTGGTTATACTGTTCTTCTACCAACACAGCAAATAGAAGAGAATCTTCCTTCTAATTCAAGAGGAAAGATGCCTATGGATCATCAAACAATGCAGGGTCCCTCTCCTAAGAGGAAAAAATAAGAGGAATCAAGGCTAGAACAAAATGTTTATTCTCCTTCTCAATCCCCCTTACACTTAGATGAACATGGGGTAGCTGAATAGTTAATGCAAATGAGGAATGAGGGAAACATATTCATTTCCAATGATGAGTTGCAGGAGGGAATGCCGAAGACACCTAAAGAAATAGGGATGGATCTAACTATTGCAGAGTTTGAGGGTAAGCAAATTGACTCTATTTTGAAACAAGCTAGTGATTCTTTTGTCTCTAATGACAAGTTTGTAAAGACTAGAGCATTTTTTCAATTTTTATGGAGAATGAAGATTAATCAGTTTAAAGAGATTTTTGAAAAGAAGAAAGAAGAGTTCCTTGATAGGGACATAACAAAGATTGAAAATGAAACCAAGGGAGAAATGATAAAATAATTTGAGAAGATTACTCTTGAGGAGGGAAGGGCTATGGCCCATACTGCAGGGGTGTTGATTCTTCCAGAATGGGATATTGCGGATGCAATAATTTTTTATTAATTCAAGAAGAGCAAGATAAAGACCCTCACCACTAGAGAACAAGCATAGCAAGCTGCTAGAAGTTTTATCTGATGATCATGCTGCCCTAGTTATGTGGTCCCTTAAGAGGGAAGAAAACAAAGGAAAAAGAGAGGCTCTTTCTTTAGAGTATGTCAAAAAAAATTTAGTGCAACAAGTAGGTGAGACTTCTAGTGTAGAGGCTTCAAACCTCATTTTAGAGACTGCCAAATTTAATGTTAAGGTGGTAGAAAAGGATGCACAAGAGAAGGAAGAGCTAAGGTTTAAGTTTGAATCTGTACTTATGTCTTATAATGAACTTAAAATAGAGTTGATCCAGAAGGACAAGTTGATTGCAGAATTGTCAGGACCATAGGATTGCAGGTCACCCCAATTAATGATAGTTGATAGACCTATAGTGGCTTCTTCATCAAGCCCTATCATTGAATTTCCACCATCACCATACCCAGAGACAAACCTAGATACAAGGCTCAGTTGGGAGAAGCAATAGTTGCTTGAAGAAACAAATCATTTCAAAAGAAAAAGGGTAGAATTGGACAAGCTGAGGGAAGAACATTTGAAAGATAAGAGCTTGTTAGAGTAGAAGTATGAAGAAAAGGTAACAGAGGCTGTGATGCAATTTTCTACAAATTTGAATCCCACAGTTCTATTTGACAATGCTAGGAGACTAAAGGATATTGCTTACATGATTAGATAAGCATAAGAGTGAGTTTGGACCAATCTTCAAAAAATGGATTGAGAGACCTCTAAATGTGAGATTATTCAGATGGTTGTCCAAGTCTTAAAATGATGCTGACCCATTGATTAAACCGTTGCATCAGAATGTGAAAAGGCTTGTAGAGCATGATATACTTTTGGGTGATTTTGAAAGAAAATCAAATTTGCTGAAGAAACAATTGACACTCCCTAGCTGTGATTTGATCCCAGGAGTTTTTAACAAAAATGGTGAACTTAAGGAATTGATCAAGTGGAGAGAACAAATAGATGATGACTTTTCTACTAGAATGACTAGCATTTTGACTTTAGAGAATACTTTATTTTTTATACATACTATTGAGACATTAATTTATGCCAAGTCTAAGTTTGATTTCATTCAGCGAGAAATCAATCAACTAGAGGACAAGTGGGAATAGTTATTCGAAAAAAATGTAGAGTTTGCAAATTTTGAGTTCACAAGTGAAGAGGTGTATAATAGGTGGAGGTATCAGTATATTCCACATGCAGAAAAAGTAAACACTCCACCTACCTCTTAAGACAAATAAAAATTGTAACCTTTTAAGTCATAAGGGTTGTTGAGATATAAAGAGGTATTTATTGCAGGAATGACAGCAAAGATATGGCAATCAGATTTGTTGGAAGAAGCCGAGGACAGAATTGAGGACATAAAGCAAGGCGGCTAATCTACAAATATCTCTCCAAATCTGATTGATGTATTTATTGTAAACCTAGTAGGGTTGTTGTGAAAGTTTTTAGGTTAAAGTTTTGTAAGCCCTAGAATGATCGGTAGCTTGTTGCATTTCCTTGTATATAAAGGATTTTCCATGATCATTCTAGGCATTGAGAGTTTAGGTGTTGAGAAGATAGAAATTTTGAAACCCTAACCCTCAGTCGAGGATTAACATTTTGTATTATTTCTTATCAAGCAATAGAGAAGAAGTACGGGTTGCTGCTACTATCTTGCAAGCTTACTATTTAGAATATGATGTATACAAACAATCAAGGTTATGCTTAATACAAATCTCAAATCTTTGTCTCTCCTTTGTATTCATTCTGTGAATCTTTAAATATTTTAGAGATTTATATTTATGTATTTGGCTTTGAGTTTTGATCTAAGGTTGAATTAAATATTGCTTAGGGTGGGATGCATGTTCACTGAATTTATTTGAGGATTTTCTATAAGTAGGAAAGAGTTGGGGTGTTTGTATTTATGTTCAAAGGCTAGTTATTCTTAAACATCTTTGTATTCATTCTGTCTTCTGATATTTTTTCCCAACGGATAAGGCACTTGCTGATATTTTCCTATCTATGCTTTATGGGAAATTATTGAAATCATTATAATCACACACACAAATAAATACCAGTTGTTTTACTTTTATTTACATATATAGTAGTTCTGCCTAGTGATGGAGAGTCAATGAATAATAGGTTGTTATTTAGTACTTTCTCACTATTATCTATTGTAAGATCCAGTATTGAATAAGGAATAGAGTTTTATTGATTGGATTAGGTGTACCCACCTTGGTTTTGCAGAGTTAGAAGTGAAGAGGGCAGTCTTGTCCCTATAGTTGGTCTAGTTACTTATAGATTTCCCACATTTAGAATTAACCCCTCCTTAATATCAGTCATAAGTATATTGGTATGTCATGGAGTGTAAAATCCTATCCAGGATCCAACAAGATGGTGACTTTGCTAGGGATGTTGTAAGATTCATGTAAAATAACACAGGTACAAGTTGAGCTAGACTCCTGGCCTGCTTATTTTTAAAGCCAATTGGTTACCTTTGAACACAAATTTGATTCCTTTTGAAAAATTTTCCTACCCTTCCTATTTGTTTAAAATCATAGCAAACCCTATTTGGCTTGGGTGGTGACTCTAAAATTTATCTGTAACCAGTGCTAAATAAGGTGTTATTGTATCACAATGATTTTAAAAAATACAAGGTCCTGGAGGAAGGAACACCCAAAAGAAAATTTGTAGGGTGAGCTCCCAGCTACATCTAGACAAGGTCAGATTAGGAGAGAAACAAGTACTAATGACATGTCCTTCACTTGGAAGAAAAAAGGAAACTCAAGACAAGAAAGCCTTGCTCCTCCTAGTTAGGAGGGAAATGCCTCAGAATATGAGGAGGCTATTGATCTAGGTCTAAATTAGTATGAGGATTATTATTCCCCTATAGAAAGAGAGGGTGAAAGGTTGTCTCACAATAGGAAAATAATCCCTAACAAACGGTATGGAGGGGAGAGGAGATCTAGAAGTAAGAGTAGAAATATACAAGATTTTGTCCCTCCTTTCACCCTTGGTTCATCATTACCCCAAGGCCTCCATGAATCTCAGGATCAATAAGAGGAGCCTCAAACACAACAAGTTGAATCTAAAACAACTTTACCTGATTCTAAGGAGATCTTTGAAGAAGTATATGAATTAGAAAGAAGAATTCATGAACAATTAGCTATTAGGCAGAAGAGAGAAAAGGAAAGAGAAGAAAAAATTAGGCATGCCATGATAAGGGCTGACCAGTTGAAAATACAACTTCTAAATTTAGAAGCCATAAATTATGTTCTCATTCCTCAATAGACAAACGAACAACCCATTGTCCAACAAGTGTTTGAAACAAGGAATCCTAGGGATAAAGGAAAGTAGAAAGCAGTGGGCATTTCAATTAATGAGCCTGTAGGCCCTAAATTTCCCATAGATCCAACTTTAAAGTTAGGAGCAGACCTTGAGAATGCCAAGAGGGAATAGGAATTGCTAGCCAAAGAATTGGAAAAAGGCAGAATTGGAAGCTTCGGCACTAGAAATGAGAAAGAAGATAGACTTTCTTAGATGGTCTGCAGGACCCACTAATTTTGCTAATTCTACTATGACACAAGGATGAAATGTTGCATATATGGATAATCAGACAATGGGTGTTCCCCCACCAGGAGGGCTTAGGATTTATGCTATGACAAACACTAATGCATCTACATCCCAGGGTGCTGGTATTTTCAATATAGGGATTATTCATGAAAGATGTAAATAGTTGGTTTTTACAAGCATCCCTGGATATCCTAACCCCATCCCTGAAGAAATCAAGAAGAAACTTCCCAAATTCACTGGAAGTAATGTTGTCACTTGTCAGGAGCACCTAAAATTTTTTATTGATGTGATTGATGATTACAACATCATGCTTGATGATGTCATCATGAAATTATTTGTTCAATCCCTAATAGAAGATTCAAGGGATTGGTTTAGGGCTTTTCCACATGGTAGCATAGGCTCATGGGATCAGCTTAGGCATTGTTTCAAGGAATAGTATGGGGATAAAACACATGAGGGTTTTATGTTAAATGAATTTAATAACATCAAGAAAAATTTCAATGAGGACGTTATTGAGTTTAATGTCAGATTCCAAAAGGCCATGCATAAACTCTTGCAAGTCATCCGATTGGATGATTGGGTATGTCTTGTCACCTATTTAAATGCCTTTGATTCTAAGATGGGCTACCTTTTGAGAGATAAGAACCCAAGGAGTCTTGTTGAAGCTTATAAGCTATCTGTAAACATAGAGAGTAACTGCAGGATTCCAGGAAAGTTGGGAAGAAGGGAAGATAACAAATCACAATTATTGAATAGAAAGGATCCAGGAAAGACTATGAGTGTAAAGCTAAAGGATGATGATAGCTTAAAGAAAATATTGAAGGCAATAAAGGACTTAAAGCTTGGTGAGAACAGAAATAATAAAGTTGCAGGAGGTGATAAGCCTACCTTTAACAATTTTAACAAATTGCCAAGAATGCAGAACTATACTTATAATACTCAATGGAAAGATGGGAAGCCTTTTCTTCCTAAGAGAAAAGACAAACCAAATGATAGGACCCCTGATCCATTGCAAAGGAACTCAATTAATGTGGTGGAAGATGTCCCATGGTGTATTGTTTGTCAATCACCACATGATCCTAATTATTGTGTCATATCCCAAAGTGTCCCTTCACAAGAGGAGCAAGAGTGTAATGAGGAATAGCCTTATGGTGACTAGGGATGTGAAATGATTTCCTCCCATGTTTGGGATGAAGTTGACTCTGATGAAGAGGATGAAAATTAGGATATCTTGAATTCTCAGACTAAAACTGAATCATACCATTAACAAGTCTTTTCAGACAAGGATAGTGAGCTTGATAACATTCAGTGTAATGTTTTGAAGGGTAAAGAGATAGTTGTTTTGAGAAGGCCATCTAATGAGGAAATTTCCTTGATAATAGTTGATATGGTTACTCAAGCTAAAATAAGTTATAACTTGAGAAATAGAGTAGTTGGTAATCCAAATCAGAAGCCTGCTAGTACTTTCATCAAGAAGATAGACAAATATGTAAAGACATCCCATAATAAGTTAAAGGATGTTGATGTTGTTGATAAGGTCAAAACAAAGAAAAATGTTAAGCCTAACATTGTATATAAGGTAAAGTCTAAACCCACAGTTGAGGTTGTTCTAGCTTTGCAGAAGGAGGATAGAGTCCATATTGAAGAACATGTAAATATATCCATCTAGAAGGTTGATAAAGAAGCTACAAGCATGAAGCCAAATGTCTCTGATTCAAAATATGTTCCAATTGATATGAGAAAATTGTTGTCACATATTACTATCAAAGTCCCATTGTTGGAAATGATGAGAATAGAAGAGCATAAGGAAAAGGCCCTAAGTTGGGTGAATGGTGTGGTATCCATAAAAACCCAAAAAATAGAAAGAGTTGAGAAACAAGTAGAAATTTTGAATGATGAAAATGAAAATTGTAATGAGGAGATTGTTTCTAAAATTCCCCAAATTTATTTGGATACAAATGTTGTTAGTACTACAGTAGGAACAGTTGATCCTTTCTTTTTTACTTTACTAATAAATGGAAAGTTGCTAAAAAATTGTATGATATATTCAGGAGCATCAAACACTGTCATGCCTACTGAGGTTATGAAATCATTAGGGTTAAAGGTGGATACACCTCATGGAAGATGTCAAGCAATGGATTCAAGGGAAGTACCGATTATGGGTACTATTAAGGCTTTACCTTACAGACTGGCTACATACCCTAGCAAACAATTGACCATGAGCATCTTGGTAGTGGATATTCCTCCCCAATATGGGATGTTACTATCAAGAAAGTGGAGTGCTTATATGGGAGGCAACATATAGTGTGACTTTTCATTTGCTACTTTTAACTGTGAAGGACAAAATATTAAGATTTCCAGGGAACTTAGAACTCCACATATGATTGAAGAAGAAGAAGACACCATGAATTGTTTTCTTGAAACTGACATCAATGCTTTCAAAGTCCAAGATAAAGAGTTGGAGGAGGATGTTGAAAATACACATAAGTCAGACAACCAGGAGGGATGGATTGACCTTGACAGTTTGTGGACCATGTATTTTGATGGTGCCAA
Source organism: Chamaecyparis obtusa (assembly GCA_027943335.1). Classification (NCBI taxonomy): domain Eukaryota; kingdom Viridiplantae; phylum Streptophyta; class Pinopsida; order Cupressales; family Cupressaceae; genus Chamaecyparis; species Chamaecyparis obtusa. The sequence continues at coordinate 1,090,921 of BSBK01000884.1, forward strand.
CAACAAGGAAGGGTTTGGAGCTGGAATATTGCTCATATCTCCAAATGGTAAAACTTTCAAATTCTCCTTTACTTTGTTATTCTCATGTACAAATAATGCTGCAAAATATGAAGCTCTATTGATAGGTCTGAGGTTGGCATCAAGGCATGGTATAAAGTGTTTGAAGGTAGTGGGTGATTCTGAGTTAGTTGTCTCCCAAGTTAGATCAAAGTATGCTTCAAAAAATTAGAAATTAAAGCAATATAGAAATGCAATATGGGATGAAATTGAAAGCTTAAGTGCTTTTAACATTTTTTGGATGGAAAGAAGTCAAAATAGAATGGCAGACTTGTTAGCTAATGTAGCTCTTAGACTAGAAGATGTTACATTTTTAGATATATCCAATATAGAGGTACAAGCTAGGCCTTCCATCCTTGATAATGTAGAAAATTGGTAGGTTTTCTCTAATGACCAAGACATATTAAGATTTCTCCAATGTGAATCTAATTTTGGTGACATAGAAATGGATTTCAGTACTTATGTTGACACAATAAATGATAAAGATGTAATTTTTGGGAAGGAAGTTTTGCATTTGAAATCAAATAGAGTCCCTAAAGGATTAGTTGCTCTAGAAAAGGTGTTTGACAATAATGACAAAGCTTTCTTTGCAAGTATTGATAAAACAAATGAGCTTGAAGAAATAAACTTGGGCACAAAAATAGTACCCAAGAAGGTTTACATAGGTAAATGTTTGTCCCCTAGAACTTGAAATTTTTTTATTGATCTTCTTAGAAAGTTTAGACATGTTTTTGCCTGCTCTTATGAAGATCTTAAAGCCTATATAGAGGACCTCTTTCAACATGAGATTCCACTAAAAGAAGGTACAAAACCTTTCAGATAGAAGTTAAGACCTGTTAACCCTACCTTGGCACCTAAAATGCAAGGAGAACTTAAGAAGATGATGGATGATGGAATAATCAAGCCTATTAGACATTCCACTTGGGTTTCAAATTTGGTGCCTATCAAATAGAAGAATGGTGACATCAGGCTTTGTGTTGATTTTAGGAACCTCATATAAATTCTCTAAAAGATAATTATGGGTTACCCAATATGGAGAACATGTTGCAGAAGGTCACTGGATCAGAATTGATGTCTATGATGGATGGCTTTTCTGGTTATAATCAGGTTATGGTTAAAGACATAGAGCAATTCAAAACTTCATTCACAACCCCATGGGGGACATATGTTTATGTGAGAATGCCTTTTGGATTGACTAATGCTGGTGCCACTTTCTAAAGGGCCATGGATGTAGCCTTTGCAGATTTTATTGAAAAGTTCATGGTGGTATATCAAGATGATCTAACAACATTCTTAGCTAAGGAGGACCAACATTTCCAACATCTAGAAAAGATCTTCATTAGAGCATTAGAGTATGGGGTTTCTTTGAATCCAAAGAAATGTGCTTTTGGTGTGGTAGAGGGAAAACTTCTAGGGTATATTGTTTCAAAGGATGGAATAAGAATAAACCCTGAAATGGTGGAAGCTATTGATAGATTGTCTCTACCAAAGAATATCAATGGAATTCAATCCTTTTTAGGACAAGTCAATTTCTTGAGGAGATTTATTACAAATTTTGCAGAAATTAGCATTCCCATATCAAGAATGTTGAAGAAAGGAACAAAAGTTGAATGGAATGCTGAAGCAGTGCAAGATTTTAATGACATTAAAATGGCTATCAAGCATGCCCCAATTTTGAAAACACCAGATTATAGCAAACCTATGCAGATCTTTTCCTTTGCATCTACCCATACTGTTGCAGCAACACTATTATAGAAAAATGCTGATGGTTTTGAATAGCCTATTTCTTTTTTCAGTAAGACCTTACAAGTAGTAGAACTGAACTATGAAATTATTAAGAAGCAAGCTTATGCCTTGGTAAAGGCTATCAAACCATTCAGGTGTTATCTAGTTGGAGCCACAGTGGTTGCTTATGTTCCAAGTGCTGCAGTCAAGGATATCTTGGTCCAACAAGAAGTTTTAGGAAGATGTAGATGGATCAATAGAATTCAAGAGTTTAATATTGAGATTCATATTAAAAAGTTGGTAAGAGGGTTGGGCCTAGCAAAGTTGATGGCTCAAAGCAATCTGACTGCAAACCAAATAAACATGTTGGAGGAAGATCAAAGACCTTTTGTTTGTAACATGGATTGTTGTGAGTGGTATAAGGATATTGTTAAATACTTGCAAAAGATGGTTTTACCCCCTGAATTGGATGATAACAAGAAAAGAACTATTAAGCTTCATTCCATAAGATATGCAATTATAAGTGGTGAGTTGTGGTGGAGAAGCAATGAGGGTGTCTTGCTTAGGTGTGTAGACCAGGATAAAGCCAAGCTCTTGATGGATGAAATGCACAATGGGATTTGTGAAGGACACTATATGGAAAAGACTAAAACTTACAAAATCATCAGGTTAGTTTTTTTGTGGCCAACACTTTTCAAAGATACCCATCAATTTGTAAAGAAGTGTGACCCTTGTCAAAAATTTGCAAGAAAATTTAAATTCAGTGGAAATTTGCCTCTCAAACCTGTTATCGTTTAGGCTCCTTTCCAAAAGTGGGGTATGAATTTCATTGGAAAAATCCCAAACAAGTCTAGTGGTGGACATTCTTATATCTTAGTAGCAACTGACTACTTCACCAAGTGGGTTGAAGAAATCCCTTCAAAGAAAGCAACTAGTAAGGTGGTAACAGATTTTATGATGCAGAATATCATTACAAGATTTGGTTGCCCAGAAACCATGGTGGTTGATACTGCAATGTGCTTTAGTTCAGAAGAGTTTGTTGACTTTTTTCAGGACAATGGTATTAAAATCTCATACTCATCTCCCTACCATCCAAAAGGTAATGGCCAGGCTGAGTCCAGTAACAAGAGTTTGATTAAAATATTGAAAAGAGTATTAGATAAGAATAAAAGGGTCTAGGATTCCAAGTTGTTGCAAGCTTTATGGGCTGACAGGGTTACAGTAAAGAAAGAAATAGGGCATGCCCCTTTTGACTTAGTCTATGGGATTAATGCAAGATTCCCCCAAAATAATTTGTTACAGATGTATCAGTTCATACAAACCTATGATGATAATATGGATGATGAGATGACTATTAGAATTAATGATCTGATCTACTTGAATGAGGTGAGAAATGATGCCCATACTAGAAATGAGAAGATATAGGCCCAGTGCAAAGTATTGTATGACAAAAGGAGTACTCTGAGAAGTTTTGTACGTGGTGAATTGGTCCTGATGTGGAATGAAAGATTAGAGGATAAAGGAAAGCATGGGAAGTTTGATCCCATCTAGTTAGGCCCATATATCATTGAAGAGAAATGGGGAATAGGTTCATATCTATTGAAGAATCTAATAGGAGAATTCATGGAATTTCTAGTTCATGGACAATTCTTAAAATTTTACTTCTCTTAAATGATTTTCTGAGTCTTTGTGGAGGTTTAGGTTTAGGGTTTTGTGTGTAGTTCTATGTTGCCAGTCAAATTTTTGTTTTAGTCTACTTTTCTAGGAGTTTCTAGTTTTCTCATGTATCTGTAGGAGATACATGTCCCCAAGTATGAGCCACTATTAGCACTATTCTAAAAATTTTCATCCTTATGCTAAATTTTTTTTGAAAAAATTGGTTTTAAAATCTAGCAGTAGGTATTATTATGGCTAAAACCCTAGTTTGATCTAAAACTTGTTATGTTGGAGTGTTACTTTTTGCTCACTAACATTTCCTATTACACAAGTGCAATTTTGACCCCTCTTACAATAATCACCTCATATGTTATGTTGCTAGATTTTTTGGAGGGGCCCCCTTTAATAAAATTGCTTTAAACCTTAGTTTTCCCCATCTATCCTTTTAACTAGTCTCTTTCCTAAATGAGTGGTTGTCATTAAATCTTGAGCCTCCTAGTGGTCAAAGTTTCTAACATGAAATTTAGTGACAGGTTGACATCTGTCTCAGCGGGCCCATCTTCAATGTTGCATTGACGATTAAAAAATGGAATGCATCAATGACTGTTGTTACACCGTAGGGTTGAGTTGACTTCTTTATAAGCTTTGTAGTTTAGTGACAGGCGTCCAATCAAATTTTTGTTGACAAAGGTAGGTTTTGGCTTGTCAGTCTCCATGGTGATTCTCTCAGGTTGAAACTTGTCTTAAGTGACGTAGTAGTTGTGGGGTCAGACTTTTTCAAAGGATAAAGCTCAGATTAATGTTACAGTTGTCATTATACTGTTGAAGAAAGTTGGGAAGTATTTAGGCCTGCAGTATAGCGATGATCGTTTGATCTTGTTTGTAGGATGTGGACTAAAAGGTGGGTCCTCAGTCACCAGGTCATGCTGACATGTTTGTTTTCTATTGGCCGAAAGCAAGAGGTGACCTGTCAGCTATTAGTATGTTTAAACACCGAGGAAGAAGTTAGGGTCCCGCCTGTTGATTTTTGTGTTATGTATGTGGAGCCTAATCAGACTTAGGTTCTTTTGGCATGATTTCCCCCCTGACTTATCTATGGGGTCAAGGGGCAGAGACCCTCGATGCCAACAATGACTTAATAATATTGTAAAGGGTCAACCATCAATTTTCTATTGGTTGAAGTATTTTTTCCCTAATTTCATTATGTCAAAAATACTTGTAAAAGGGCTTAGGGATTGAGCATTATTGTATGAGGGTTTTGTAGCTTCCTGTGGTGGTATTGAGTTGCAAGTTTCAGATTGTAATCATTGGATAATAATAAGGATATTGGACTCACTGTTGGTGGGCGTAGCCCAAGGATTGGGTGAACCATGTTAAATTATGTGTTATTGTGTTCTCTTCTGTGTGTTTATAGTTGCATTTTCTACTTCTTGTTATAAAAAGTGGTATTAGAGGGAGGTTATTTCATTTGTTCTTTCATCTATTCTTTGGAGTAGGTCTCAGGAGTTAGTGGGAGAGTCTCTCGGTTAAGTAGGAGAAATCACAAATGAGGGTAGGCTGAAGGTTGATAAGTTTAATGGGAAGAACTTCCAGTTATGGAAGATGCAAATGGAGGACTATCTCTATCAGAAGGATCTATGGTGGCCATTAGAGGGAATAGCCAAGCAAGAGGCAACAATATCTTAGGATGATTGGGATATTTTGGATAGGAAGGCACTGGGGAGTATTCATCTATGCCTAGCACAATCGGTGGCATTCAATATTACTAGAGCAACGAAAGCTAAAGAACTGATGGATACCTTAGCAAAGTTGTATGAAAAGCCTTCAACTTCAAACAAGGTATTTCTTATGAAGCATTTATTTAATATGAAAATGGTAGAAGGTGGATTAGTCAATGATCATTTGAATGAGTTTAATATAGTTACAAGTCAGTTAGCATTAAATTACTTTTGATGAAGAGGTTAGGGCTCTCCTGATTTTGTGCTCTTTGCCAGAAAGTTGGAATGGCTTGGTAATGGTTATTAGTAATTCTATTTCTGGTTCTAATACCCTAAAGTTTGATGATGTTAATGGTGTTATATTAAGTGAAGAAATTCATAGGAAAAGCTCAGGGGCATCTGCATCAGGTAGTGTATTGAATGCAGAAAGCAGAGGTAGAACAAGAGATAGAGGAAACAACTTTGGAAATCATGGAAAATCATGAGGGAAGTCAAAAGGAAAGAGGTCTCAATCAAGAGGACCTAGCGACTGTTGGTACTATGGAAAACTAGGACATAAGAAGAAAGATCAAGGAGACAAACATGATGGAAACAAGGAGGCAAATGTGGTAAGTAAAAAATCTGAAGAGGATGCTTTGCTCTTTTCTTTAGAAAATGTTGATGATTCATGGGTGTTAGATTCGGGGGCTTCATTTCATGCTACACCCCATAGAGGTTATTTTGTTGATTATGTCTAAGGGGATTTTGGGCTAGTTTATTTGGGAGATAATGAACCCTATCAAATTATTGGAAAAGGGAAAAATCAAGATTAAGTTGCACAATGGGAATCATTGGCTACTACAAGAGGTAAGACATGTTCTAAGGCTGAGTAGAAATTTAATTTCAGTAGGGCAACTCACTAATGAGGGTTGCACAGTTACTTTTAATGATAAAAATTGGAAGGTTTCAAAAGGTTCCTTAGTAGTAGAAAAAGGTGTGAAAGTAGGCACCTTATATCTTTGTACAGGTCATACTGTTCCCTCTACTTTAATTGTTTCAGAGAAAAATGAATGTTCAGGAACAGTTGTTGTAGTTGAAAAGGTAGAAAAAGAGATAGTAGCTAGAGATTCTAAAACAACGTTGTGGCACAACAGACTTGGGCACATGAGTGAAAAAGGTATGAAATTACTTCATTCAAAGAAAGTTCTACCAGGTCTAAAATGTGTTAATATGGATTTTTATGAAAGTTGTGTGTATGGAAAGAAAAAGAGAGTCAGTTTTGTAAAGAGTGGGAAGGAAAAGAAAGATGAAAAATTAGAGCTTGTGCATACAGATATATGGGGTCTAGCTCAAGTATCTTCCCTTGGTGGCTCTCAGTATTATGTTACATTCATTGATGATGCAACTAGGAAAGTATGGATATATTTTATTAGACATAAATCTAATGTATTTGAAACTTTTAAGAAATGGAAAAGCTTGGTTGAAAATGAGATTGGAAAAAGATTAAAATGTCTTAGATCTGATAATGGTGGTGAGTATTGCAGCAAAGAATTTGAATATTATTGTGCCTCTACTGGTATTCATAGATAAAAAATAGTTCCAAGGACTCCACAGGAAAATGGAGTGGCTGAACGCATGAATAGGACAATAATGGAATGTGCTAGGAGCATGAGGTTGCATGCTCAGCTCCCCCTAAACATGTGGGTAGAGGTTGTTAATACTATTGTATATTTGATAAATAGAGGCCCCTCTACTCCCTTGGGTTGTGGTATTTTGGAGGAAGCATGGGCAGATAAGAAGGTGAGTTATTCTTTTCTCAGAACCTTCAATTGTGAAGCGTTTGCACATATAGATTCTAAAAATAGAACCAAGTTGGAAGTTAAAGCTAAGAAATGTATATTTGTTGGATATGGAATTGATGAATTTGGTTATAGGCTTTGGGATTTTGACAATCATAAAATTGTAAGAAGCAGGGATGTCATATTCAATGAGAAAGTGTTGTACAAAGATCTGTTGCAGCATCATGAGAAGAAAGAAAATGATTATGTAGTGTTGGATGATATTCCAAATGATAATGTTCTAGAAATCCCTTATGCTCCATAACAACAGAAACAAAAAATACCACATACCCCAATGAATGTTAGACGGTCAACAAGGCTAAGTAGACCTCCAGATAAATTTTCACCTTCTTTGTACTCTATCTTATTAATTGATGCTGGTGAACCTAAATTTTATAATGAAGCTATGTAGGTGGATACAAAAATTTAGTGGGAGTCTACAATGACAGATGAAATGGACTCCTTGCTGAAAAATCAGACTTGGGATTTATGTAAGTTACCTGCAGGTAAACGAGCTTTGCAGAATAAATGGGTTTACAAGTTGAAAGAAGAAGATGGAGGTAAGAAAAGATTTAAAGAAAGATTAGTCGTAAAAGGATTTGCACAGAAACATGGTATTGATTTTGATGAGATTTTTTCTCCAGTTGTTAAAATGACTTCTATTCGTACTATTTTAAGTATTGTGGCTACTGAAGATTTTCATTTAGAGTAGCTTGATGTTAAAATAGCCTTTCTTCATGGTGATTTGAATGAAGAAATATATATGGTACAACCACAGGGATTTGAGGTCAAGGGTAAGGAGAGTTTAGTGTGCAAATTGTAGAAAAGTTTATATGGCCTGAAGAAAGCACCTCGGTAATGGTATATTAAATTTGATGCTTTTATGAATGACAATGGATACACTCAATGTAATTCTGACCATTGTGTTTATTTCATGAGGTTAAATAATGATAGCTACATTATTCTATGTTTATATGTTGATGATATGCTTGTAGCTGGATCTAACATGGATCATATTAAGGGGTTGAAACAACAGTTAGCAAAATATTTTGCTATGAAGGATTTGGGGGTAGCAAAACAAATCCTTGGCATGAAAATTTGCAGAGATAGGAAGAACAAAAAATTAACTCTATCTCAAGTTGATTATGTTGAGAAGGTGTTGCAAAGATTCTACATGAAGGATGCCAAAGATGTCACTACACCTTTGCCTGGTCATTTGAAATTGACCAAAGAAATGTGTCCAAAGACACCAGAAGAAGAGACAAAAATGTCCAAGATACCTTATGCTTCAGTTGTAGGGAGCTTAATGTATGCTATGGTATGTACTAGGCCAGATATTTCACATGCAGTGGGAGTTGTTAGCCGGTATATGAGTCACCTTGGGATTGAGCATTGGAATGCAGTCAAATGGATTCTCAAATATTTAAGAGTTACATCCAATAAGTGTTTACACTTTGGGGGCTCTTCTACTACTATTCATGGCTATGTTGACTTAGATTTGGTAGGAGATATTGATACCAGATGGAGTACTACAGGTTATGTATTTACTATTGGTGGGACAACAGTGAGTTGGATTTCTCAGTTACAAAAGGTGATTGCCTTATCCACTACTGAGGCAGAGTATGTTGCTACTACAGAGGCAACCAAGGAGATGATATGGCTTCAATTCTTCATGGAAGAATTGGGACATCCACAAGCAGATAATTATTTGTATTCAGATAGTCAGAGTTCCATTCATCTTGAAAATAATTCTGCTTTGCATTAAAAAATAAAGCACATTCAATTGCGATATCATTTCATTCGGTCAATTTTGGATTATGGACAGTTAAAGTTGGAGAAGATACATACAAATGATAATCTAGCAGATATGTTTACAAAGGCAGTGACATGGGAGAAGTTGAATTCCTCTTCAGCTTCGGTTGGTCTTCTAGACTAAACATAATACAAAAATAGCTGAGTCCAAGGTGGTTTCTTTATTCCAGTAGGAGCTATAGGTTTGGTCGATCAATCTCCAAGTGGGAGGATATTGTTGTGGAGTCTAATCAGTCTCCAAGTGGGAAATTGTTATGTATGTGGAGCCTAAACAGACTCAAGTTCTTTTCATGTGGTTTCCCCCCTTGACTTATCCACGGGGTCAAGGGGTAGAGCCCCTCGATGCCAAAAATGACTTAATAATATTGTAAAGGGTCAGCCATCAATTTTCTATTAGTCAGAGTATTTTTTCCCTAATTTCGTTATGTCAAAAATACTTGTAAAAGGGCTTTGGATTTGAGCATTATTGTATGAGGGTTTTGTAGCTTCCTGTGGCAGTATTGAGTTGCAGGTTTTAGATTGTAATCATTGGATAATAATAAATATATTGGACTCATTGTTGGTGGACGTAGCCCAGGGATTGGGTGAACCACACTAAATTCTATGTTATTGTGTTCTCTTCTGTGTGTTTATATTTGCATTTTTTACTTCTTATTCTAACATTTTGAAACGTGGCATTTGTTGATTTGATGAAAGGATTCATAAAGTAAAAGTGGGACCAAATTTTTCAGATTCATGATGATTGCTCGATTAAGTTGCACCAATGGTTGTTGCTACATCTCAACCAAGTAACCCTAACATGTTTCTGTTAGCGCTTTAGCGACAAGTTGACACCTGTCCACCCCAATCAAAGTCAAAGATAAGTTAAATTTTTTTGCACATACTATTTTTAAAATGTTCTCATTGGTCAAGAACTAATCTAGGGAAAAGTAACATAGGGTTACGCTGCTGAACTTGCTAACCATTTGATGCGTTGAAAAGTAGAAAGGATCGATGCTTCAAATTTGAATTTTTGCTCTGTGATGTTGCTCACATCCTATGAATGTTGAGGCCGCTAGTTTTTAGTAATGGAAAACTTAATGAGTTTCGTGCAGATGAATTGCAAATGGTTGGAAATACATTACATACTCCAATTTGATTATTGTATTGTTTGCCTCTTTCATAATCGTCTTGGCAAACTGGATTATTTTCTGGAACAATATCAAGCAAAGTTTTGCAGGTGCCTAGTAGGTCATATTTCTAACTCAAGAATTGTTTGAGGCTTTGAGGAAGTTCTAAAGGGATTGTGTTGTTAGCTGGTAATATTTAGGGTTTTATCTAGTATTTGCGCATTGTTTGGAAAGCCCTAGTTAAAATGCTGCCAAAGAGGGGGTTGTCTAGGAAAATAGAGTATAAAGATAGGGGTGTCTTTGAAGACTTGATGCAATTGCTCCTACATTCAAACAATGGGGCAGCAAGACTAAAGGAATTAGTCCCAAGGAACCTTATGGATTATGTAAATAATGGGCTCCATGACAGAGGAAACTGGATGAGGGACACTAGGGTGGGAGAGGATCACAATGGTCTTATTTTGTTTAGGTCAGCATATTCATAGAGGAATTTGTGTGCCCCCCTTAGTAATATTTGGCAATTTGATATAGGGAAGTTGGTTGTCCCTAGAGTGTTTATGGATGTAGAATTACTGATTCAAATTGCTAACTGTTATGATCCTATGACTAGATGTGTCAAGGATGTGGATGGAAATGATCTAATCAACATTATAGAAGATGAAATCAGGGAAGTATTCTCATTGAATGACCCTTCTATTGGGTTAGAAAGATACATTTTAATGAGTTCATTGAGCTATATGAAGCTCAGAAAGATTATTTAAGGACAGGGCCTCTAAGGGATTTTCTGGACCAAATTGGATCAATGTGTGTTATTAGCCCAAGTACACCAGAGCCTTTTAGGTTGGATCTATTCAGTAAACATGCACAGGGTTTTTATAAGTCTCTAACTCTAATCGTGGGGCATGATGAAGCCACTCATATGCCTATTCCCTATATGTTTATGATGGTGTAGTCTCTGCATCCCTAGTTGGAACTAATATTTGACTTTACCCCTCACTTGGTTGAACTAATCCATGAGGGATTGATGGGAATGAAAAATATGAAAGTTAGTAGGTCCTTTGGGTGGTACTCTATGCTAATGCATTTGTTCTTGTACAAAGGTGAGTAGTTTTTCAGTTCAACAGTCAACATTGTCAAAGAGAGGAATGGGGAAACTCTCCCAGTTCAGTTGTGGACCATAGTTTTTTCATGGGATAGAAATGATGCTAGTTTTATTGTGTTTGATAGGGATTTTTCCTCAAGGCTTAGGACATTGTTGTTTTTTGACAATCCAAGAATCCCAAGGGAATTGTTAAGATTGATTAGGGAAAAGGAATACTGTCAGGATATTAACATAGTTCATAATTTTGGTGAAATTATATTGTATCCTATTTCTACATTTTTTTGAGTATATGGTTGCAAGAAGGCACCATACATTTTTCCCTACCAATTTCCACTGAAGATAGGATATGTAGAAATTTTAAGGCAAATTGCTGACCTGTAGGAAACTACTCTCACTGGTAAAGGAAGAGGGACTTTCTTCCCAGATATCACAATTGCACATCAATATGTTATCACTAAAGGAGGGTGGGTGCATTTAAACCAAGTCTTGCAAACCTACAAGATGCCTACAGCTATGGTTAGATGTGCAGACAATGAGGGTTTCTTGTCAGGAATGTTTAGGGACAAGATAAGGTGTGCTCTTATGGAGCACCATTTCTATTTTCTTGAGGACATAATAAGGAATGAGTTTGACCTCCAATCTCAAGAAATTAAGAAGGAGAAATGGATAATCTACAAGAAGGCTGTAGACTTTATCAAGAAATTTGATAAAACTTATGACCCATTGAAAGGTTTTGAGCCATGGGCTAGAAAGATAGAGGCTCTTATGGAGCATTTTGAAGGGATCATGCATGTATTGAATGAGAAAAGAGATGTGGTAAGCAAGGAAGACCCTGAGAGAGCTAGGTAGATTTTAAGGCAGCCAGGATATACAAAGTTGACCCCAAGGGGAGTTTATACTATATAAAAGAGAAGTGGTTATACTATTCTTCTACCAACACAACAAAGAGATGAGAGTCTTCCTTCTACTTCAAGAGGAAAGAGGCCTATGGATGATCAAACAATGCAGGGACCCTCTCCTAAGAGGCAAAAACAAGAAGAATCAAGGCCATAACAAAAATGTTTATTCTCCTTCTCAATCCCCCTTACACTTAGATGAACATGGGGTAGCTGAATAGTTAGTCCAAATGAGGAATGAGGGAAACATTTTCATTTCCAATGATGAGTTGCAAGAGGGAATACTGGAGGTACCCAAAGAAATAGGGATGGATCTAACTATTGCAAAGTTTGAGGGTAAGGAAATTGACCCTATTTTGAAACAAGCTAGTGATTCTTTTGTCGCTGATGACAAGTTTGTAAAGACTAGGGCATTTTTTCAATTTTTATGGAGAATGAAGATAAATTAGTTTAAAGAGATTTGTGAAAAGAAGAAAGAAGAGTTCCCTGATAGTGACATAACAGAGATTGAAAATGAAACCAAGGGAGAAATGATAAAACAATTTGAGAAAATTACTCCTGAGGAGGGAAGGGCTATGGTACATACTGCAGGGGTGTTGATTTTTCCAGAATGGGATATTGCGGATGCAATAATTTTTTATCAAGTCAAGAAGAGTAAGATAAATTCCCTCACCACTAGAGAACAAGCACAACAAGCTACTAGAGGCATTTCTTTCTCTGATGATCATGTTTCCCTAGCTATGTGGTCCCTTAAGAGGGAAGAAAACAAAGGAAAAAGAGAGTCTCTCTCTTCAGAGTATGCCAAAAATTTGTTAGTGCAATGAGTAGGTGAGACTTCTAGTGTAGAGGCTTCAAACCTCATTTTAGAGACTGCCAAATTTAATGTTAAGGTGGAAGAAAAGGATGCACAAGAGAAGGAAGGGTTAAGGCTTAAGTTTGAAATTGTACTTAAGTCCTATAATGAGCTTAAAATAGAGTTGATCCAGAAGGACAAGTTGATTGCTGAATTGTCAAGACCACAAGATCAAAGGTCACCCCAATTAATGATAGCTAATAGACCTTGTTAGCATATGGTTTTTTTCCTTTTCTTTAAATCAATTGCAAACCACTTTAAAGAATGAAAAGAGAAGAATCTTAACACTAACAAATGAGTTTCTAAAAGCCAACTCTCTGCAAATTACAAGGTGTAGCTACCATCTAGAAATATTTTCAATACATTCTTATGAAGCATAGAAAAATAACATCATGTGTGCTTTTCACCAAAAAACACTTAAGGAGAAACTTCAGTCCATTAACATGAAAAAGAATGTGCAGATTTTAGAGTAAATGTCTACTTCTATCACAATCTCAAACTTTGAATTTGTTAAATCTGAACTTCAATAAGAATTATCTCTGTCACCTCTAAGCATAGAATTCATTCATATCACAACTAAGCTTCATTCAACACAACTTATTTCCACAAGAAAATAAATCACATCAGATAAACAATAGTATTTATCATTTTAAAAGTTGAGACATATACATAACTCCATAAGATATTCCATACATTCTGTAATATCAGTATTATGAAAACTTGAATTAAAGTTTCTAGAAAATAATTTCTATCAAAATCAAAGAGCCAAACCCATAAATAGTTTAAAGTTTTTGCATAAACAGCCACGCAGGGCTTCAACAACTAACTTAGTAAAATTGTCTTACTTGAAAGTAAATCCTACTAACTCGAATAACTGTCCTAAGCATTAAGCATAAAAATTGGACTGGGAGCAAAAATGCCTTCCAAAAATTGCCAAGTGTCTTGGATGGTTAAGGAGTTGAGGTTGTTGCAAGCGTGCTACCCTCCAATCTTTGAATGTGAAATTGAACACAAAGCTGACTAGTTGATGTGGCAAACCGATAAAATCAATCCTCTGTTTCCAGACCTCTTTCTCCCTTTTAACCTCAGCTATCTTTCTTGTGTGCATAATGAAATGATCTTGCTGAAGGATCATCATCGATTCCATCTGAGAAATCTTCATGAGATGCTCGTCTGTAGGTGTCTTCATCCTTTTGAGCTCATTGAACTAGGTTTTCACCTCTTTGATTACCTATTCAGCCATTTTATTTGACGCCTCTTGAGCTTCCTGGCACCGCTCATCAATCCACTTTATATCATTAGAAATGATTTATTTGATCATTTTCAGCCCCTTCATGAGATCTTTTACCTCAGAGATTCCCATAGCCATGGCTTCATTCATCCATTCTATGCATTCTTTTATAACATAAAGAATTGTGTCATCTAGTCTTGGTACTAGCCTCTCCATGAGGAACTTTTGCAAGCCGTACTCTTCAACTTCTTCAATCTAGTGGAGCTCCTTGGTCCAAGTAGTCTTTTCTAGCTCCCATTCTTCAATGTTGGCTTCTACTTCCTTTACCAGGTGATCTCCTTCACTATGGTTTTGATCTAGATTACTTAGCTGCCTTACAACCTCTGCTTTTACGTGCTCCACCCAATCATCAAACGCCTTGCTCACTGCTTTGCTTCTTTGAACTTGGTCAAGAAACCGTTGATTATCAGGGGATCTCATGTCAATGGAAGTTGGCATCTCACTCAGAGGGAAAGGTTTAGGATGTCGAATCAGATTGATATATTGGGCCATACTCTTCATTGCCTCTTTCATTTCCTATTTATCTTTGGCATCCTTCCAAACTCTACTAGTAATTTTCTTGTTTGATACCTCAAAAAACCTCATATTGGTAGCTTTGGTGTCTCTCCCTAAATCTACCTTGGATACTTGAAAATCCTAGACTGAAGCTTCTCCTTCAGCTCTGTCCTCTTTAGACTTTGCAATCTTGGCCATCCAGTGACCATTGCTCTCATCGAAACTAATTCTAGATTCCATCTTCATTTTCTTAACCTTAGAATATTTTCCTAGATACTTTCTTACTACATCATCAATAGCTACTGATAAACCTATGGTCTTTAACTAAAACTACCTTTGGATTAGGGTCTGATGAATCTAAATCCCTGATGACATTGGGAGTAACTCTCTACCTCTGAACCTTTTCTTTTACCCTTTGACTTGATTTGGTCACTTAGACTTTGGGTTCAGGCTACTGTTGACCTTGAACTTGAACCTAAACTTGCAAAGAAATTGATTCAAGTTCAGGTTTGACTTTAGATTTAGCTTTTCCTGCACAAGATGGATCAACACTTAAGTTAGTTAAAATAGAAGTCCTCTTGGTTGAACTCCTCTTCTTGGTTTTTATTTGTTTCTTTGTTGATTGTAAAGTAGCAATAGGGGTTCTTTTCTTCACCAACCATGCTTCTATTCTTTCGACCACCCTTTTCATTCTCTTATGCAAATCATCTTCTTCTAGCTCTTTCCAATATAGCTCAAGAATTGGGAGGGCTTCGACCTTCTCTGAATATTGGGATCTACAACATCAACCTCACTATCTTCCTCTATCCCATCTGTATCCATCTCTAGCTTGAAAGTGATGATCTGCTTCAAAGTTAGCTAGGACCAGAGTCTTTTCCTTACCTCCAGCTCATTAGAACAGTTTACCCAAAAATCTTCTAGCTCAAGGATGTGCATAAACATCTCTGGGACATTGAGATTTGCTCTTGCAAAGCCTCTATAATAAAAATTAACCCTGAGAGTATAAGTTTGCAAACAGAAAGCATCCAATTATTCTTTGATAGCCATAGTATCTTGGAAACTTTTGCATCTATAGTACCCTAATTCAATAGGGAAGACAACACTCAAGGACTTCTTTGGGGTTCCAGCCTTTTGTTCAACTAGAACAAGCTACCTGCATAGCTCCATTAGGATTACATCATCTAAAAAAAATCTAGGGAGCCATAGGGGCTCTTCATCAAATGCTCCTACCCTCAGATAAGTAAATCTTGGAAATTGTATAAAATGACAGCCATAAACATTAATCACCTTCTTAGCTTCCTCATAAAGCCTTCAGTTTTCTTTCCCTGTCAACTCAAAAACTAACCTTCTTGAAAATCTATCATTTACAGTTTTGAACACACTAGAGAACTTGTCCTTTTGTAAGCATGTGAAGCAATCATATATCCTAATATCACTTGTCCACAATTCATGAGGTAATCCTTCCCAGGCTCAGCAACATGCTAAGACATAAACAAGGTAGGAAGACATATAAATTGTAGTCAAATTTGTCATGTTTAAGAGTTCTCTGTGGAGCTTTTCCGCTATCAGGTCAACCCAATCAATAAATTTATCCCCTTCTATAATTTTTTGGATGAAATAGTACATCCAATTTTCCCAATGAAATGCATGGGGGTTTCCTTTCACCCTATTCAGAAGAAGCACCATATCGGCTATATCTTTTCAAAAGTGTTCAATTGTTAGTGGCTTTGGCAACCTGCTTCCTCCTTTCTCTGGTTTTGCAAGCCATACCTGGGCTATTGAGGAGTTATATTTTTTCTTATCGGCCTCATACACATGATCTCCTTCCTCATAGGTCCATGGTTCATATGGTTCCTTGTCTGGAATTCTCAGGGCTGCCATTAATGTTTCTTGACTAATTTTTACCAAGATTTCTCCTGATGCATCCTTAATACATATATTCTTGGCATCATATTTGTTAGAGCACTCCAACACCAGTTTGGGGCAAATGAGATCCAGAGGAAATGCAATGGCTTCTAAAAGACCACTTCCTGCTAATTTCCTAGAAAAAGAACCCTCAGAAGAAATTTGGGCTCTATCACAAAGTTCTCCTAGGTTTGCATTCAACAAGAAGGTATCACCTATGTCTGAAAGAGAAACTAACAGGTGGGTTCTACTCTCCTCTTTCAAAAGTTTTGGACAAAACAATGACATCTTACCAAATATGAATAGAAAAGATTTACAACATAGAAAAAGCCACTAAAAAGTGAAACTGCAAAGGGGAAAAATAACTCACCAATGTACTACGCACCAACTTTCTGCAAATTTCTCAATCCCAATTCTGTCACTCCTCCTTCACCAGACAAAATAATTAACATAAAAAGTCTTAATCATTCTTCATTTATTCACAAATGCCTTACAGGATCCTTAATAAATCTTCAGAGCATGTCCATAATAAATGTTTTAATGGAAGAATGATTGATTTTACATGTCCAACCAAGCTTAATTAATCCACCAACTATTTCGGCATGAATAACTCAATTCCCAAGGAAAATCTCTGATCACCATATCTGAATATTAATGGTTCCCTCTATGTCATGCCATCAACTGTCATTTCCAATATTTCACATGCACGAGCCATCTAGTTGAATGAGAGCATCTTGTACGGCAATTTCCAAAACTTAATAAACACTCAGAGCACTACAAAACATAAACCTTCTTGTTGGAAAGGAAAACAATCCCGCCGAATTCTCTGTGCATAAGTTGTCATATTACAAACATGAACTTGAACTTGAACTAACTTAAGGTTCAGGAATAGGTTCAAGTTTAGGTTCATCTTTGAGACCAGTAGACATTTTGAGGGATAGGAAAGCATGAGCATTTTAAGACTCGTAAGCGGTAATGGGTTGAACTTGAAATTGAACCAACTTATCAAAAGTTCAACTTCAACTTCAACTTAGAAACTTCTATTGACCAAGGCTATAATTGGGATGTAAGAAAAATGAAGGTAACAACTGGCTCTAAATAGGTACCGGGACTGCTCAAGATCAAGGAATGAATCTAGAATCTATATTTGACAAGACAATTTAAACTTTATTTGACTGGGCCGACTCACCACAACAAAAACTTCTACTCCTAAAGACACAAGCCAAAACTTTATATACAAGAAAGGAAAAGAAAATACTTACAACTGGTAAAGCTTGAGATCCTTCCCATTATAGAATAGGGGTAGTTCATCTCCATCAATGTATTTCAGCTTGAATGCATGTAGACCTAGAGCTTGTGAGATCTCGAACGGTCCCTTCCAGAGAGACTCAAACTTGCTATGTGCTCCTCTTGGCTCTCGACGCTTATCCCATAGAAGGATCTTATCACCCACCATAAATTTTCTTGGCCTAGCACGTTGATCAAAACTTTCCTTCACTTTTAGATGATGATTGGTGATGTGATCAACTAACTCCACCCTCTCTTCTATTTTTGACAGATACAAAATCCTCTTCTCCAATGAATTTTGAAAGACTTCATTCTCCATGCATCTTTGAAACTTGGTAGATGCTAATTCTAATGGAAGTGATAGTTGTGCTTCAAATCCAAAGACTAATTCAAATGGCATCATACTGATAGCCCTCTTTGGAGAGGTTTTATCCACCCTCAATGCCTCGTATAACTTCTTGTGTCAGTCTTTTCCCTTTTCATCTACCAGTTTCTTCATGATGTTTATCAGGTTCTTGTTTGTAGATTTGGCCTGGCCATTTCCCTATGGAAAACAATATGAAGAGTGAGATTGATTTATACCATGATCATAACAAAAGAGTTGAATCTCTCAAGACAAGAAATTCTGAGCATTATCAGCCACTATCTTCAGGGGAACTCCAAATCTAGTGACAATGTTTTCTTTTAAGAATCTACAGACTATCTTAGAAGTGGTTACTTTAACTGGTATCACCTCCACCCACTTGGTAAAGTAATCGGTCACTGTCAATATATGTGTGTGTCTTCTGCTATAAATTGGGTTGATTGGACCAATAAAATCTAACCCCCCACTGCTCGAAGGGTTCTTCGATAATCACAGGTCTTAGCGGTAGAGCAGCCAACTGAGGCTTTCCTGAGAAAAGTTTACACTTCTCACAATTTTCCACCCACCTGTATGCATCTTTAAACATTCTAGGCCAATAGTAGTAGTTTCTCAAGATCTTAAAGGCTATCATAGAAGAATAATAGTGCCCCCCGCATGCTTCATTGTGAAATGATTGTAATAACTTCTCTTGGTGTTCCTTGTCAACACATTGCAGAAACATCCCATCCAATCCCCTTTTATACAGAACATTATCTACTATGACATACTTTTCTACCTTCAGCTTTAGATTTCTTCTCTCTTTAGCTAATAAGTGTTCTGGAGGCTCTCCGTAGGTCAGAAAGAAAGCTACTTCTAAAAACCATGAGTCCTTTGTTGCTACAAATAGGCAATTAGGTAAATTTTGTACTTCTTGATTCTCAGCCATCAGTTTACATAGGCCCTGACCTCTCACTAGCTTTGTATGTTTACTTT
The DNA here is from genome assembly GCA_027943335.1 of Chamaecyparis obtusa. Lineage (NCBI taxonomy): Eukaryota > Viridiplantae > Streptophyta > Pinopsida > Cupressales > Cupressaceae > Chamaecyparis > Chamaecyparis obtusa. The sequence goes on from BSBK01000884.1 coordinate 1,109,980, forward strand.
CCAAATCAAATTCTTGCACCTTTGCAACCCAGCTAGCCCTATTATTTACTACAACTTCCTGTTGAATAAGGATGGTCTTAACAACATAATTCAGAATAAAGACCACAGAATGTGAATGAAGTATATAGTATCAAAATTGTTTGAATGCCTTCACTACTGTGAATGCCTATTTTTCTATCTGTGAATAGTGTAACTCATGTTTCTTGAGTGGGATGCTCATAAAGGAGATAGGCACTTCTTCACCATTGTCATTTTTCTATAATAGCACCCCAGACATTGTGTGCTCTGATGCATAGTAGTAGATGATAAAGTCTTTTTTGAAATCTGGGTGTATCAATGTCAAAGCATTGGCTATGGCTTCCTTAATCTTACCAAATGATTTGATAGCTGGTTCATCCCACTTGAAATTCTACTTCTCACTTAATAGGTCTACCATCAGTTTTGATGTTTTAGCAAAATCAGACACAAACTTCCTTAAGAAGTTAACTTGACCGAAGAAAGATTTAATCCCTTTCTGATTAACAGGAAAACATAATTGCTAGATAGCTTTGACTCTTTTTGGATTGATTTTAATGCCTACTTTTGAAACTAAGTGACCCAACAACTTACCCTCTATCACACAGAAGATTGACTTCTTTAGATTTAGGGAAACACCATGATCCCGACACCTTTGCAAAACTTCTTTCAGGTCGTTTAGATACTTCTTATGCCTCCTAGAGAATATTTTCATGTCATCCAAGTAAATGGTGATGGTCTTGTTTAGCAAATGTCCAAAAGTGGAATTCATGGCTCTCTGAAATGTGGCTCCAACATTAATTAAGCCAAAAGGCATTCTCCTATAGGCGAATGTGCCCCAAGGTGTGGTAAAGGTTATTTTTTGCTGGTCTTCCTCTATGACACTAATTTGGTTGTAGCCTGAAAAGCCATCAAGTAATGAAAACATTTCTGAGCCAACTATTGTTTGAAGAATCTGGTCCATCATAGGTAAGGCAAAGTTATCTTTAAGGCTTGACTGATTGAGGTTCCTAAAATCCACGCATATTTTGATTCCTCCATTTTACTTCCTCATAGGAAAAATGTTGGCCACCCATGTAGAATGATGTATTGGGAAGATAATCCTTGCTTGAAGCATTTTTTCAATCTCTTTAAAAATGGCATCTGACACCTTCGGATTATATGTTCTCAATTTCTGACGAAATGGTGATGTACCGGGCTTCAAGGGAATATGATGTGTAAACTATCCCTATCTGAAGTTCTTTAAATCATCATAGGTCTAAGAAAATATGTCACCATATTCTTTTAATAACTTAGTGAAATCACATCTTTCATCTTCATCACAACACACACCTAAATTGACCATCTTGGGATTGAAATCATCACCAATATTAATTTTTTCATATTCACCTGAAGCGATGGTGTCTAGCATGTTGGGTGGATTTAAATAATAGTCTCTCCTATCAAACAGCCTCTCTAACTCCACCAATCCTTTGGGTATAGAGTTTCCTTTAAGTTGAATCCCCTCCTCTGAAGCACTGGATTCCTTCCCTAGACAGAATTCATGGCACTCGGACTTCGATCCTTCATAATAATTGGTTGAAAACTTATCCAAACCTTGCAAAAAAATTTTTATTTGAGCATCATCTCTGAACACTTGCCAGGAACAATAATTATCAGGAACACTAGGCCTATGAATCACTTCAATGGTGTAATGATCTTCTATAAAGTCTGGGTGTGGTATGAGAAAAGATGCTAAACCAGCAAGAGCATCTGCTCTTGAGTTATATTCCCTAGGAATTACTTCACTTGAAAAGGCTTCAAACCACTCGAGTTCATCCCACACCCAATTTTTATAGTGCTTTAGTCTCTCATTCTTCACTAAAAACAAGTTCTTGACCTATTTGACAATAAGTTCCGCATCCCCATGTGCCTTTAAAAGTTTAATCCCCTTCTTCTTAGCTTCTTCTAAACCTAACAATAGGGCTTCATACTCTATCGTATTGTTCGTATTCTTGAACTCAAGTTTGAATGAAAAAGGAAATTTGAGTCCAGCAGGAGAAATGAGGACTACTCCAGCCCCCGAGCCTGTAGAAGAGCAACTGCCATCAAATTCAAGAGTCCAAGGAAGTTCTTCATTTGTAGCCACTGGATTTGGAAGATCAACCTCTGATAAAATAACATAGTTAGCAAACTCAAATTCTTGATACAAGATTTGGGATTTTGGGTCTTCTGAGGGAAAAAGCGTGTATTTGGATTTGGGTTCTGGAAGAAGAGTAACTTTCTTATTACCTATAAGGACTATGTCCTAGGACCAATCCAATTTTATTTCACCACCTAAATCCCTACAAAAGGTTCTGCTAAGAAGCATACTGTAGATGGCTGGAATATCAACTACTAAGATGGTTAATTTTAATCTCTTATTTGGGAAAGCTGCCAAGGCAACCTGGACATCTTTAATTTGACCTAGGAGTGGGACTTGTTTAGCATCCATATAATAGTAGCATCCAAAGGTATTAGTCATAGGGAGATCTAATTCTTTGGCCATAGATGAAGGCATAATATTATCCAAAGCCCCTGAATCAATAATATAGTTGTTTAATTTGAACCATGAATGTACAGAGACACATAGAAATAGTAGGAATAGGTTTCTCAGTAGGGTTTTGTTCAATTATCTCTTCCTTCTTTATAGGCTGTCCTTTAAAACATGCATTTTTTGTCTGTTGAGCCTTAGGTTCAGTAGGAGAACCTTTGACATAACTAACTAATTTAGCTAACTCCAAGGGATTGATTTTTAGATATTATGCAGTAGAAATTTGCACTTTTGAAGTTTTACAAAATTCAACTATACTAAAAGGGGAATCAAATTTAGACTTTTTCATAACTTGTTCCTCCGGACTGCCTTCTTTTAGAATCTTTGGATGATCACTGACTTGCCCTTCACTACCTTTAGTTGTTGCATTTGTCCAATTACTCACTTTTCCTCCATGTTGATTTCTTGTCAAAACTGAACAAGAGGTATCCTCTAAAGTTACCAATATGTCTCCCCACCTTTCAGAGTTTGATTCATATTCAAGGTAAAAAAATTTAGAGTCACTAGGCACCTCAGAGGATATGTCTTCAACAGTCACCTTTGCTGCTGCTTCTTTCTCAGCTTCAAGTTGTACATGTCTTATATTTTCAGGACATGAGACTCCCTCGTGCTCATTGATAAGATGGAAAACATAGATGTTTCTTTTATTTGGTGGAGGTTCAATCTACAATCTCTACTGAGAAGGAGGCAAATTAAATTGTTTTCCTGAGTTTGAGGGCCCCTGAGTTGGATATTTATGTGGAATATCTTGATAGGGACTGGTAGTTTTAGGCAATTGTCACTTGATGGCTATCAAGTCATTCATCAGTCTTTGAATTACAGGGTCTGATGATGAGGAGGTAGAAGGTTGAGAGCTGGATGTTTGAACATCTTTTCTCCATTTGCCACTTGTTATGATATCATCCTCAAGTTCAATGGCGAGAGTCTGAGTAGCTACTAAGGTGGTTGGACTAGCTCTTTTTAAAGGAAATGCTACATCAAGAGGCATAGGATTTAAGAAAAATCCTTTCTAATTTTCATCATTGGGTCTACTTGCAGCTGGAATCACTTGAATTCCCTTATTGAATCTTGCCACAAATTCTCTCATGGGTACTTGAATCTCCTTCATTTGATGTAACTGAATCAAAAGGGTATTTGCATCATTAGCTAATTTAAACCTAGTCTCAAATGCTATTTTCATAGAATCCCAGTCGGTAATGGAGGCATGTGGTAAACTATGAAACCACTTGGTTGTAGTCTCAGTTAAGGTCAAGACAAAAAGCCTGATAGCCACATCTGGAGTGTCCACTGCTAAAACTCTACATGCTATATTGAAAGCATTCAAGTGATCCTCATGGGTTTTCTTTCCATCACCACTAAATTTGGGTAGGCTATCATGACCTTTAGGTAGGTTTCCAACATTTTCTCCTAAGCTTAAAGGTCCTACAACAGCACCCCAAGGCTGATTCTATGCCATAGTAGGTAAGATGAAATTCAAGGGTTGTAATTTATAAAAGTGGGAGCTACAGTTCCTTGTGAGACCAAGGAACTAAAAGTAGTTATAGGAGGAGACTTAGTGGGAGAAGAAGGTCTACTAGCGGTCTTATACTCTCTTCACCTAGAAGGAGTCTAGGGCTTAAAACCAAGCTTAGCTAGATCTTCAAAATTAGAATCTAAAAGACCTTTTTCCCTATCTCTCCTTGTAAATCTCTTCTTAGCCAGCTTAATGAATTGAAACAAATAAAAGAACCAAATATTCTCAGGGCCTTCAAACTGCCCTGTCAATTAAAATAGCCTCCTAGGATACAGGCAAGCCTCTGAGCCACTCTCTAATTTCTTCCTCTTCCTCAAGGACTAACCTTACTTGGTGGTATTGTTGATTGTTCATTCTCAACTTCCAAGCTACTGCATTAAGGTCAACAATTAAATTCTCTTGAGTACTAGAAAAATCTAGGCCTGGTTGCAAAACTAGAGGAATTTCTTCATGATCAGGGATAACTTCAACGGGTAACACCATAGTTGATCATTGAATGCAAGAATATCAATCTTGGTCTATTCTTAGATGATCCCCAGCAGAGTCACCAAAAATTGTTAGCATACAGTTTTTTCCCTTTTCTTTAAATCAATTTCAAACCACTTTAAAGAATGAAAAGAGAAGAATCTTAACACTAACAAATGAGTTGCTAAAAGCTAACTCTCTGCAAATTACAAGGTGCAGCTACCTTCTAGAAATATTTTTAATACGTTCTTATCAAGCATAGAAAAATAACGTCATGTGTGCTTTTCACTAGAAAACACTTAAGGAGAAACATTCAATTCGTCAACACAAAAAATAATGTGTAGATTTTAGAGTAAATGTCTACTTCTATCACAATCTCAAACTTTGAATTTGCTAAATCTGAACTTCAATAACAATTCTCTCTATCACCTCTAAGCATATAAATCATTCATATCACAGCTAAGCTTCATTCAACACAACTTATTTCCACAAGAAAATAAATCACATCAAATAACCAGTAGTATTTATCATTTTAAAAGCTTAGACATATACGTAACACCATAAGATATTCCATACATTCTGTAATATCAATATTCTGAAAACTTGAAGTAAAGTTTTTAGAAAATAATTTCTATCAAACTCAGAGAGACGAACCCATAAATAGTTTAAAGTTTTTGCATAAATAGCCACCCAGGGCTTCAACAACTAACTTAGTAAAATTTTCATACTTGAAAGTAAATCCTACTAACTCTAATAACTATCCTAAGCATTAACCATAAAAATTGGACTAGGAGCAAAAATGCCTCCCAAAAATTGCCAAGTATCTTGGATGGATAAGGAGTTGAGGTTGCTGCAAGCGGTGCTACCCTCCAATCTTTGAATGTGGCATTGAATGTGGAGATGACTAGTTGATGTGGTAAACCGATAAAATCAATCATCCATTTCCAAACCTCTTTCTCCCTTTTAACCTCAACTATCTTTCCTATGTGCATAACCAAATGATCTTGCTGAAGGATCATCATCGATTCCATCCAGGCAATATTTGTGAAATGCTCATCTATAGGTGTCTTCATCCTTTTAAGCTCATTGAACTAGGTGTTTACCTCTTTGATTACCTATTTAGCCTTTTTATCTGATGCCTCTTGAGCTTCCTGGCACTGCTCATCAATCCACTTTATATCATTAGAAATGATTTCTTTGATTGTTTTCAGCCCCTTCATGAGATCTTTTACCTTAGAGATTCCCATAGCCATGACTTCATTCCTCCATTCTATGCATTCTTTTATAACATAAAGAACTATGTCATCCAATCCTAGTACTGGCATCTCCATGAGGAACTTTTGCAAGTCGTATTCTTCAACTTCTTCAATCCAGTGGAGCTCCTTGGTCCAAGTAGTCTTTTCTAGCTCCCATTCTTCAATGTTGGCTTCTACTTCCTTTACCAGGTGATCTCCTTCACTGTGGGTTTGATCTAGATTACTTAGCTACTTGACAACCTCTACTTTTAACTACTCCACCCAATCATCAAATGCCTTGCTCACCACCTTGCTTCTTTGAACTTGGTCAAGAAACTGTTGATTATTAGGGGATCTCATGTCAATAGAGGCTGGCATCTCGCTCAGAGGGAAAGGGTCAGGATGTTGAATGACATTGATATACTGGGCCATAATCTTCATCACCTCTTTCATTTCCTATTTATCTTTGGCATTCTTCTAGACTCTACTAGCGATTTTCTTGTTTGATACCTCGAAAAACCTCATATCGGTGGCTTTGGTGTCTATCCCTAAATCCACCTCAAATACTTGAAAATATTGGACTAAAGCTTCTCCTTCAGCTCTATCCTCTTTAGGCTTTGCAATCTTGGCCATCCAGTGATCATTGCTCTCATCAAAACTGATTCTAGATTCCATCTTCATTTTCTTAACCTTAGAAGATTTTCCCAGATACCTGCTTACTACATCATCAATAGGTACTGATAAAGAACCATATTCCTTTTGTTAGCTACTAGGATCTCCAACCATGGTGGGGTAGTAGAGGATTTCTTTTGAGTGTCATAATCACTCAACAGAGCTAACGAGTCTTTCAGAGTACCTCCTATTTCCTCTTGCATCTGTTGATCATCGGCCATCTCAAATACCCCGTGGTCTTCAACTGAAACTACCTTTCGATCAAGGTCTGATGAATCTAAATCCATGATGACATTGGGAGTAACTCTCTACCTCTGAACCTTTTCTTTTACCCTTTGATTTGATCTGGTCACTCAGACTTTGGGTTTAGGTTGCTGTTAAACTTGAACTTGAACTTGAACTTGCGAAGAAATTGGTTCAAGTTCAGGTTCTACTTCAGGTTTAGCTTTTCCTACATAAGATGGATCAACACTTAAGTTAGTTAAAACATAAGTCCTCTTGGTTGAACTCCTCTTCTTGGTTTTTATTTGTTTCTTTGCTGACTGCAAAGGAGAAATAGGGGTTCTTTTCTTCACCAACCATGCTTCTATTCTTTCGATCACCCTTTTCATTCTCTTATGCAAATCATATTCTTCGAGCTCTTTCAAATCTAGCTCAGGAATTGGGAGGGCTTTGACCTTCTCCAAATATTGGGAATCTACAACATCAACCTCCCTGTCATCCTCTATCCCATCTGTATCCATCTCTAGCTTGAAAGTGATGATCTGCTTCAAAGTTAGCTAGGACCAGATCTTTTCCTTACCTCCAACTCATCAGAACAGTTGACCCAAAAATCTTCTAGCTTAGGGATGTGCATAAACATCTCTAGGACATTGAGATTTTCTCCTGCAAAGCCTCTATAAACAAAATTAACCCTGGGAGTATAAGTTTGCAAAAATATATCATCCAATTCTTCTTTGATAGCCATAGCATCTTGGAAACTTTTGCATATGTAGTACCCTAATTCAATAGGAAAGAGAACACTCGAGGACTTCTTTGGGGTCCCAGCCTTTTGTTCAACTAGAACAAGCTGCCTGCATAGCTCCATTAGGATTACATCATCTAAAAAAAATCTAGGGAGTTGTAGGGGCTCTTCATCAAATGCTCCTACCCTTAGATAAGTAAATCTTGGAAACTATATAAAATGACAGCCATAAACATTAATCACTTACTTAGCTTCCTTAGAAATCCTATAGTTTTCTTTCCCTCTCAACTCAAAAACTAACCTTCCTGAAAATCTATCATTTACAGTTTTGAACACACTGGAGAACTTCTCCTTTTATAAGCATGTGAAGTAATCATATATCCTCATATCACTTGTCCACAATTCATGAGGTAATCCTTCCCAGGCTTGGCAACATGCTAAGACATAAACAAGGTAGGAAGACATATAAAATGCAGTCAAATTTGTCATGTTTAAGAGTTCTTTGTGGAGCTTTTCTACTATCAGGTCAGCCCAATCAATAAATTTATCCCCTTCTATAATTTTTTGGATGAAATAGTACATCCAATTTTCCCAATGAAATGCATGGGGGTTTCCTTTCACCCTATTTAGAAGAAGCACCATATCGGCTATATCTTTTCAAAAGTCTTCAATTGTCAGTGGCTTTGGTAGCCTACTTCCTCCTTTCTCTAGTTTTGCAAGCCATACCTGGGCTGTCGAGGAGCTATGTTTTTTCTTATTGGCCTCATACACATGATCTACTACCTCATTGGTCCATGGTTCATATGGTTCCTTGTCTAGAATTCTTAGGGTTGCCATTAATGTTTCTTGACTAATTTTTACCAAGATTTCTCCTGACGCATCCTTAATACATCTATTCTTGGCGTCATATTTTTTAGCACACTCCCACACCAGTTTGGGGCAAATGAGAGCTGGAGGAAATGTAGCGGCTTCTAAAAGACCACTTCCCACTAATTCCCTAGAAAAAGAACCCTCGAAAGAAATTCGGGCTCTATCACAAAGTTCTCCTAGGTTTGCATTCAACAAGAAGGTATCACCTATTTCTAGAAGAGAAACTAACAAGTGGGTTCTACTCTCCTCTTTTAGAGGTTTTGGATGAAACAATGACATCTTACCAAATATGAATAGAAAATATTTGCAACACAGAAAAAGCCGCTAAAAACTGAAACTGCAAAGGGGAAAAATAACTCACCAATGTACTACGCACTAGCTTTCTGCAAATTTCTCAATCCCAATTCTGTCGCTCCTTCTCCTTCACTAGATAAAATAATTAACAAAAAAAGCCTTAATTATTCTTCATTTATTTGCGAATGCCTTACAGGATCCTTAATAAATCTTTAGAGCATGTCCATAATAAATTTTTTAATGGAAGAATGATTGATTTTACATGTCTGGCTGAGGTTAATTAATCCACCAGCTATTTCGGCATGAACAACTCAATTCCTGAGGAAAATCTTTGATCACCATATCTAAATATTAATGGCTCCCTCTACGTCATGCCGTCAACTATCATTTCCAATCTTTCACATGCACGAGCCATCTAGTTGAATGAGAGCATCTTGTACAACAATTTCTAAAACTTAATAAACACTCGGAGTGCTACAAATCAGAAGCCTTCTTTTTGGAAAAGAAAACAATCCCGTCAAATTCTCTGTGTATAAGTTGTCATATTACAAATGTGAACTTGAACTTGAACTAACTTAAGGTTCGGGACTAGGTTCAAGTTCAGGTTTATCTATGAGAGCGACAAACATTTTGAGGGATAGGCAAGCATGAGCATTTTAAGACTCGGAAGTGATAATGGGTTGAACTTGAACTTGAACCAACTTATCAAAAGTTCAAGTTCAAGTTCAACTTAGAAACTTCTACTGACCAAGGCTATAATTGGGATTTGAGAAAAATGAAGGTAACAGACCTACAGTGGCTTCTTCATCAAGCCCTATCATTGAATTTCCACCATCACCATACCCAGAGACAAACCTATATGCAAGGCTTAGTTGGGAGAAGCAATAGTTTCTTGAAGAAACAAATCATTTCAAAAGAAAAAGGGTAGAATTGGACAAGCTAAGGGAAGAACATTTGAAAGATAAGAGCTTGTTAGAGCAGAAGTATGAAGAAAAGGTAATAGAGGTTGTGATGCAATTTGCTACAAATTTGAATTCCACTGTTCTGTTTGACCATGCTAGGAGATTAAGGATATTGCTTACATCATTAGATAAGCATAAGAGTGAGTTTGGACCAATCTTCAAAAAATGGATTGAGAGATCTCCGAATGTGAGATTATTCAAATGGTTTTCCAAGTCTCAAAATGATCCTGACCCATTGATTAAACTGTTGCATCAGAATGTGAAAAGGCTTGTAGAGCATGATATACTTTTGGGTGATTTTGAAAGAAAATCAAATTTGTTGAAGAAAGAATTGACACTCCCCAACTGTGGTTTGATCCTAGGAGTTTTTAAGAAAAATGGAAAACTTAAGGAATTGATCAAGTGGAGAGCACAAAAAGATGATGACTTTTCTGCTAGAATGACTAGCATTTTGACTTTAGAGAATACTTTATTTTTTATACATACTATTGAGACATTAATTTATGCCAAGTCTAAGTTTGATTTCATTCAGTGAGAAATCAGTCAACTAGAGGACAAGTGGGAAGAGTTATCTAGCAAAAATGCAGAGTTTGAAAATTTTGAGTTCCCAAGTGAAGAGGTGTATAATAGGTGGAGGTATTAGTATATTCCACATGCAGAAAAAGTAAACACTTTGCCTACCTCTTAAGACAAATAAAGATTGTAACCTTGTAAGTCATAAGGGTTGTTGAGATATAAAGAGGTATTTATTGTAGGAATGACAATGAAGATATGGCAATCAGATTTGTTGGAAGAAGCCGAGGACAGAATTGAAGACATAAAGCAAGGAGGCTCATCAACAAATATCTCTCCAAATTTGATCGATGTATTTATTGTAAACCTAGTAGGGTTTTTGTGAAAGTTTTTATGTTAAAGTTTTGTAAGCCCTAGAATGATTGGTAGCTTGTTGCATTTCCTTGTATATAAAGGATTTTTCACAATCATTCTAGGTATTGAGAGTTTATGTGTTGAGAAGATAGAAATTTTGAAACCCTAACCCTCAGTTGAGGATTGTAACATTTTGTATTATTTCTTATCAAGCAATAGAGAAGAAGTACGGGTTGCTACTACTATCTTGCAAGCTTACTATTTAGAATATGATGTATACAAACAATCAAGGTTATGCTTAATACAAATCTCAAATCTTTGTCTCTCCTTTGTATTCATTCTTTGAATCTTTAAATCTTTTAGAGATTTATATGTATGTATTTGGCTTTGAGTTCTGATCTAGGGTTGGATTAAATATTGCTTAGGGTGGGATGCATGTTCACTAAATTTATTTGAGGATTTTCTATAAGTAGGAAAGAGTTGGGGTGTTTGTATTTATGTTCAAAGGCCAGTTATTCTTAAACATCTTTGTATTTATTCTATCTTCTAATATTTTTTCCCAACGGATAAGGCATTGGCTAGTATTTTCCTATCTATGCTTTATGGGAAATGATTGAAATCATTATAATCACACACATAAATCAATACCAGTTGTTTTACTTTTATTTACATATATAGTAGTTCTACCCAGTGATGGAGAGTCAATGAATAATAGGTTGTTATTTAGTAATTTCTCACTATTATCTATTGTAAGATCTAGTATTCAATAAGGAATAGAGTTGTATTTATTGGATTAGGTGTACCCACCTTGGTTTTGGAGAGCCAGAAGTGAAGAGGGTAGTCTTGTCCCTATAGTTGGTCTAGTTGCTTATAGATTTCCCACATTTAGAATTAACCCCTCCTTAATATCAGTCATAAGTATATTGGTATCTCATGGAGTGTAAAATCCTATCCAGGAACCAACACAACCCATCAACAACAATATACTTGTCATCTTTGATTAATTCATCCAAGGTATTAAAGACAAATGAATTGTTAGCATATTCTAAAATTATGGAGATCTTCCAATTAGCAGAAATAGAGGAAATAGAACATAGAGTAAGATTTTTGTAAAGAGCATCAACTACTACATCTATCTTTCCTTTCATATACTGAATCTCAAAATCATAATCTTGAAATTTACTTGCCCACTTTTGTTGATAGTCATTTAAATTCCTTTGGTTCAAGAAGAACTTGAGACTATTATTATTATTTTTTACCAAAAATATCTAACGTACCAAATATTATCTAAACTTATCAAGTGCATACATAATTGCCAACATTTCTTAACTCAACTTAATCAATTTTCTTTATCATTCATAGATATAGAACAAACATTTGAGATAGGGAACATTGTACATTACTCCATATTAAAGAATCTACTCCATGTTATATCTCCAAATAATCCACATCATGGAATTTGATCATCGCAACTTACAGAAGACATGGTTATCCTCGAGAAGCACTGGAACTTTTTCAAAAAATTCAGCAAACAAGGGTTCAACCAGATCACTTCACATTTACCACCATACTTCCAACCTGTGCCAAGATGAGGGCCATGGAAGAGGGTATGGAAATCCACCAAAGTATAATAGATAGAGGGTTTCTTTTAGATGTTGTAGTTGTAAATGCTCTCATGGATATGTATGAAAAATGTGCAAGGATGCAGAAAGTACATGAACTTTTTGACAAAATACCTGAACAAGTTATGGTTTCATGGAATACAATGATACCAGGATATGCACAAAATGGTGCTCTCGATGAAGCTTTATAGTTTTTTAAAAGAATGCATCAACCTAATGTGATTTCATGGACATCAATGATTGCTGGATATGCACAAAATGGGATTGCTGAGAAAGCCTTGGATGCTTTTAATCAAATGCAATTAGCAGGTGTTAAACAAAACTCCACAACATTTGTCAGCATCATCCCAACATGTGCTAAATTGGGAGTTGTCAAACAAGGTATAGAAATCTATCGATGCACAATGGAAAGTGGATTTTAGTCAAATGTTGTGATTGCCAATGCCTTGATGGATATGTATGCAAAATTTGGAAGCATTCAAAAGGCTCAGAAACTGTTTCACAAAATGCCTCAACAAGATGTCATCTCATGGACTTCAATGATCGCAGGATTTACACAAAATGGGTTCGTTGAGCAAGCCCTAGAGACTTTTAAGAAAATGTGATTAGCAGGTGTAAGGCCAAATTTCACAACCTTTATCAGCATCCTCCCACCCTATGCCCAAATGGGAGCTTTGGAACAAGGTATAGGAATCCATCAAACCATCATAGAAGGTGGATATTCGACAGACTTTGTAGTCATGGATGCCCTGATAGACATGTATGCTAAATACATATTAAGTAATTAGCCTAGGGCATCAATCCTCCATGCGCAAATGAATAGTTACAGGCTTGGGGTTTTTAATTCTTAGTATACATGAAAGGAACTAGCATTTCCCAAGACGGTGTTCACATGCATCAGTGGGAAAGTAGGATACCCCACATTTTATGAAACTAGTGTTCAAAGCTAGAATTTTAAACTGTGATTACTAAAATCTAGTTTATCAGACCGGGAACCTTTAAAAGAATTAAAAAAACTCCTATTCTATTGTTGTTTCAATCTTCATTCAACACATCACAAACACTAAGATCTCAAAGACCATACCAATTCACACAATGACTAAAGATAGAAATCCTTCACGCGCTGCAGTCCTCCTTCGCGTGTTGCAACCCTTGATCTAATTTTCCCATAAAAATGAAATGAGAAATGAAACTTTTTTTTTAAGTTATGCCCATATTCATCGATATTTTGACCTCTTATCACTATATTAAATTTTCCCAACTTCATGCTAAAAATTTTGAAAAAATCTAGTTCATAGACCTGATGGTATGGTTTTGAGGTTAAAACCCTAGGTTTGACGAAAGCCTTAACTGGTCTTAGGCCTTATTCTATTTTTACGTTACCTTTTTGGCTCACTAACTTGCCAAATAAAACATGTGCTATTTTCACCCCCCTTTTATTCACCACTTTAAATGTTATGTGGTTAGGTTATAAAGTCGGGACCCTTTTAAATATTTCCCTCAAAGCCTAAGTTTCCCGTGGTTTTTTCCTAAGTATCAAACCCTTTAAAATGAGTGGCTGTCATTAAATCTCACAGCTCCCTATTGTCAGAATTTTTGACATGCGATCTAGCAATGAACAGACATCTATCTCAGTGGGCCCGTCATTGGTGTTGTGTTGGCGGTTAAACAAAACAGTGCATCAACGGCTGTCATTATACCGTTGGGTCGAGATGATAAATTTTTAAGCATTGTGGTATAGCGACAAGCGTCTGATCAAGGTTTACTGACGGCAGTAGGATTTTTGACATGACAGTTTCAGTGGTAGGTTTTCTGGGTTGAAATCTATCCTAGGTGACATAATAGCAGTGGGGTCTGACTTTTCAAAAGGATAAAGCACGGTTTGATCCTACAGTTGTCATACCACAGATGAAAGATGTGGAGTATTTAAGCTCCATGGTATAGCGATGACTGTTTGATGCTATATGATGGATGAAAGGTAAGGTGGGGCCTTAAAATGCCATGTCACTCTAACATTTATGTTTCTAATTGATTGAAATAAATATGAGGTGGCGGTTGACAAAATATTTGATATTAAAGAAGAAATGGAAGGAGGGCCCGCTCACCTGTTCTTGCAAACATGACATCTTTTATTTCATCAGATGGATAAATGAAGTGTCATAGTAGGGCTGACCTTCTTGGATGGTTAAGTTTTGATAGGATCTCACGGTTTTCATTATACCACTGGTGTAAAATGCATGATCTTTAAGGTCTATGGTATAGCGACAACCGTTGATCTTGTTTAAGAGATGATGACTAAAGGTGGGTCCTCTATCACCAGGTCATGCTGACAAGTTTGTATTTGATTGGTTGAAGGGTAGCGATGATATGTCAGGTTGTTAGTATGCTTGACACCAAGGATAAAGTTTGGGTTCTCTGCCTAGTGATCTATCTGACGTGGCATTCCCCGATTTGATGAAGGATTTCAAAAGGGGAAGGTAGGGTCATTGCTTGCGGAATAGATAAAGTGCTATGAGTTGGAAAGAATCTTGTGGTTGTCATTACATTGCTAGATGAAGATGCTCAATTTCTATGCCTACACTTTAGTGACAAGATGATGCATGTCCGCTCCGATCAAGATAAAGTTAAGTCATTTCTTTCCCCACATGGTTAATTTGAATTGTTCTCATTGGCTGAGAACTTGTTTTGGAAAAAGTAAAAAGGGGTTGTGTGGCTATTTTTGCTAATCATTTGATGTGCCAAAGGGAAACAATATTAATAGTCAAAATTCAAATTTTTACTCTGTGACATTGTTCACTTCCTGTGAATGTTGAGGCTGCCAACTTTCAGTAATGGCGAACTTAATGAGCTACATGCAAATGAATTGTAAATGGTTGGCAACATTATATATCAAAATTTGATCGTTGTTTCTCTTTACCACTCTCATAAACATTTTGGAAAATTTGATTTTCCTCTGGAGTGATATCAAGAGAAGTTTTGTAGGTGCCTGGTAGGTCAAATTTTTTTGAATTCCAGAATTGTCTGAAGTCTGTGAAGGAATTGTGGGAAGAAAATCATGTTGCTTGTTGATATTTTTAGGGTTTTTCTCAGGTATTCATATATTGTTCTAAAAACCCTAGTTTAAATGCCACCAAAAAGAGGACTATCTGGTAAGACAGAATACAAAGATAGGGGTGTCTTTGAAGATTTAATGTAATTGCTACCACATTCGGATAATGAGACAGCTAGATTAAAGGAACTAGTTCTGAGAAACCCTAGGGATTATGTTAATAGTGGGCTCCATGACATAGGGAATTGGATGAGAGATGCTAGGGTGGGTGAAGATCATAATGGTCTTATTTTGTTCAAAGTAGCCTACTCACAGAGAAATTGCTATGCCCCCCTCAACAACATATGGTAGTTTGATATTGGGAAGTTAGTAGTCCCTGGAGTTTTTATGGATGCTGAATTATTGATACAAATTGCTAAGTGCTATGATCCTATGACAAAATTTGTTAAGGATGTAAATGGAAATTATTTGATTAGTATCACAAAGGAGGAAATTAGGGAGGTCTTCTCATTAAATGACCCTTCTGTTGGGTTGGAGAAGATAGATTTTACAGAATTTATAGAAATATATGAAGCTCAGAGGGATTATTTAAGGGTAGGGCCTTTGAGGGATTTCATAGACTAGGTTGGATCCATGTGTGTCATCAGTCCAAGCACACTAGAACCCTTCAAGATGGATTTGTTTAGTAAGAGAGCATAGGGTTTCTACAAGTCTTTGACTTTGATCCTAGGGCATGATGAGGCCCTCATATGCCAATACCATATATGTTCATGATGGTACAGTCACTACATCCCCAATTGGCATTGATTTTTGACTTGCATCTCATATGGCTGATCTAATCCATGAGGGATTAATGGGAATTAAGAACATGAAGGTTAGTAGGCCCTTCGGGTGGTGTTCAATGCTTATGCATATGTTCTTATATAAGGGTGAGCAATTTTTCAGCTCAACAATGAATATTGTGAAGGAGAGAAATGGAGAGACCCTTCCAGTCCAATTGTGGACCACAACTTTGTCATGGGATAGAGTTGATGCTAGTTTCATCACATTTGATAGGGATTTTGCTTCAAGGCTTAGGACACTATTATTCTTTGACAATCCTAGGATCCCAAGGGAATTGCTGAGGTTAATTAGACCAAAGGAATACTGTCAGGACATTACTATTGTCCATAATTTTGGGGATATCATTTTGTACCTTGTTTCCACAGTTTTTAGAGTTTATGGTTGCAGAAAGGCACCTTATATTTTTCCCTACCAAGTTCCATTGAAGGTAGGATATGCTAAAACTTTGAGACAAATTGGTGACCTAAAAGAGAGTGCCCTTACTGGCAAAGGAAGAGGGATTTTTTTCCCTGATATAATAATTTCTCATCAATTTGTCATAACTAAAGGAGGATGGGTATACTTGAACCAAGTATTGCAGCCCTATAGAATGCCTACAACTGCAGCAAGGTGTGCAGACAATGAGGGTTTCCTATCAGGGATGTTCAGAGATAAGATTAGGTGTGCTCTTATGGAGCACCAATTTTATTTCCCTGAAGATATAATAAGAAATGAGTTTGACCTTCAAACTCAAGAAATAAAAAAGGAAAAATGGGTCATCTACAAGAAAATTGTAGATTTCATTAAAAACTTTGATAAAGCTTATGATCCATTAAAAGGCTTTGAGCCATGGGCAAGAAAAGTAGAGGCTCTTATGGAGCATTTCAAAGGCATTATGCATGTAGTAAATGAAAAGAGGGCTGTTGTGAGTAAGATAGACCCTGAGAGGGCTAGGCAGATCTTCAGCTAGCCAGGATATGTGAAATTGACCCCAAGGGGAATTTATACAATGTAGAAGAGAAGTGGGTACACTATTCTCTTACCATCACAACAAAGAAGTGAGGACATTCCTTCTACTTCTAGGGGAAAGAGGCCCATGAATGATCCAGTAATGCAAGGACCCTCTCCAAAGAGGCAAAGACAAGAGGGGTTAGGGTCAAAGAAAAATGTATAGTCTCCCTCCCAATCCCCCTTACATTTAGATGAACACGGGGTAGCAGAATAGTTAGTACAGTTGAGAAATGAGGGAAATATTTTTGTTTCCAATGATGAACTACAAGAAGGAATGTCGGAGGCACCTAAGGAGGTGGCCATGGATCTTACTATTGCTGAGTTTGAGGGTAAATAAATAGACCCTATTTTAAAACAAGCCAGTGATTCTTTTGTAGCTGATGATAAATTTGTTAGGACTAGGGCATTCTTCCAATTTTTGTGGAGAATGAAAATAAACCAATTCAAAGAGATCTGTGAGAAGAAGAAAGAAGAATTCCTTGATAGGGACATCACAGAAATAGAGAATGAAACCAAGGGAGAAATGGTGAAGCAAATTGAAAAGATCACTCTTGAGGAAGGGAGGGCTATGGTCCATACTGCAGGGGTACTAATTCTGCCAGAGTGGGATATTGTTGATGCAATAGTCTTTGATCAGATTAGGAAGTGCAAGGTGAAGACTCTTGCTACTACAGAACAGGCCCAACAAGCTGCTAGGGGCATTTATTTTTTAGAGGATCATGCAGCCTTGGTGATGTGGTCCCTTAATAGGGAGGAAGATAAAGGAAAAAGGGAGGCTCTCTCTACAGGGTATGCATGAAAGTTATTGGTACAAAGAGTGGGTGAGACTTCTAGAGTTGAAGCTTCAAACTTGATTTTGGAGACTGCCAAGTTCAATGTCAGTGTGGCAGAGAAAGATGCCCAAGAAAAGAAAAATCTTAGGCTCAAATTTGAAACTATCCTCAAGTCTTATAATGAGCTCAAGATAGAGCTGATTCAAAAGGATAAGTTAATTGCTGAGCTATCATGACCACAAGATCACAGATCACCACAACTGATGATAGCTGACAAACCTATAGTGGCTTCATCATCTAGCCCAATTGTTGAGTTTCCACCATCCCCCTACCCAGAGACACATTCAGATGCAAGGCTCAGTTGGGAGAAGCAACAATTGCTAGAGAAAACCAATCATTTCAAGAGTAAGAGGAAAGAATTGGATAGAATAAGGGAGGAGTATGTGAAGGATAAGAGCTTGTTGAAGCAAAAATATGAAGACAAGGTGACATAAGTTGTTATGTAGTTTGCTACAAACTTGAACCCTACCATCTTGTTTGATCATGCTAGAAGGCTGAAGGTATTACTTGTATCACTGGACAAATACAAAAGTGAATTTGAACCAGTTTTAAGAAAGTGGATTGAGAGATCTCCAAATGTGAGATTATTCAGGATGTTATCAAAATCTCAAAATGATCATGATCCACTGATCAAGCCATTGTACCATAATGTAAAGAAGCTAGTGGAACATAACATACTCTTAGGTGATTTTGAGAGGAAGTCAAATTTAATAAAGAAGGAATTGACACTTCCCATCTGTGACTTGATCCTAGGGGTTTTTAAGAAGAATGGCGAGCTCAAACAGTTAATCAAATGGAAAGCACAAATCGATGATGACGTCTCTGCTAGGATGGCTAGCATTTTGACCTTGGAAAACACTTTATTCTTTATTCATACTATTGAGACTTTAATCTCAGCCAAGTCTAAGTTTGATTTTATTCAGTGGGAGATTAGTCAATTGGAAATTAGGTGGGGACAATTGTCTATCAAAAATGCAAAATTTGTAAGTTTTGAGTTCCCAAGCGAAGAGGTGTACAATAGGTGGAGGTATCAGTACATACCTCATGTTGAAAAAGTAAATACTCCACCAGCCTCTTGAAACAAGTAAAATAGTTACTTTTTGAGCGATCAGGGTTGTTGAGAAGCAGAAAAAATTTATTGTAGGGTGGAAAACGAGATATTGCAATCATATTTGTTGAAGGAAGCCGAGGACATCATTGAAGACATGAAGCAAGGTGGCTCATTCACATAATATCTCACATGTTCGATCAATGTATTTATTGTAAATCCAATAGAGTTGTTGTAAAGTTTTTAAGTTAGGAATTTTGTAAACCCTAGAATGATCGGTAGCTTGTTGCACTTCCTTGTATATAAAGGATTTTCCATGATCATTCTAGGCATTGAGAGTTTAGGTGTTAAAAAGATAGAGATTCTAAAACCCTAGCCCTCAGTCGAGGATTGTAACTTTTTGTATCATTTTTATCAAAGAAATAGAGAAGAAGTATAGGTCGCTGCTGCTATTTTGCAAGGTTATTGTTCAAAATATGATGTATACAACATTCAAGGTTATACTTAATACAAATTTCAAATCTTTGTCTCTCCTTTGAGTTTATTCTATAAATCTTTAAGTCTTTCTGAGATTTATATGTATGTGTTTGGCTTTGAGTTCTGATCTAGGATTGGATTAAATATTGCTCAGGGTGAGATACATGTTTACTGAATCTATTTGAGGACTTTCTATAAGTAGGAAAGAGTTGAGGTGTTTGTATTTATGTCTAAAGGCCAGTTCTTTTCAAAACATCATTGTATTCATTCTGTCTTTTGATATTCTGTCCAATGGATAGGGCAATGGCCTGTATTTTCCTATCTTTTCTTTGTGGGGAATGATCAAAATCTTGTAATCCTAAAACATTTAATCAATACCAGTCTTTTACATTTTATTTACTTTACATGAATTGTTCTACCCAGTGATGGAGAGTCAATGAATAATAGGTTGTTATTTATTACTTTCTCACTGTCATCTGTTGTAAGATCCAGTATTGAGTAAAGAATAGAGTTGAATCTATTGGATCAAGTGTACCTGCCTTGGTTTTGCAGAGCCAAAAGTGAAGAGGGCAGTCTTGTCCCTATAGTTGGTCCAATTGCTTATAGATTTCCCATATTTGGAATTAACCACTCCTTAACATTAGTCATAAGCATATTGGTATCTCTTTGAGTGTAAAATCTTTTGTAGAACCAACATGACCTACATGGTATTGGTTGAAATTTTGACCAACACGAGCATGGATTTTAAAAAAAAGAAAGTTTTCCTTCTATAATCCGACCAACATGGGCATGGATTAAAAAAAAAAGTTTTCCTTCTATAATCTGACCAACACGGGCATGGATTAAAAAAAAAATAAAAATTTTCTTCTATAATCCAACCAACCTAAACCTTTTTAATTAATGGTCAAAAATTTTGGTAGAAAAATAAGGTCAAATGTACTAGTGAGTGCATGAGCATGTGAAGAAAACATTGCAGCAAAATAGCCTTAATGTGAAGGCTAAGGTAGATTTGAAAAGAAGGAATGTGCAATTCCAAATTTGGGACTTGTTAATGGTACACTTGAACAAAGATCGACTACCTCGGGGTAGACATACAAAGTTAATGATGAAGAATATTGGGCCATGTGAAATTCTAGAGATGTACGTATAAAATGAATACAAGGTAGCATGACATAAAGATGTGGTTATTTCACCTATATCTAATGTCTTGGATCTCACATTGTATAAGGGTTCAAATGAAGAAGTTGGTGCATAAGAGACAACACTTGAATCAAATGATTGTATTCAGAAGTTTCCTTTTAAGGAGAAGCCACAGATGGAATGTATCATCAGCAAAAAAGAAGAAATGAGGACAAAACACATAGCGCACATGGAGCATTTAGTCAACTGGAAAGGCCTTCTAGATTCTGAGGCCACTTGGTTTCCAGAAATGGAAATTATGAGGCTATTAGAAAGTAAAGTCCACCCAAATAACTGAGAGGGGGGGGTGAATCAATTATCAGATAATTATAACTTTTAACATCTTCAACAACATTTAACCATGTAACCAATGCAATTACTAACCATACAAAGATATTCATACACAATGACACAATAACACAAGATATGTTGACTAGGGAACCTCTTGATCAAAGAGTAAACCCCGATGGGAATGATGCCCAAAAAAGATGCACTAATATGAATATTCCTTGCAAGAGGATGGAATCTGTTAGGAGTCTTATGAAATACATTCAGTACATATAAATCCCTATTAGGAGATTTTGAATCCCTGTTAAAAGATTCTAACCCTATTAAGAATTATGGAAGACAGAAGGACCCACTGCCCAAACAGCTTCACGGTAAGATCACTGAACACACTATCCAAATAACCTTGATATTATTCAACAAAATAATATGAAATATGTTACCTCCTTACTATGCCAAACTGCACTCACTACTACACTAGATCTCAATTCTAGATCTCTGTACTTCACATGTCTTCCTTCACAATTTTGCTTTCACAGTCTCTTAGGCTCTTTTCTTCACTTCATACTTACATTCACATGCAACCAAACCATGCTCACACTTCTTTCACATTTAAACTACATACAATAAGGAAAAACATTCCTTTCTTTATACCACACTCAAATAATTACAAATGAGTCGGCACACAATTACAAAATAAAAGTTTCCATACGCTACATCAAAATTACACAAAACTGTCGGCTTCCAAATGCAATATCTCTTCACTCGTGTGACCTCAAAGTTTTCTCTATGAACCACATCACCATCAATGTGTCTCAAACTTCCCTTTAACTGCGCAAAACTAGATTCCATCCCGATTAGGAGATATCATCCTATTTTCACAAATCGCTACTCAGGAACACTACCTGAATACTACTTTTACCAAAATGTTCATAACTTTCATGAATCAATGAATTACTGTCTGTGATCTTAACCATAGACATATAACATATCAGAGTATAACCTCAACATCGCATAGCTCCAATTGCAATATCCCACGTGCGCTAATCAAAACACTATTCGCTTCTCTACTAGTCTCCAAAAGATCACTATGTTGACATCAATGACAATCATAGTCATGAATGCAACAACTACTACTATAGAATGACTACCAACATTCAGCATTCATTCCTAACAATCTCCCCCATTACCATTGATGGCAACATAGATGAAAAACATCCAATGTTCCAAAAATCCAATACTACAACACTGCTGCACTGATGCTTTGAAAATTATTCAAATCCTCTTCATCAATCAAATCTTGCTTCGTTATCCTATTAAGTTCTCTCCAACAGATGTTCTATATTGTTTTTCATGTATACTTCTCCCCCATTGACATCAATGACATAAATTTCATCACTATGTCAATAACAACTCAATGTCAAAAGACATTGTTTCAAAAAATACATTCACAAGAGTCCTCATGACTCAGCTCAGATACACATACTACCCCACAGAGGAAGTACCAACATCCAATCCAAAAAAAGATAGGGCTCATATGCCACTAGACGGATGTAATCAACTACATCATTACTCAAAAGTAGGCTGGGGTATAACCCCAAGCATACCTCTCAAATACTCAAATGTATCCTTAGGCAAAGGCTTTGTAAATATGTCTTCTATCTATTCCTTTGTGCTTATGTACTCTAGTCTAATTTCTTTCTCAGAAACTTTCTCTCTTACAATATGATACTTGATCTCTATATGCTTAGTTTTAGAATGCAATACAGGATTCTTAGACATACTGACTATGCTAGTGTTGTCACAATGTATAACAACAGGTTCAACAAATTTAATTCCAATATCCTTCAGCATCTACTTCATCCAAATTATCTAGTTACAATTGTTTGCTGTTGCTACATATTCTGCTTCTACTGTACTCTGTGAAATACAATTTTTCTTCTTTCTTAGCCAAGAAACCAATCTTCCTCCAAAAAAAAAGGCTCCACCATTGGTGCTTTACTTATCATTAACACTACCTCCCCAATCAGCATCTGTATATGCACATAGGATGAAATCATCAAATTTTTCATACCACAATCCATAGTCCATTGTGCCTCTTAAATATCTCAATATCCTCTTTACTGCTGCATAATGTGACTCTCTAGGTTCATCTTGAAATCTTGCTACCATTCCAATTTAATGTTGTATATCTGATCTAGTGTGTGTTAAGTAATGCAATCCTCGAATCATGGATCTGTATTTCTTCTGCTCAACTGCTGGTGTTTCATCTTTGCTTGATAGTTTGTGTCCTATAACCATAGGTGTTCCAACTAGTTTATAGTTCTCCATTCCAAATCTTTTCAAAAAATCATTCAAGTACTTTGTTTGGCTAACAAAGATACCATCATTGTTCTATGTTATTTGTAATCCCAAAAAGTATTTCATCTCACCAATCATGCTCATTTCAAATTCGGTCTTCATTTCATCCGCAAATTTGTCACTAGCTTCATCTTCTCCTCCAAAGATAATGTCATCAACAAAAATAACTATAACTAACAATCCATTTTCAATTCCTTTTGTGTATAGATTACTATCTGATGTTCCTTTATTAAATCTCAATTTCAAAAAATACTTATCCAATCTAGCATACCAAGTTCTAGGTGCTTGCTTTAGTCCATATAATGCTTTCTTTAGTTTACATATCATATCTCCTTCTTGAGTCAAAGGAAAACCTTCAGGCTGCTCAATGTAGACTTCTTCCTCCAATTCACCATTCAGAAATGCAGACTTCACATCTATCTGATACACTTTGAATTTCTTAAAAGCTACATAAGCCAAAAACATTCTTACTGCTTCAAGTCTTGCTACTCATGCAAAGGTTTCTTCATAGTCAATTCCTTCTTGTTGTGAGTACCCCTTACATACTAATCTTGCTTTGTTTCTTACTACTCCTTGTTCATTCATCTTGTTTCTGAATATCCATTTAGTTCCAATCACATTCTTGTCTTTAGGTCTAGGAACCAATTCCCATGTCTTGTTCTTTTCAATTTGATCTAGTTCTTCTTTCATAGCATTAATCCAATGTTCATCTTTACAAGCTTCATTAGTAGATTTACGTTCAATTTGAGAAATCAAACATAAATGTACCTTATTTTTAGTCACAACTCCTCTGTCTAAACTTCCAATAACTTGTCCAATAGGATGATGTCTAGATAGATACCTATTCGGTGTCATAGTCACAGATCTTGCTTCAACTATAGATTCTTCTCTGGTTTCTTCTATAGTATGATTCTCATTCAACAATTCACTATCAGTCTTATAGAATAATTCAATAGTTTCAATGTTAGGTTGAGGATTAGCTTCTTCATCAGATTCATAATCAAACATTCTTTCCTAAATTTTAAACTTCTCATCAACTTTAACATTTGCGCTCTCAACAATAGTTTTAGTTCTCTTATTGTAACATCTATATGCTTTTCTATTCAAAGAATATCCAAGAAAAATACCTTCATCACTTCTAGGATCAAACTTTCCAATATCATCATCTCTCTTTATATAACATTTGCTTCCAAAAATTCTAAAATACTTAACTGAGGGTGCATGTCCAAACCATAATTCATAAGGTGTCTTATATGTGACTGCTCTGATTTGTACTTTGTTTATTGTATATACTATTGTATTCACTGCTTCTCTCCAAAATGTCTTTGCCAAGTCATTCTCAAATAACATAGCTCTTGCTGCTTCAGTTACTGACCTATTTCTTCTTTCTACAATACCATTTTGTTTAGGTGTTTTAGGGGCTGAAAACTGTCTCTTAATACCATTCACTTCACAAAAGGTGTTAAACTCTCTAGAAGTAAATTCTCCACCTCTATCAGATCTCAAAAATTTAATCTTCATTCTAGATTCATTCTCAACTTAATTCTTAATGATTTTAAACTTATCAAATGCTTCAGATTTTTCTTTCAGAAATGCAATCCACATCATTCTTGTAAAATCATCAACAAGAATCATAAAATACCTTTCTCCATAGAATCCTCTAGTCGTGGTAGGACCACTCAAGTCTGTATGAACAATCTCCAACTTCTCTACCGATGTGAACTTCTTACTAGGAAGTGAACTTCTCTTTTGCTTAGCCATCACACATTCTTTGCAAATCATGTTAGTAGGCTTCATAATTTTAGGCAAATCCCTTACTGCAAGTGTAGTACTCACTTTCACAATGTTATCAAAGTTTATATAACAAAACCTTCTATGACATAACCAACTGTCATCAATTTTAGTAATCAAGCTTGTCATCTCAGTAGGATTCAACTGAAATACATTACCTCTAGTTCTAGATCCAGTTCCAATTAGATTTCCATCTTTATCCTTTATCACACAAGTTTTATCAATAAACCAAACTTGATATCCCTTATCCACTAACTGTCCAACACTCAAAAGATTATGTTTCAATCCATCAACAAAGTAAACATCATTAATATTATTCTTTCCATCAAGAGTAATAGATCCTATACCTTTAATCAAACAAGGTGCATTATTACCAACTCTAACAATTTCTCCATCATAATTGTTAAATTTTATGAATTTCTTCATATCTCCAATCATATGATGTGAACAACCACTATTTATAATCCAATCAGCTTTCTTTTCAACTTGGGAAAATAATGCTTTTTCTTCTTTAACATCAGATTCAGAATTTTCTTCTTTAATTGCTACAAATCCTATTTCATCATTATTCTCAGTATCACTTTCACTCAAAGTTCTTTCTATACTAGCTTCAAGATCTTCATCATTAGCATAATAACATTCCTTAGATCTTCTAGGCTTGAAATTATTTCTATACTTCTTAACTCTTTTAGGACATTTAGATGCAAAATGACCATATTCTTGACAAGTCCAACATTTAAAAAAATTCTTACCATCTGGTTCTCTTTTCACAAGCAAGGCAATACCTTCTTCAATCTTCTTATCTTCTTCATTTCTAGATCTACTACTGCTGGCATAATCTCCACTCACACGAGTACTTCTTGACAAAGTAGGACAAATACTGAGAGCACTGAATGTTGTCTCCATTCTAGGTAAGTCTCCTAATAACCTCAGGTTCATCTTTGTTGCTTCCAATCTTCCAATAAGAGTCTCTCTTGTAAATTTTTTAGTACAAGGGATAACTTGTTCAATCATCTGTGTTGTCTGCTTAAATACAAGAGTCAATGTCCTCAGAATTTTCCATATCACTTCATTCTCTGTCTTTGATCCTCCACAAGATTTTATCCCTGCAACAATTTCTAACATTCTACCAATATAGCTTCTAACAGATTCATCTTCCATCATTCTAATATCTTCAAATGCACATATCCAATTATGTAATCTAGCTCTTTTTGCATGTTCATCACCTTCAAAAGTAGAGTGTAAAGCTTTCCAAATTTCATTAGATTTCTTAAAATATTTTACCTGATTGTATTCATTCTCTGGAAGTGCTGTCAAGAGTGCTTCTCTTGCAAGTATGTTACACATGAATAGATCTACCTCATCTTTAGAACTTGTTTCAAGACTATCTTCTTCAATTATAGTTCTTTCATTCTTTGTAATCAACCAATAGGCTGGTCCTAAACACAATAGATGTGTCTTCATCTTTTCCTTCCAGCAGTCAAAATTTACTCCATCAAACTTAGGACTTTCTTTCCTAAAATTTTCCATGGATCTCCTTAAGCTATTAAACTTTCCTTTCAAGGACCTGCCGCTCTGATATCAATTGTTAGAAAGTAAAGTCCACCAAGATAAATGAGAGGGGGGGGGGGTGAATTAGTTATTAGATAATTATAACTTTTAACATCTTCAACAATATTTAACCATGTAACCAATGAAATTACTAACCATACAAAGATATTCATACACAATGACACAATAACACAAGATATGTTGACTAGGGAACCTCTTGATCAAAGAGTAAACCCCGGTGGGAATGATGCCCACAAAAGATGCACTAATATGAATATTCCTTGTGAGAGGATGGACTTTGTTAGGAGTCTTATGAAATACATTCAGTACATATAAATCCCTGTTAGGAGATTTTGAATCCCTGTTAAAAGATTCTAACCCTATTAAGAGTTATGGAAGACAGAAGGACCCACTACCCAAACATCTTCAGGGTAAGATTACTGAACACACTGTCCAAATAACCTTGATATTATTCAGTAGAATAATATGAAATATGTTACCTCCTTACTATGCCAAACTGCACTCACTGCTATACCAGATCTCAATTCTAGATCTCTGTACTTCGCATGTCTTCCTTCACAATTTTGCTTTCACAATCTCTTAAGCTCTTTTCTTCACTTCATGCTTACATTTGCATGCAACCAAACCATGCTCACACTTCTTTCACATTTCAACTACATACAATAAGGAAAAACATTCCTTTCTTTATACCACACTCAAATAATTACAAATGAGTCGGCACACAATTACAAAATAAAATTTTCCATACGCTACATCAAAATTACACAAAACTCTCAGCTTCCAAATGCAATATCTCTTCACTCGTGCAACCTCAAAGTTTGTGCTATGAACCACATCACCATCAATGTGTCCCAAACTTCCCTTTAACTGTGCAAAACTAGATTCCATCCCGATTAGGAGATATCATCTGATTTCCACAAACCGCTACTCAGGAACACTGCCTGAATACTGCTTTTACCAAAATGTTCATAACTTTCATGAATCAATGAATTACTATCTGCACTCTTAACCATAGACATATAACATATCAAAGAGTATAACCTCAACATCACATAGTTCCAACTGTAATATCCCATGTGCGCTAATCAAAACACTATTTGCTTCTCTGCTAGTCTCCAGAAGATCACTATGTTGACATCAATGACAATCATAGTCATGAATGCAACAAAAATTGCTACAGAATGACTACCAACATTCAGCATTCATTCCTAATAGAGGCAAGGTGGGTATTTGCAACAACTGGTCTCCAAGAGGACTTGAGACAAAATATACCCCTAGGATTATGTTGCAGGAGCAACTATGCTAAGCAACATGAAGACTTCCAGTTTTCTAGAAGATCTTCATTTGATATTTCTTGTTGTGATTTGCAGGTGCAACTGTGAGAGGAAATTTTCTTAGGAAAATTGTTTGATGTATGTATTGGGGGTATTTAATGTAATAAGGGCATGTTTTGGGTTTGTACGGGTTTATGAATAATATGTGTAAGTGAATAATGTTTAACAAATATTATTAAATGCTATGGGTCTAATATTTTGAAAAAAAATAGTTAGTAACTGATTGGGCATTGTTATTATATTCCCTCCAAGTTGATGGTTGGAGGACTGAGAGGAATTGGAGAGTTTGTGGAAATAATTTCATATTTTGGTGAATGAATGAAAAAATAATAATAGTGTCTTTTCTACAAATTTTCTTGGTCTTTGTTCTACTCTGGTTTACTTAAATGTTTTAATCTTGTAATTATTTTGGAGAACCGTATTGTTTATCTATTTTAATGAAGGAAATAAAATTTAAAATTTGTTTGTGTGAGGAGAAGTCCCTGTAACTAGGTTTTGAGATTGTTTAAGGGCCACTGGGCACCATTTTGCCGAACCATGCCTCCTACTTGTTAGCTATTTTTCATGTATGCCTCAACTCTAAAAGAGAAATATGAATACCAGACCCGGGGATCTTTGTCTAGTAACATAAATCTACTTGTTCATGCAAACTAAGGGGCAAGAAAAGACTAATTAATGAGGATTTGATCCTCCTTCTGCTTCAAGTTCCACACACTCAGGCGGGTGCACCTAAAACATGATAAGATCCGCATACATATAACTTACTAGCTAAAACCCTTTATGTAGATGTGAAAATCAGTGG
Organism: Chamaecyparis obtusa; assembly: GCA_027943335.1. Classification (NCBI taxonomy): domain Eukaryota; kingdom Viridiplantae; phylum Streptophyta; class Pinopsida; order Cupressales; family Cupressaceae; genus Chamaecyparis; species Chamaecyparis obtusa. The sequence continues at coordinate 1,138,595 of BSBK01000884.1, forward strand.
ATAGTTCTCAGACTTATAAAACATGGGAGTTCAACTCAACCAGTCTTATACAGGGTCCCACCTGTATGATTCGCTAAGAACTAGGAAAATGGAAAATGTGACAATAAGGATAAACTCCTTCTTCTCTTTGAGCTTTGAACTCGGGCAGGTTAACCCATGGATTCATTTCTTCAAAGAATCACTAACAATACTTGTATTCAGGGAACACAAGACATAAACATGAATGCTTCTGAAACATGAAATTAAAGATGGAAATGATTTAAAGATCTGATGATGAAAACTGCAAAGCAAACCAGGATCAGTGCCTTGTTCATTGGGCAACAGCGTCATACAAACATACATTCCTAGAAAACCACAACTCCAACTCAAAAACCCGAATGGGATGCCTTACAAACCATTCTTTTCACTCCAGTTCCTGGACATCAAACTCGTATACAAATCTATAATTCTCAGAACTTGAAATCGAGACTTACTCCCTCCTTGAAAGACACTTGAATTCAAACCCATAGGTACCTTGTAACTGGTATACCAACATGCCTTACAAATCAATACACAAGAATTCAGATTATGAACACAAAGACATCAAACATAAACTGAATCGAGATTCCTTTATTTTCATTAAAATCATTTGGAACTATACACTTCTAAAACAAAGAAACAAAGGAAACAAAAATCCAAGTCTGGAAGCTGCCCTGCAGCATTAATTCCAACATCCCTTACAAAATGAGAGAAAATACAAGATATAGGAGGAAAGGGGAAAGCCAGTTTCCAGTAATAGACACCTGTCAATTTCTCCCAAAATATCCCCTTCCTCTACAATTGCCTTTGAACTACAATCATCTCTTCAATTGAATTGATTCTCTCCAAAACAAAAATATGATTTGATCCTCTCACTTCTTTAACCGAATTTGATCTGAGTTGTTGTTTCTTGTTACTGCTTTCCCTGACATTTTTCTTTCAACAAACTAATCCAAAAAATGGATTCTTCAGCTTCTCCCAATTCCAACAGTATATAATATTTTATATTTCGGACAAAAATTGAGTCCTCAACATCATTTTCAAATTTCAGCTCCCAAGCAACTGTCACATTTAAATTTAAAATTTTTGACATAATTTGAACATTATGAATTTGTTTAAAATCCACTGCATATAGATTTTAAAAAAGGGCAGGTCCCACATGTGCCACATGGCACATTCAGATTGGGTCGACCTGCCACTTCATCTCCACCTGGATGCCACATTTCACCTTTGCCACTTGGCGCTGTTTGGTTGGCCTATGTCTCCACCTGACATTGAACATCAACATCCTGCCATGTCATCATGTGTGCCACTTGTCACCTCATCGCATGTTCACAAGAGCCAAATTTGGCCCTTGCAATCATGCAACCACCATCGGGTGGTGGCATGAATCCCAAGGTGCCTTGTACCTACACAATCACACACTCAGTCAAAAAGATCCTTACCATTTGCGGGACCCACTCACCAAATCACTGCCAACTAAGTTCCTTGAAACACGTGCACACATGAGAGAAGCCTTCATTCTTGGGCATCCATTTCTTATACAAACAAAGCATTGTGCTCCTTGGGTTATAAACAGCTTGGTCTCCCTCTCCGTTAGCAATGTGGGACTATAGTTTTTCAAGTTTTAAAACTTCCTACGCATTTCCCTTCAAAATTGTGGGCCCTGCTACGCACAACATTCCTCCAGCCCAGGGGCCCGCCGAGAGCCCTTGGCTTTCTATCTACCATACTATGAAAGTGTTTTTGTATTTAAATGCCAAATATCCTCACACCCAAAGCATGTGGGATATATTGATCTGGAGATTTCACACCTTTCATACCTCCTTGCATGAATTATATTTGATTGTGGGGGCCCAACTCAAACACTGGCTGCTCTGTGAATCAACCCAGGCCTCCACTGTAAGAAACTCCTTCTAACTTGTGGGCACTTACCCTTTGTGTCTACTTGGATTCCATTTATTGAGTGGGTGCCTCCTCTGGGATCGCAGGCAGCTCTCATTCTAAAATGTGTAGCCCCTTTCCATTTCTTCAAGCGCTAGTGTTATTCTCACTATGTGCTAGTTGGTCCCTTTCTTGCTAGCAACACCTTACCCTTTACATTTTCGGGCAGGTATGTGAGACCCCTTTGTGCATTCATTTCTCCTTCAATGTGTATTGCCCTCATGATGAATCCATATGTTGGTTTCTTCATTTGTCTGGTGCAATGCTTTATTTCCTTAATGTTGCGTGAGGCTTTCAAATGTTGGCATGCATGTTTGTTAGCAGTGCCTTCATCATTTTTGGTATAATTAGTTGCTTATGCAACCTAGTAGCATATCCACGTGATGGCCTCCTTCATGTTGATTGGCATCTCCATTTGGCATGGTTCCCTATATTTATGCAATAGTCGTAGCATAACCTTCATCCGCCTCATCTATAGAAACATAGTAAGCAGCCTAACCTCTTTTGTACCCTTTCGCTTACCATATGTAGAACGATGCCCCTTTCTCTTTTCTTCTAGAGCACAACAAGCATGAGTATGTGAATGAATTTTTATTGGCTTCCTAATGGAAAATATCATGCCTCATCAATGGCCTCTTAGGGTCTTATGTGTCATTGTTGTCACAATATCACAACAATCAAATGGATTGGACATAACAGAAGCAGCCATTAATCCACTTATACGTGCCATGTCAACCACTTAGAGAATGCCCCAATCAATCGCGTGAGGCCTTACCTTGTTGACTAGCATCATTCATTACATATACACACAACAAGCAGCCTCAAACAATGGCACTTCTCCATTCATATAGTCCCACACCAATAGAAGACATGATTTCACTTTACACACTACCCACAGTAGACTTCATGCAATCACTTTAGTTAGCCCACGTGAGCTGCCTCCATGTACTTGGCAGGTTGGCTCCTTGAAACAAAAAGGGCCCTTCACCTTGAATACCAGCATGAATAAAAACATGCTTCTTCTCTTCTTTAGCGAGGCAAGCAATCCACTCCCATCATAATGCCTGCCCATATTTTAAAACATTGGCAGCCCCCTTTTACAAATTAAATTACTGGCATCTGCCCTTATTTTTTTAAAATGCCATTTTTCTAATCAATTTCATTTTTCTCCTCAATAAAGAAAAGCTACCATGCTCGGTAACTTGATACTTGTAAAATTTAAAATAACTTCCAGTATAATAGGTTGTGTTCTATTCTACCAACTTATAGATAAATGAATAAGCACATGCAATGCTTGTGAATGCTTTCAGCAACATTTTTCAACAACATTAATTGACTTCCATAGAAAATATGAACAATGGTACTAAAGGCTCGACAATATTCCCCAGGTAGTTGATGAGAACTAGTCTCCAACTATCACACAAAGGCGACATTTCATTCTTGATGCACAAGGCCTGCAATACAATTGGTTCGATCTTTACAAAGTCATATTTTCCACTCCAATAAACTCTTTGGAAACTGAAATTACCAGTGGTTGATAATTATAGATAAAAAACCACCTCCCAAATGCCTAAACCTCCAATTACTTTATGGACCAAACTCTCCTTCCCCATGGTCTCTAAGTCTCAACATCTTTGCAAAATCCCTCATGACTGGCAAGCTTTTCATCCTTTCATGGTTCGATACATTATGCAATGGTCACAGAGCCCACAGCAAAGGTGTGCACACATTTGGCAAGTAAATGACATGCCAGCACACTAAGAAGATACAATTTCAACATGCTCAAGGATTAATCATCATATGGTAAACCAGCATATTATTTTGTCAACATGCTCTTTGAGAAACACCATCATCAAATAGTCTAGGGGAGATAACTCCGCAATCATTCATAATGGTCCTCGAAGGTGGTTGCTTTGAAAGTTACAAGTTGTCCTATGTCATTTACACATCTCCCAGCCATTTTTATGCTATAATAAAGTCACTTTGATAAAATGAAGACCATGGTCAATCAAAATTTAAGCATGTCGAACAAATCACAATGCCCTTGCAAAGCTAACTAGATAATGCTATCTGGCATCCAGAATTGGCCACAAAAACTAACCACAAGACCTCATAGGAACATGCCACCTGAAACACCAGTGCACTTCCACCAATATAGCACACTGGTCAAAGAAGAACCTCCCAAAAAATTTGAGCCAAAAGTTATTAATGAGCAAACAGGGTCACTTGGAAACCAATCCTATCCGCATTGTCCAAAATCACGTAAATTGGCTCTGGAACTGGCTTCTAAAACTGACCAGACGAAACTTTCAAAACCCAACATCCTGGACACTGATTTACCTTCATATCGGGAATATGAATCTATCATTACCTCACTCTGAAGATCAAGTGGTCAATCACATTTAATCAGCAAAGTCAGCCTGTCAATAAAATTTAGGACCAAAAATAGTGAAATATGCATAAGTTGATTTTGGAATTGGCCCGAAAAAGTGGTCAAACAAATTGGTAGAGATTTGAAAGTCACCAGGCACTTAGTCTTCTAGGTCTACAATACAGAACCACATTCAATTATGCCAGACCTTGCACAGGGCATGAATTACAAAGCCTCAAAGTAGGGCACTTATAAAACTAGATAGTGCACATTCAGTCAGTTTTTAACAAATTGCAAATGGAATGAGCTTAGCAAATAGGTCAAATGGGTACATGGGAGGCTAAAAATTGGTAGGATGACTCACTCTCATGCCTATAGTATGATGCCACAACCGGAATGTCATGATCAATCACAAGACAAAATATATTCAATTGCAAACAGGGCTTGCTACAACAAGTTGACACTTTGGCACAAATGCAGATTTAGACAAGTGTTCGAAACAAGACATCACCGAATGACTCAAAACTCAAAGTTAACAACCTGGGATGTCTTCTAATGATAAAAAAAATGGTGATGAACACTTGACATGCATGGGAAACTTCATAAATGCATCCGGGAACGTAGGCTCAAAAAGCACCTGTAAGGCCTCAAACTGCAAAATTTTAACAAGGTACTTCAAAAACCCTTACTGTGTTTTTAGTCCCAACACTAATTACGCATTCATCATGTGAAGTGGCCAGAACATGGTAGAGAGTGAGTAGGAAGGATGTATCATAATCTTTCTATGGCCATTTGTAGGAATGTGCTAGGAGTTGAAGGAGCACACGTGTGATAGGGAAACATCTCTATGTTCTTTCCGTGAGAGAGTGGATGAACTAGAGATTGTGCGGGGGAGGGGGGGGATGAAATTCAAAACTAAAGATTGAAGTTGGGAGTTGTAGTGAATCAGATGTTTGCTGGTGTTGAAGGAATTTACTATCACCATTTTGGATAGTAAGTTACTGTCACTGTTTGGACAGTAAATTAATTATAGATTGGGCTAAGTTGGATGCCCTAAATCTTCTTGTTTGTGTCAGTTTTGAACCATTGGAGGATAGAGTATCTATTTGAAGACTAGGCTTGATTTCTTGGAGATTTCATCCCCATATCATGGTCGATTATTTGATTGAGATCCTATGACTATTTTGAATGGATTCAAATTGTAGGGTGTTGTTTGCATTTGAAGTTTCTATCATTCATATCATGAAACTATTGTAAATTTCCTTAGCTCATTCTTCATTCCATCTCATAGTGTGACTATTGCAGACCTTCTTGAATGTATCTCCTCATCATAGACATATTAAGAAAAGATTATATACTTCTTACAATTTATCAAGGATCACTTTTAACAAATGAGATAAGTACCTATTTTCTTTTACCTTGTCTGTGGCCACCAATTTATCCGGAGCTAATCCTTATTCCTTACCCTTTAACTTAGTGGTGTCTTCTTCCAGCTCCACCCTCCAAGTATTTATTTCTTCATTAAAAAGGGACAATTCCCCTTGTTCTATTATAGTTTCTTGAGGGAAATAGGTAATCTTCTCTAATGCCTTCTTCAACTATGCATTTAAAATCAAAATTTTGTGTAAGCAACACGTATCTCTACTCTCACCTCTTGAAGTGCATTGAGTTATCTTTCTTGTAGCTGAGTGGCATCTTTAGCTAGCATTTTTGCATGCATAGTATGAGTAACTACCTCTAAAGTAGTTATATCCTTTAATGATCTAATAACAACTCCATATCTATCATTTTCTTCTACTCCCACAAGAACTTAGGTCTTGTTAAAACTTGAAGCTTTTACCCATAATGCTAATGCTTTCAAAGTTAGGTGGTATCCAAACCCTATGAATCCACCATCTTTCTCAAATTTTAAGGAAAATAGTGGGTCTTGTTGTTTTCTAATCTAATCCAATAAAAATAATTCCTCTACATTTCATCCTAGGATTATTAAAATTCTACTTTCCTTAACAATCCGTCTCACCTCATTAACACTAAGGTGGCTCACATCAATATCATTCAATGTTGTATTCTCTAGGAGACCTCTGATGGATCCATCAACTTTAGCCACAAAGCTTTAAATTCAGTCTTATTGACAAAATCATCATCTAAAATGAATATTTGAGAATCCAAGGCTCTTTCATCATCTTCATCCTCTAGGAGTATCTAATTATCTATATTTATTCTATCTTTTGGCTCACCATTAGAAGGCCATTCCCTAGGAGAGAAGATGCTAGAGGTTTCTCTACCTCTTCTTCATTGATATTGAACTTTTACAAAACATTAGTAGCCTACTCAATCTCTACTCCAACTATGAAAACTTCATATGGAATCAAAGGGGGACCCAGGCTAGTACCTTGTCCAGGGACATCTAGAGGTATATTATCTCCAGATTCTTCAACCATCTATCCTTGTGCTTCTTACTTCTTTCCATATATTTCAATCTCTATCCTATCCTAATAGATATATGAATATGTTATTTTTGACAAATAAAAAAGAACATTTTTCTTTTCCAGTTATAAAATTAAGAGAATATTAGAAATATTTATCCATTCTAGTATAATGGATGAAGATTTAACGGGTAAATATTGATAATTTTTCACTTTTATTAACAACTATTTTAGATACACCTAGATTCAATTTTGGTGGAACTAATTAATGGATGAAAAATTTAAAGGAATAAAGTAAGTTTGGTGGAACTTATTAAAGGATTAAAAGTTTATAAGTTTTTTGGACAACTGATTCATCCCCCTCTTTGTTGTCCTACACATTCAATAATTGGTATTAGAGCTTTGGTTCCTTGGAGAAGAGATTAACCACTTAAGGAGATCTTGATGGCACAAAAATTGACCCTCCCTAAATTTGATGGATTTGACTATTCTTATTAGAAAGTTCAAATCTGAGGATACTTGGTCTCTCTCAGTTATAAGGATTGGAAGGCTATGGACAATCAATATGTGAAACCAACGAATGGGTTGAACACTTTAGGTGTAATCAAAGAATATGTTTATGATGAAAGGGGAAAGTATGCAATTTTTATTTCTCTATCTAAAGACAAGTTAATTGTATCTTTAGAGATTTCTCATGATGTTAGGGAAAATTTAAGTACTTATGAAGGAAATGATATAGTCAGACAAGATAAGTTGTAGAATTCTAATGAAAATTATAAAATCTTGTAGATGGAAGAAGATAGAAACATAACTAGCTTCTTCCAAAAAATAGATGATTCGGTAAACGATATTATAAGTCTTGGTGGCAATCTAGAATAATGATGTAGTGCAAAAGGTGCTTAGAACCCTTAGTAAACCTATAGTTATAGAGTCGCTGTTATAGAGGAATCTTGGGATTTGAATTAATATACCAAAGAACATCTGTATGGATCTTTACTTTCTTTTGAGATGAGAGAATTTGGTAGTATTGGTACAAGAATAGAAACTACATTTAAGGCCACTAAACTAGCAAAAGAAGAAGAATAAGATTAAGAAGACTTTGATGAAATTGATGAAAATTTTGTAAGAAGAATGAAGAAAGGAATCAAAAAATACAAAGATAAGATATAATTTAAATGTTTTAGTTGTGGAAAGATAGGTCATTATTATTCTTAATGTCTTGATAGATTTGCAAATCAAAGGAATAAAGAAAGAAAAGTAAATTTTAATAAGAAAGTTTATTATTTCAGAGAAAATGCTAGTATTTCTTATGATGAATATTGATGCAGGAGCATCCTGGGTGTAAGAGAAATCTTGCATCACCCAAAAATATTTCTGGTTTCTTTTCAATAAGGGCTATCTTGTGTAGAGCTACTATTTATGGAAACTTGCTATTTTTAGTAAGTTGGTCATACGATCTCAGAATGTTTTGATTTCATAGTTGGAGGTTCATCTTAGTCATATCAACTTGCCTGTAAAGTTTCATTGCTAGATCAAGTTTGGTTTTGAAGATATTGAAACTTTTTAGTTTTGGAAACAGGGTGCAAAAACTTTGAACTCAATTTTGAAGGCTTTAGAGGCCCCGAATGAGGTTGAATTTTTGGCTGACTGAAGCTTGCTTGATTTAGGCATTGTAGAGCTCCTTGTGCCCTTTCTGAAATGGGGTTATAATAGTCAATTGGGTCAACAGGTGATGACTTATGGTCTCTGAAAGTTGGGTCACCTGAAATGGAAGAAAATGATTTTCCTTCAAAATTTCTGTTTGGGTTTCAAAAGTTATTTTGAGCTGACTTTGATGTAATAAAATGAAAAATAAAATAATTCTAAGTTTGGTCGGCCTTGTTGGCTAAAAAAATTCTGGAACCTTCCCAGGCGGTGGAAAATTGCCTATATAAGGAAGGCTATAGTGTTGTCTTAGGCAGTTCAGGATAGTTTTGGGTATTGATTCGAGGCTTTGTCCTACAGAATATTATAAGGGAATGCCCATGTGGCTTTGCATATTGTAATTCTGAAAGTTTGTAATTCCACATTTGTGGAGATAATAAGAAGCCAATTTTCTGTTCTTACATATTGTTGTTATTTCTCTATTTTTGTTATGTGTTTGTGGTATTAAGGGGAGCACCCTTCATCAAGTGGTATTAGAGTAGGAGTTCCTGAGTGTGTAAATAGATCATCAATTGTGAGGTAGTTTGCACCAGGACTGTGGGTTAGGGTTTCTGCATAAACAGATCGCTGACTGTGAGGCAGTTTGCACTAGGACCGTGGTTAGGGTTTCAGCACACATCGTGAAAATGACTCCATGAAGGGAACATGGTGGAAGAGCTAGTGTTGTAACACCTAAGGTTAGAGTGCTCCAGAGATAAGTGCAAGCATTGCAAGAAGAGATTCACAGAGGAATGAATCTTAATGTCAGAGATGAAAGCGAGGATGAAGCCAAACAAGAAGATCAAGAAGGAGAAGTCAAAGTTGTAAACCAAGAGGAAGAAAGAATTTTTTGGGCCATTTCCAAGATCGGAAAAAGACCTAAGATTGAGGTTCCTGCATTTTTAGGAAATCTTAACCCAGAGGAGTTGATCAACTGGATCAATGAATGTGAAGAATATTTTGAGTATGAAGATATTGAGGATCCTGATAAGGTCAAATTCACGAAGGCCAGACTAAAAGGTCATGCGAAGATCTGGTGGCAAGAGATTCAATTGGAGTGAAATAGAAGAGGGAAAGATAAAATCACAAGATGGGATCAGAAGGTGGACAAATTGAAGCGACAGTTCATCCTTGTTGATTATGAGCTTGACCTACTAAAGAAAATGTAAAGTTTGAAGCAAGTAGGACGATCTATTCAGGAGTATACAGAGGAGTTCTATCAAATCCTCATCAGAACAGGCCATGTAGAAGATGATAAGGAGAAATTTTCTCGTTACCTTAATGGGCTGAGGCCAAGCATTTAGGAGGAGCTGAAATTGGTTCGAATGAACAGTATTGAAGAGGTATACCAGTTTGCCCTAAAAGTAGAGGAAAAGTTGAACAAGAAGTTTGAGAGCAGACAAAATGGAAGAGGTCACGGTGGACAATCTAGTGGATGGTCATATGGAGGCCAAAATGAAGATTCAAAAAAAAAGGATGAGGCTAGTAGCAATCAAAATTAGAGAGGAAACAACTCCAATTGTTTCCAAGATCAGAACAATAGAGATCAGAGAGGAAGAGGAAGAGGACAAGGCTCAGGAAGAGGAGGTTTCTGTGGAACATGTTTTCACTATGGAGAAGAAGGTCATAGGGCATTTGAATGTCCTCAATGCCAAGGAAGGAGGAATAGGAGGAATGAAAGCCAAGCCAGAGTGGCACATGTAGATGAAGATGCTAGATCCTCAAATTCTGAAGATGCTAAAAGAGGAGAAACATTGATTAACAGAAGAGTCCTGCTGAGTGGTGAGAATGAACCTGAACAAAGGAGGATCCTGTTTCGCACTAGATGCAAGTGTGAGGGTAAATGTTGTGATGTGATTATTGATAGTGGAAGCACTAAAAATTTGGTGTTAGAAGAGATGGTGACAAAGTTGAAGCTCAAGAAACAAAAACACTCACATCCATATCAGATTGCTTGGGTGCAGGATGACCACAAGGTCATGGTCAATGAACAGTGCCTAGTAAAGTTCAAGATTGGTGGGTACCATGATGAGGTACTATGTGATATCATACCTATGGATGCATGTCACATGTTGTTGGGTAGGCCATGGTAGTTTGATAGATGTGTTGTACATGATGGTCGTGTAAATACCTATTCCCTGACAAAGGATGGAGTGCGACATAAGCTAAAGCCATTGAAGGAGATCGAAGAAAAGGTATGTGGTAATGCAAGAATAACTTTTGTTGATGGAAAAAAATTCTTAGATGGTATGAGGCATGAGCATGTGTGTTTTTCTTTAACTCCAAAAGCTAGTAAAGATGAAATAGAGGATGTACCTATAGAGGTTGCAGATTTGTTGAATGAGTTTTAAGATATTGTATCTGATAATGTACCTAATGGATTACCACTGGTAAGGAAGATCAGTCATCAAATGCATTTGATTTCAGGAGCCAGTTTTCCAAACAAGGCAGCACATAGAATGACACTAGTAGAAAGTGAAGAGTTGAACAGACAAGTACATCAGTTATTGTAGAAGGGGTTGATTCGAGAGAGTCTAAGTCCCTATGTTGTACTAGTGGTATTAGCACCAAAGAAGAATGTAGAATGGAGGATGTGTACAGATTCTAGATCAATAAACAAGATCACAATCAAGTACTAATTTCCATTGCCACGAATGGATGATATTATGGACTGTTTGAGTGGGGCTGTGTATTTCTCAAAGATAGATCTGAAGAGTAGATATCACCAAATTCAGATCAAAGAAGGAGATGAATGGAAGACTACCTTCAAGAAAAAAGAAAGACTGTATGAGTGGTTAGTCATGCCTTTTGGGCTAACCAATGCACTGAGCACTTTCATGCAGCTCATGAACGAGGTTCTCAAAGAATTTCTAGGTAAGTTTGTCATTGTTTACCTAGATGATATTTTGATCTTTATCAAGACATTGGGGGAACATATGATGCATATTCATATGGTGTTTGAGAAGTTGAGAGATAAGAAATTGTTGATTAATTTGAAGAAGTGCAGTTTTGTGAAGAAGGAATTAGTGTATTTGGGATTTGTAGTTTCAGCAGAAGGTCTAAAAATGGATCCATAGAAAGTACAGGCTATCCTTGAATGGCCTACTCCAAGGAGTGCTATTGAGGTAAGATCTTTTCATAGTTTGGATAGCTTTTACAGAAAGTTTATCAGAAATTGTAGTAGTATTTGTGGACCCTTGACTGAAACAATGAGAGGGGATAGAAAAGAGTTCAAGTGGACTAATGGGGTAGATAAGAGTTTTAAACTGTTGAAATAGAAAGTTACAGAACAGCCTATTTTATCACTTCCAGATTTTAATAAGGTGTTTCAAGTAGACTATGATGCTAGTGGTACTGCAATAGGAGCTGTTATGAGCCAAGAAGGTAAAACTGTTGCTTATTTCAGTGAGAAGTTGAATGATGCCAAGAGAAAATATTATGTTTATGATCAGGAATTTTATGTTATAGTTCAAGCATTGAAGAAGTGGAGACACTATCTGCTTCCTAAGGATTTTGTTTTGTATACTGATCATCAAGCTTTGCAATATTTGAATAGTCAAGGAAAGTTGAATCAGAGGCATTTGAAATGGGTTGAGTTTTTGCAAAGTTATACATTTGCTTTGAAACACAAAAGTGGAAAGTCTAACAGGGTTGTAGATGTGCTTAGTAGAAGGCAACTATTGCTGACAGAGATGCAAATTGAGGTGGTTGGGTTCAAGGAGCTCAAGAATTTGTATCTAGAGGATCTTGATTTTGGTGAAGCTTGAAAATCTTGTAAAGAACCTATTACTCTAGACAGAACAAAGTGGTTGGATTTTATCATTCAGGATGATATGCTATTCAGGGGGAGTCAATTGTGCATTCCATGAAGTTCTATGAGGGAGAATATCATCAAAAAGAAGCATAGCAAAGGATTGGCTGGACATTTTGGTCGTGATAAAACCATTTCTTTGGTTAGTGAGAATTATTATTGGCCATAGTTGCAGCAAGATGTGAAGAAGTTTGTACAGAGTTGCAGAGTATGTCAAATGGTGAAAGGAGTGAAGCAAAATATAGGGTTGTATCAGCCATTACCTATACTAGAGAAGCCTTGGGAGGATATCAGTATGGACTTTGTTCTTGGTTTATCGAGGACTCAGTGGGGACATGATTCAATTTTTGTGGTGGTTGACAGATTGTCAAGATGGCACATTTTATTCCCTGCAAGAAGAGTAATGATGTTGTTCATGTAGTAGAATTGTTTTTCAAAGAAGTAGTGAGACTACATGGTTTACCTAAGACCATAGTTTCAGATCTAGACACTAAGTTTGTTGGATATTTCTAGCGTACATTGTCGAAGAAGTTGAAGATAGATTTGAAGTTCAGTTCATCATATCATCCATAGACTGATGGACAGACAGAGGTGGTAAATAGGAGTTTGGGGAATTTGCTAAGATGTTTGGTTGGAGATAAGCCAATAGGATGGGATTTGGTTTTACCACAGGCGGAATTTGCATATAATAATTCTGTCAACAGGAGCATTGGTAAATCACCATTCCAGATTGTATATGGAAGTAGTTTGAGAAATGCATCTAAGTTGAGGAAGATAGATAAAGGAGAAATAAGTAGTGCTAAAGCTGAGGATTTTGCAGAACATTTGAAGAACATCCTTGAGGAGGTGAGGAAGCACATTACCAAGATGAATACACAATATAAGGCTAAGGTAGATGAGAAAAGGAGGCATGAAGAATTTCAGGTTGGAGATGAAGTCATTGTTCATTTGCGGAAGGAGTGATTTCTAGTTGGTACATACAACAAGATGAAAATGAAGAAGTTTGGGCCATTTAAGATACTAAAGAAGCATGATTCAGGAAATGCATATGAGGTAGAATTGCCTACTGAGCTAAATATTTCACCAGTGTTTAACATTTCAGATTTGACAAAGTATCATGAAGGAGGTGTTGAAGATGAGATCACAGCAGCACAGTGGAGTATTCTAGCAACTAGTTTAGATACTAAGGAGATTGAGGATATACTGGACAGTCATGTTGGCAGAAGCACAAGGAATAGGACATATGAAGAATATCTGATCAAGTTTGAAGGATGACTTGTTGAAGATTCATCATGGCTGACAAAGCAGGAGGTTAACCATCTTGGTTTCCCTCTTCACACCTGAGTCGTGACAGGGTCACTTCTCAAATTACCCCGGGTGTCTAATGCAGGAGCATCCTGGGTGTAAGAGCAATCTTGCATCACCCAAAAATATTTCTAGTTTCTTTTCAATAAGGGCTATCTTGTGTAGAGCTGCTATTTATGAAAACTTGCTATTTTTAGTAAGTTGGTCATATGATCTTAGAATGTTCTGATTTCATAGTTGGAGGTTCATCTTAGTCATATCAGCCTACCTATAAAGTTTCATTGCTAGATCAAGTCTGGTTTTGAAGATATTGAAACTTTTTAGTTTTGGAAATAGGGTACAGAAACTTTGAACTCAATTTTGAAGGCTTTAGAGGCCCCGGATGAGGTCGAATTTTCAATTGAATGAACCTTGCTTAATTTAGGCATTCTAGAGCTCCTTGTGCCCTTTTTGAAATGGGGTTATAATAGTCAATTGGGTCAACGGGTGATGACTTATGGTCTCCAGAAGTTGGGTCACCTGAAATGGTGGAAAATGATTTTCCTTCAAAAATTTTGTTTGGGTTTCAAAAGTTATTTTGAGCTGACTTTGATGTAATAAAATGAAAAATAAAATAATTCTAAGTTTGGTCGGCCTTGTTGGCTAAAAAAATTCTGGAACCTTCCCAGGCGGTGGAAAATTGCCTATATAAGGAAGGCTGTAGTGTTGTCTTAGGCAATTTGGGACAGTTTTGGGTAGTAGATCTGGGTATTGATTCGAGGCTTTGTCCTACAGAATATTGTAAGGGAATGCCCATGTGGCTTTGCATATTGTAATTCTGAAAGTTTGTAATTCCACATTTGTGGAGATAATAAGAAGCCAATTTTCTGTTCTTGCATATTGTTGTTATTTCTTTGTTTTTGTTATGTGTTTGTGGTATTAAGGGGAGCACCCTTCATCAAATATGATTATGAAGAAGATGATTAATGCTTTTTCTTCATTTTTAAAGAAGAACCTTGTTCCACTAAACCTAAAAAAATTGTTGAGAAGACATCTTCAGAAGCTATTACTAAAATTATAGATATTGTGGACTTTTATTTTTATGTTAGAAGAGACAAAGATGAATGGCTTATTGATAGTGAATGTTCTAATCATATGACTAGTGAAAAAAGTAAGTTTCTAAAGCTTGAAAATTATGATATAGCTATTTTTATAATTGGAGATGATTAAACTTCTAGGATAGTTGGAATAGGCTCTATCACTTTTAATGGAAAGCATAACACTTATAATGTTTACTGTGTTAAAGGATTGAATCATAATATTTTGATTGTTGGATAGATGTGTGGAAATAGTTATCATCTTGGTTTTCAAAATGATGGTTGTGAAATCATAAAAAGGTCCAATACTATAATTGTTGCTAGAAAAAGGACATACAAATTTTTTTATTAGTTGAAGACAACTATTTTATATTTTTTGATGTCTCAAATCAATGAGAGTTGTCTACGACACAAAGGATGTGCCACATCAATTTTTAGAAATTAGTAAAGATAATCTCAATACATGTTGTGAATGATTTTTCAAATCTTACAAGGCCTAGTAATAATTTTTTCAAATAATGTCAAGTTGGGAAATAGACAAGAAGGACTTTCAAGGCTAAGGAACAAAATTATACTAGATTGTTGGATTTGGTGCACACTGATCTATACAATCGTACCAGTATAAGAAGTCAGGAAAGCGATATGCACTTTATGCTTTTAATTGATGATTAATCTAGAATGGAATGGGGTACATTCATAAAATTAAAATCAGAAGGTTTAGATAATTTCAACATATTCAAGGCTATGGTTAAAAATGAGGTAGATAGGAGAATTAAATGTTTAAGGTCTAACAAAGGAGGAGAATTTACTTCTAAATAATTCAACATTTTCTATGAGAATGATAGGATTAGGAGACATTTTTATCCTTGTAGAACACTAAAATAGAATGGTGTAGTTGGAAGAATGAACATAATAATTTAGGATGCCACTAGAATAATGATAAAACAAGCAAATCTACTAGAAGTCTACTAGAAAGAGGAAATATTGACTACAATATACACACTTAACGAATTTAAACTCAAGAAAAATCTTGGAAAAAACTATTATGAGTTATGATATGGAAGGATCCCTTCTATGAAGTATTTCAAAGTATTTGGAAGAAAATGTTATATCATAAGAGATGAAAAAAATCTTGAAAAGTGTGATACTAGAGCTAATGAAGGCATATTTCTGGGTACTTTACTAAAAGAAAAGCTTACACATGTTATAATAAAAGACCGATAAGGATAATTTAAAAATAAATGTGAAGTTTGATGAAGACATTCCAAGGATTATATAGATAAAAGATGAATATGATTAGATGATTTATTCAACATAGAGGAAGAAGAGAAGATTGAAGAAAATGAAGCACATAATGATACTTAATTTTTGTTAGGAATGGGAACATTGAGAGGGTGGGGGGGTGAATCAATGTTCACTATATTTAATCTTTTTGCTTTACTCTTGAAACTTAACTTGATTGTTTAAGTACTGAAATAATCTTCAATGTAAACAAGATAGACAAACATAACACATAAAACCAATATGGTTATGGAGAAACCCAAATAGGTAAAAACCCCGATGGGAATTGACACCCACTAATAATTTGTACTATTGTATTGTGATCCCTGTTAGGAGACCTTGTAACCCTATTAGGAGTTGATCTTTACAAATATTTTAGTATAGTGACCTTGTCAAGGGTCAAACCCTATTAGGATTCTTTTACAATAACCCTATTAGGGGTGGGGACACACTATCCTAGAACTCACTACTCGATTGGTGAAGGCTACAAACTTCTAATCTTAGATACACACTATATCTGTCAGATGAACTGGTGTTGTGACACTGCTTGTTAGATCAGTTCCTTTGATGCGTTGATGCTTTGACCTCTTGAAAATCTTTAATACATCTTAACTACTCTTTGCACACTTCTTCTCTACTTGTCTCAACTCTATATCTACTTCCATACTTATTACAAAGGTGCATCTCATATTTATATGCGCTACCAAAATAATTAACTAGGTCGGCCTATAACTAATTACATACAACACTCCAAGTGAATTGGTTGAAGCGTGTTTACAAAAAACCATAATTACATGTCTACAACTTAATTACAATATGCACATAGCCTTTAAAAAACAATATTATAACTGCTAAACAAAATACTACTAGTCAGTTGCATACTCTATTCTGTTCTGGCATTTGTTGTCTGTGTAACTTCAACTGTCTATAACTTTGTCATACTATATCTTCTGATCATGTGCTCGTAGACTTAGCATGAATATACTCTTACCATCTTATCTTTAAGGGCGCATACCATAACTCAGTCATATGCACGTGCACTAATGCTCTGATCTACTGGTGCACTGTTAATTGTCCAGTCTTCTATACTTAACCAAATTCTGATCTTTTGATGATGTGCGCTGACTCCAAAACACTATATGACTTTGTTGCCATAATGATAACACTATATCTAGTCATATACAATAGTATAGTCAACTTGCCAATAATCTTCCCCTTTTTCATTAATGGCAACAAAGGAATATGACAAAGTTACTAATTGTACCCTTATACAACATACTCTAACTTATATCCCCTTAGACTCTGTACTATAAATCTTCTTTACATATAGGAATCCAAGACTCCATATTCTATACAATACTCCCCCTTTGACATTAATGACAAAGGTGCTCAAAAAATGCATCTACAAGTACTTACAATGTTAGGACATCTGGATATGCTATCTGCAAATTTTGGATCTCTTGCTTCCAAAATGCAATCAGTGCATTAAAAATTTGTAGATGGGTGCATAGTGCATATTGCAGCTTCTCCATCTTCTCCAAGTCTATGCTAGGACCTTGATCATATGTCACCATGGTAGCATCGATCTCCTTGATGTTATGATTTAGTATATCTAGAGAGGGTGCAAGAGCATTCCTGAGTTGTGTTAGCCTTGCCCTTATCTTAGACATCTCTTTCTCAGCTTTTTCAATCTTCTTTATCTTCCCCTAGTATACATTGTTGCACATGTTCACATTAGTGGAGGGGTCTTCTACTGGTTTCCTTACTTTTTCAATCATTGCTTCTACTTCTTGGATCTTCTTGAAGTGATCATCAGTTAGCTTATCCTGATCCATATAGTCAGCAATAATCTTCTTGCCCTTTGCTGCAAACTCCTTCAAAGATGCTTGACCAATCTTTAATGAACTTAGGTCAAGTATAAAGTTTCTAACCAATTCACTTAGCCTCTTCTTCATATATTTCTCTTTTCCTATTTGAGATGCAGATTATTCCAAGCTAGAGAAGTTAGTCTTGGAGGCTATAAGGATGTTGCTAACATCATCAACTGTATTGACCTTAGAAATTTTATTGTCTAAAGGTAATAGACTATTTAGAATGTTGACTAATTCAACAAACAAGGGGTTCCTCATTACCTATTTTTCTTTTTCTTTCTCCATGGCTAAGACACTGATCTTGATTAGGTCTTCTTCTCCCCAAAAATCCAAACTAGTGGTGTCTAGTGTTAAACTTGACAAAAATGATACAGAAGGTAATGGAGTGATAGGAGTGCTATCCACCACTTCTTGCTTTACTCTAATTGTCATTTCAACAAATGGCTTATCTGTTGGTTCACTTCCTTTTACCTCTTCTTCTCCTTTCTTTTCTTATACCTTTTCTTCCTCTTTTTGTGTCTCTTTATCTTCTTTTTGTGTCTCTTTTTCTTCTTCTTATTATAACTTGGGTGAATTGTCACCACATAGAGTTTCAACCTCTTGTGTGCTTACTAAGGCCTCTTCAAACTTTTCCAAGTCATTATCTGTAGCCACCATAGCAATCTCTACATTATCAATATTTATATTGTTATCCTTTTGTGTCTCTATCATGGGCACAAACTTTTCTACCTCTATAGGTGTTTCAACTATAGGTGTTGAATCATGAGGACATATAAATGGTACATTTGTGGTCTTTGACTCCTTGGCTACCTTTTTGGGCACTTGAACTATGGGCACAGTTGGTGGGTACATGTGCCTAATCAGAAAAAATTTCTCAAAGGCTTTCTCTATTTCCTTTGCAACCAACTTATAATTCTTATCCATGATATGTAGTGTTCTTAGCTTTGTTCTTAGATGTGGCTTTACTAGATCTAAAAATAATGTTTTCTCTTGCACTGAACACACAGGGAGGCTTTCATCTAGAATCTTTTCCCTTATTCTGAGATCTTCTTCAATAGTTTGTTTCTTCAATGATTCCAAGATACTCCAAACACTATTTGGAATGACTATCTTAAGTTCCAAGGTTGTCTTCTTGAACTTAATCATATGTTTTATGATCATGCCATGAATCTATGATTTTTCAATTTCACTATACTTATCATAAAATTTCCCTATTTGATCTATCCTTCCTTCATCAACAATCCTTTTTTTCAAGACTTGTAGACTAGGTCTGAAACCTACCTCTGGAGGTGCTTGAGTATTCTTCTTACTTTTGGTTACTCGCGAGGATGGGTGACTTGTGCTAATTTATTTCTTCCTCTTGGGCATTACCTTATACTCAAGAGGGGATGTTAGATCAATTATTTCCTTAGGTGTAGGAGGGATAACATCTATTTTGTCCTTTTTATCCTTAGGATCTTCAATTTTCTCTATCTTGACCTTCTTTAACTTAGGATCATCTTCCTTGGCTTCTGCTGCAGATGTGATCTCAATTCCCAAAGCAATCCTTTCTTTTCTTTCTTTGTCAAGGTCTACCTATGTTACTCCATGAATTCTGAGTATCTCAGAAGTATCCTTAGCTACTTTCCTCTTAGTTGTTGTTTTGTTCAAAACTGCATCAACTTCTCTTATCTTCTCTTCATAAGTACCCCACCTAGGTTCATTAGGGTCCTTTGGTGTTGATAGCAATACTTGTGCATATTCTTCCAAGATTTTTTCATCAACCTCATATCCAAGTGGATGGATCCACTTTGTTCTTGGCTCAACTACTTCCATACAAGTTATATCAGTTTCTACCATAAAGAAAATGTTGTCCTTGTATTTCTCAACAATGCTCTCTGGAATCCTGTACCTCATTTGCATTCTGATTCTGAATGTCTTCAATTCCAACTCCATGTAACTTCTCAGAGTTCTATCAACTGATGCCTTGAGGGATATCTATGGCATTATGGGTAAACTCTTTTCCAAATACAAATCTAACACCTTTCCAAGTATGTGGAAGTACATGTATATGATTAAAGACCAAAACCTGAATACTTTGGTCTTATCATGCTTAATGGCTCTAATATTATCTAGTAATTGTGTGCACAGGATCTCACATAGATTGAACTCACCATTTTATCTCACAAGTCTTATTTTTGCAAGAATAGTGGCCGCCGAAACACTATTCACCTTGCTGGTGTGTTGAAACCTATAACCCAATATCATAGACATCAGCTTGATGTCTTTCTCCTCTATAGGCTCTATTATCATTCCGCACCTATCACTTCTTGACTTGCATGTTTTCTCAACAATTTTTCTTACATCGTTACCCCCTAGAAGAATGGTGCCTATCCTTGAGAGGCCTATCATTTCATGAATTAGGTCTCCTATGATTCTCACTAGTACGTCATCTATCCAGAATAGGTCATTTTGAATTCTGCTACGCAAAATCTTTATCCATTCAGACTCATAAAATTCATATGTCATAGCATATTCAACTATGGGATGGTTTTCCAACTATGCGAACTCATCAAGGAAGGTTTTATCTAGTTTCATCATAGTCTCAATGTGCACTCTAATTCTATCAAGACCTACTAGTTCCTTCTTATAGTAAATATATGCACAGATGTCTTCAACATGCATAACGCCCATAGGGGTTTGGGAGAATGCTCCTTCTAAATAATCTAGGGTAGATTTGAAAGGGTGCCTCTTGAAAATGTGTCTCTTCTTCTCCACAACATCAAATGCAATAGGAGTAGCCATAACTTACTTTTTTATCACTTCAATTAGGTTTCCAAGAACTTCTGAATCGTCACAATGAATTAGGGCTTCCGCAACCAATCAAATACACTTCTTCACTGGTGAATCAAGCTTCAATCCTTCACAATCAACTACTAGGAATTTTGTGCTCTCCAATCACTCAAACTTGAATGCAATGAGTGATCTAAAAGTCTCCGAGTACTTTAAAGTGAAAATTCCACCATTAATGCTTGCCGTGTAAACCAGACTTTCATTGAAAATCTCTAACTTTCATTCTACAATCGATTAGATAGTGCACTCTTGCACAGAGGTTCTACTAGTATCCAAAAGGTTAAATCTAAAGGTGCATACTCTGAGGGTGAGTATACCAGCTGCATAGGGGTCTAGAGATAAATTAGCTCCCCCTATGACCCTAAGGGTCATTCATCCAGATGTAGAGGGTGCATCCACTGCAGATGCATCCAATATATCCTCATCAACCTTATCCTTCTTCACCTCTAACCAAATCATACTTGCATCTTCTGAAGAATTCACAAACTTGACTTCTCCTTTGTTATCCAATATTGATTCTTTTAGATTTTTTGGGCTTTCTTGACTTTGTGTTCTTGATCTACAAAAGTTTGAGATGTGTCCAGCCTTGTTACAAGAGTGAAAAATAACAGGCGGCCTTATATTCCTTGGCGCATTGACATGGGTTACCATTTTACACTGTCTAGTTGAGTGACCATTATAATTACATATCTGACATGTAATACTATGAGAACTTCTTGCATTTGGTTGATTATGATTTCTCTGATTATGTTGAGTCTTGTTTTTTTGACTTATTTTACAATTCATAGCTCTATGACCAAATTTATTGCATGAGTAATAGTAACCATTGAAAGGTCTTATCTCTTTACAGTTCCTTGATATATGTCCATGCTTGTTGCATGCATAACAAGTTCGGTCTACTGGCTTGTGCTCATCTTTGGATGATTCAACATTATCTTTAGTCTTATTTTTAGTCTTCTTAGCATTAGTAGAGTCTTTTGGTGCTTTCATCCTTGCTCACATGTTATCAATCTAATTTTGTGCTTCACTAAATCCAATAGAACTAGTATCTCCTTTAACCTTTCTTACATATAACTGGGACTCTATTAAATTAGAACTAGTGTGTAATTTGTCAATGTGATTCTTTGCCTCTTTCAATTCAAATTCCAAACTTTCTTTGTTGTTTCTTAGCTCCAAGATTTTATTACCTCAATTCTTCATTTAGTTGAAGGTTCTCTTTGATCTGTTCATCATAAACTTCCTGATTGTTAGTTAGCTTTTCATCCAACTCTTCAATCTGATCTTTTAGAGATGTTCTCTCATCATTTAGCTTTTTAACTATTTTTCCCAAATCTCTTGTGGAAGAATCTTTTAAGTCCTTTTTTATTCTTTTGATGAGTGCTTGAGCATCACTAAATTTTTCTTTTAGTTCTTCAATTTCTTTTTCATATCTGTCAAGGTCTTCAAGAGCGTCTTCAAGATTCTTTTTCAAGTGTTTCATTTCTATCTTATCCATGATCTCCTCAAGTGGTAAAATTCTTTACTAAGGACTAGAGCTCTGATACCAATTGTTAGAAATGGGAACACTAAGAGGGGGGGGGGTGGTGAATCAGTGTTCACTATATTTAATCTTTTTTTTTTACTCTTGAAACTTAACTTGATTGCTTAAGTACTAAAATAATATTCAATATAAAAAAGATAAACAAACATAACACATAACACCAATATGGTTATGGGGAAATCCAAATAGGTAAAAACCCCAGTGGGAATTGACACCCACTAATAATCTGTACTAGTGTATTGTGATCCCTGTTAGGAGTGTTAGGAATGGGAACACTAAGAGGGGGGGTGGGTGAATTAGTGTTCACTGAACTTTAACTTTTCACTTTAATCTTTATACTGATCTTTAAATGCTTAAGTACTGAATTAAACATTCACATAAACATGAAACATGAAATCAACATATGACACCAATATGATTATGGGGAAACCCAAATAGGTAAAAACCCTAGTGGGAATTGACACCCACTAATACTCTTCACTAGTGTTTTGTGATCCTTGTTAGAAGATCCTTTACCCCGTTAGGAGTAGCTTTACAATGCTTTAAGTACAGTAGACCTTGTTAAGGGTCAGACCCTATTAGGAGTCTTTTACAATGATCCCTGTTAGGGGAGTGGACTCACTGTCCTAGAGCTCACTGCTCAAATGGTGAAGGCTACAACCTTCTGATTTCAGATACACACTATATCTGCAGGTGAACTATCATTGTGACACTACCTGTCTGATCAGTTCCTTTAATGCGTTGATGTTTTAACCTCTTGTAAAGCCTTAATACATCTCATATTATCTTCACACACTTTTTCTCTACTTAATACATCTCTCTTTTAACTTCCATACTGAATACAATGGGTGCATCTTATATTTATATGCTCATACAAACTAAACAATTAGGTCGACCCTATAACTAATTACAAACAATGCTTCCAAGCATGCTTACAATTATACAAATAAACATGTCAGCATCCTAAATACAAAGGGTGCATGGCCTTTACAATATTACATTATCACAGAAAACCAAAATACTAACGGTTGGCTCCATGCTCTATTCTCTACTGGCACACATTGGCTATGCAACTTCAATTGATTGTAACTTTCACATTCTTGCATATCTACTTATGCACTCATAGAATAAGCATAAGTATAGTCTAACAAACTTAACTTCCAGGGCACATACCATAATTCATCCATACACACGTGTGCTGATTCTCTGAGCTGGAGGAACTCTGTACACTGTCCAGTCTTCAACACTTAGCTGATTTCTAATCTTTTCATCAGGTGTGCTAACTCCAAACTGCTATATGACTTTTTTGTCATAATGACAACACTATATCTAGTCATATACCTCAGTATAGACAACTTTCCAATAGGGAGACCTTGTAACCTTGTTAGGAGTTGATCTTTACAAAGCTTTTAGTATAGTGACCTTGTCAAGGGTCAGACCCTGTTAGGAGTCTTTTACAATAACCTTGTTAGGGGTGGGGACACACTATCCTAGAGCTCACTACTCAAGTGGTGAAGGCTACAACCTTCTAATATCAAATACACACTATATCTACTATATGAACTAGTGCTGTGACACTACTTGTCAGATTAGTTCCGTTGATGCGATGATGCTTTGACCTCTTGCAAATCTCTAATACATCTTAACTACTCTTTGCACACTTATTCTCTTCTTGTCTCAACTCTATATCTACTTCCATACTTATTACAAATGCACATCTCATATTTATATTCGCTTCCAAAACAATTAACTAGATCAGCCTATAACTGATTACCTACAACGCTTTGAAGTGAATTGGCTCAATTGTGTTTGAAAAAAAACATAATTACATGTCTACAACTTAATTACAATAGGTGCATAGCCTTTACAAAACAATATTATAACTGCTAAAGAAAATACTACCAGGCGGCTGCATACTCTGTTCTGTTCTGGCATTCATTGTCTATATCTTTGTCATACTGTATCTTTTGATCATGCGCTCTTATACTTAGCATGAATATACTCTTACCATCTTATCTTCAAGGGTGCATACCATAACTCAGTCATACACACATGCACTGATGCTCTGATCTACTGGTGCACTGTTAACTATCCAGTCTTCTATACTTAACCAAATTCTGATCTTCTGGTGATGTGCACTGACTCCAAAACACTATATGACTTTGTTTCCATAATGACAACACTATATCTAGTCATATACAATACTATATTCAACTTTCCAACAATTTTATCTAGCAACTGCTCCTAAGACTCCTAGGTCTATGTAGAGGAATCAGTCAAAGATCATATTATTGGAGATAATAATTGAGGTGTCATCGTAAGAAGTAAAGTGGTTGAAGAATAGGTTAATTTATGCTTAATTTTAAAAATTGAATTTGAGACAAAAGGAATCATACAATGATAAAATTTGGATGAAATCTATGAAAGAATAACTAGATTAGATTGTGAATAATTGGACTTGGGAACTAGTCCCTTGATTAGCTGACAAGAATGTAATTAGAACAAAGTGGGTATTCCATAACAAATTAGATAAAGATGGATACATAGTGAGGAATAAAGAAAGACTTGTATACAAAGGTTATAAATAGGTGGACGGAATTGATTTTGAATAGAATTATGGTCTTTTGGCAAGAATGAAATAAATCAGAATATTTTTGGATTTTGTAGCACACAAGGACTTCAAGGTATATTATATAGATGTGAATTTGCATTTCTAAATGGAGAACTAAAAGAAGTACACAAAGAAAATAGAACGTTTCAACTTATTAGATGATCCAGACATGGTCTATAAGATAAAAAAGATATTGTATGGATTGAAGCAAGCTCCCAAAGCTTGGTATGTGAGGCTTGACAATTATTTAATGAGGTCAAGATTTCAAAAAGGTATTGCTAATAGTAATCTTTACTTTAAGATTGAACCAAATGATATCTTGATTGTATTTTTTTATGTGGATGATACGATCTTTGGAGGAAATGATGGATATATAAGAAGTTTGTTGATAAGATGCAAAAAGAGTTTGAAATGTCTGTGATTTGGGAAATGAATTTCTCTCTTGGGTTACAATTTAATCAGAAAAGTGAAGGTATCTTTATTTAAAAATGAAAATATGTCAAAGAAATACTAAAGAAGTTTGAAATGGAATATGCTAAATTGGTATGCACTCCTATGGTTGGTAGTGATTGTACACATCTAAAAATCATTCCTATTAATAAAATTTATTTAATTAATAATCCATGTGGCATCATAATTAATTTTAATTAATTAATCATTATTGTCATATTCCTACCAATTTAATTATTATTATTTAATTAAGTTGGGTTCATTATCTAAAGTATTTAAATCTAATTTTAATACTCCCCCTTCTAATGTATCAAACTTATTTTAATATATGCCCCCCCATAAATCCCTTTTTGAATAAATCGCCATTTATTTAAATCCTTCCACATCTGAATATTCTTCCAAGCCTGGATTATTCTAAATCTAGTTTAAACTAATCCAAATCCCTAACTAAAACATAGCCTACACCCATCAACTCACTTGCTAAATCTACTCTCCCACCTAATCACTCCCTTAACCTCACTTAAAAAGTAATTCCAAACCTCATTAGTGCTAATGAGTTTCTCAAACACATGAGCAACTCTTCCCAAGGAAGCCACCAAACTTCCTTAAATTTTCCAAATCCTTCTTACAAATTTGTCCCCCACATTCTTCCCCAAATTTTCTCACACGTGTGAGAAACCTTGAGCCACTCAAACCTTAAATGCCCATCTTGTCTCTAATTGACCTTTAAAAATAGCCATCCTCTCTTGCCTATGTGGCTCCTATGTGGTTGCCACATAGTTTCTACCTCATCCAAGCCCTCTTCCTTCCTCAAAAAATCTATAAATAGAGGCCTTTCCATGAGAAAATCACCAATTTATTTTCTTCATTGTTATCATGTTAGTTTAGTTCTAGAATTCCATATAATTTTAGCATGTTAGTTTCTTGTTCTTGTTTTCAATCTAGATCACATAGCATAATGTTAATGGTGAATGAATCTTAGTTTTCATAGCATTATAATTTATTCTCAATCTAAATAACATATAATGTTTAATGGTAAATGAACTTCAATCTTGCATATCATTTGTAGCTCTTAAATCTTCATCTTCATCTATTGGAATCCTTGGTGCGAAATAGTTCTTCATACTAGTTTTACATCACTTTGGGATCTCCTTTTGGTTTGCATTTACGATTTAATCATCTTTGATTTCATTGGGGATCTTCTCATTGTGTTTGGAGAGAACATCCACATTCTCCAAAATGAACAAATCAAATGGGGCTTGGGTACTTCCATTTTGGTTCAATCAAAGGTGGTGTGTTTGAATCTTTGTTATGTTGCATGCATGTTTTAAACCAATGTTTGATTGTCTATGTGTGCTCCTGACAGGTTAGATTCTTTATGCTCACATTTTGGCAATCCTAGTGGAACACCCACTATGATAATTTTCTCCTCATTTGAGGATTTTCCTCATCTTTTTTGAAACCCCGATAGTCCTCATATCAGGCAATGAGAATCCTAGTATGAGTAAACAACATTTTGTGTGTTTACTTGTACTGCAACTTGGGAATTCTCATACCATTCCCTGCATATTCTCGTATTGTTCTCTACATTTACTATTTACTCATGTTAATTTGTGTATATGCTCATACAGGTCTACACATAGAGTCTTATTTCTTTTTTACTTGTAATGAGAATATAGAGCATTTTTAGAGTCTTAAATCTTGACGTTTATGGATTTTGGTGATTATTTTAGCTTCATATTGTCATTAAAATTTTGTTTTGCAAGTTATAACATGTTTTTGTAGGCCATTTGACAAAAATATCACTTTCCAAATTTATCAACACTTAAAACTGTACACACTAAGATGTGCACTTCTCTAAGTCTTTACTTCCAAGGGAATCCATGAATGGGAATCCTTGAAAATCGACCTAGAGCTCCCTAGGAATGGAGTGCAAGGATATTAAGAATGCTCTCAGCTAGAGCTATTAAGCTTATGACCTTTCTAGTAAACCATGCAATGGGAGATTCAATGAAGACAAGGGAAAGAGTGCCAATATCCTCAAGAATCAAGTATGACAATGAAAATGCAACTAGGCTAAAAATGAGAATGCAAGCTAAGCTATGAAAAGAAAGATGCAAGTGTTACAATCCAAGCTAATTAATCTAGCCTATGAAAAGAAAGATGCAAGTGTTACAATCCAAGCTAATTAATCTATGTGAGCTAATCTAGAGCATAGAAATGAAGCTAATCTATGAAAGTATAAATATGAAACTATGATGCAAGGAATGGAAGATGAATGCAAGAATGCCTTCAAAAAGCTCCAAAGTCTCCAAGCAATCCTACAGCATAAGGTTAGTATTCAAAAGATGGATTCTAAAATGAGAAGAGAGCTCTCCTTTTATAAGAAATGAGAAAGAATGGACCATGGAGATTAAGAGGAAAAAATATTTAATCAATGGTGGAGCTTGAAAGAGGAGCAATCCATGTGAACAAATATCCTCCAATGGGAAAATAAGAGTTGACTTTTGTGTCCATATGAGACAAAAAGTGTCTTTTCTCCTTTTTATAAAATAGGAATAATGCTTTATTTGTGCAACTTAGGATAAGAGGAAAAGTGGGGGCTTTTTATTTATTAAAAGGGGAGGGAATTCCTTTTAAATAAATAAAGACTTAGGATAAGATGGTTAGCCCATAGAATAAAATCAAATAAATGATAGAACTAGGATTTGATCAAGAATAAGCAATTGATGATTTTAGCAAATAATGCTAGAAAGGGGCTAATAGTCTTTATGACCATTTTTAGATGATTACATTTGCCCCTCTTTGACTAATGTGTGATTGATCTGGGAACACATTACGTCAAAGAATAGATCAGCCAAGAAGGTAATAGATAGAGATCTGACTCCAAAGAATGAAGTGTAGAGAGAGAGCAAATCCTACATGGTCAGTCTGGTAGTGATAGTATTGAACACTTAGGAAAGAGATGGACAGTATCAGAACTCAAGATGAGAACTAACATGTCAAGTGCAAAGATAGATCGATAAGAGAAAATGAAATGGTCAATCATATGCTCTAGAGAATAGCCAATAGGATATGATGTGTCTGCCCCCTCAAGATCGAAAGCGAAATCAAGTAGAGGGAAGGTAGAAACAAGAGCAACATGATCAAATCACTAGAAATCATAATTGAAGATGAAAGATGATAGGATAACCATCAAGTAGTGAAGATATGCCCTAGTTAAGACCTTAGAGAGAGATGAAATGAATGAAATGAGTGAGAGACTAGAAAGGTGAGAGAGATGGGGATGAAGAGGTGAAGATGCCCCAGCGAAGATTGAAGGATCAGGCCTCAAATGGTCAGCCAACTGCGCAAAAGAAGGAAAATGTTGAAAAGTGATTGTGATTATCAGGATGAATGTGGATTTCAATTTTGATCCTAAAAAGAAGAGGAAAGGATGTGATGTGAAAGACAAGAAGCAAAAGACATGATCAGGAAGAAGTGAAAGGTGAGCACAGTTGACTAATAAGTCCATGAAAGATGAAAGGAGAGCTCTCTCCACATGCAAGATGCAAAAATAAACTAATATGAACTTAAGAATGCAAGCTACTATGAAAAGTGGTTTACTTGCAAGGTCACAAAGCCGTTAGACTCTAATAATCATCATCGAGCATTATTGGTAGCGTCGCAAGATCATACAATACACACTAGTATAACTATGTGGATCTGAATATGATCTATATCAAATACAAATGTGGAAATCCCACCTAGGCATCAAAGACATGTATGTCAAGATGACTAGTGTAGTGAGGCTCCCTAAGTTTGATATAGCAAGATTATGCTCGCATCGAGACACAAGAAAGTCAAGATGACTATAAGCGTGCACTTGCGGAAACAGTCAAGGATAATACCTTGTAGACCCCAATGTCAAGTGGAACAAGAATAAATGCTAATGACAATTAGGATCAACAAAATATACCCACAAGTAGAAAGAAAATAAAACATGTCCTCATGCCCCAGTCTTCTAGCTCAGCATCATCAAAAACTATTAGAGAGAGAACACTTAGCAAAGAAATCATCATAGACAGCACACAAAGAAATAAAGTCAAGCAAATTTCAGCAAGTCCAGTGTTTAAGTGCGTGTGTGTAGGTCATAGAGTCAAAATTTGAGTATCGCATTTGCTAGTGAGAAATATTGCATCATTCAAGACTGTGGATAGGATATCTGATAAGTGTTGAGAAACACTCGATGCTAGGGAAGTGTTGAAAAACACAATTGGGGTGGTGTTGAAAAACACCATTGGAACCAAGTGGCTTGAGAAACCCAGACGCGCAAAGAGACCCAAGATAAGCTAGAACAACATATGCCACCTAGACTAAGACAAGAGTCAATTCCAGGCTAGGAGAGGCAAAGCAGAAAGTGGAGTGGAGGAGCACCACGCAAGACTGATAGACATAGGTGCAAGGGTCTCAAGCAGTGCCTGTTTCCAGGTTTTCACCACTTGATAGATTTTTTTAAGACTTTTTTCAATTTTTTTGTATTTTTGCTACCAAGGCGTCTGTTTCCAGGTTTTCACCAAGGCACTTTTTCTATTTTTTTGAATTTTTTTTTTTTTGGTGAGACATCAAAGTGCCTATTGCTAGGTTTTTACTAGGATGCTCATTTTTTTTAGGACATTTTCAGATTTTTAGAATTTTTTCAGCATCATATATGAATGTTTTTTTTAGATTTCTTCAGGATCAATAAGAATATGTACAAAGAGCTCAAGAACCTTAGGCGTAGAACTTTTCAGATGTAGAACATTGATAGGCTTAGTAAGCTCTTCTCCCTCAAGTGTACATAGCTGATAGGCTCTTGACCCAAATGCCACTGTGATAATATAAGGCCCTAACCAATTTGACTCAAACTTGCCTTTTTGCTCTCTATTTTGCTGATTTTTGGGATTTTCTCTGAGAACTAGTTCACCTAATTAGAACTCTCTAGGATGAAATTTCTTATTGTAGGCAGTAGAAATTCTCTTTTGATAAGTGTGCATGTGATCAAAAGTGGCCTTGCAACATTCTTCTAAAGTAGTGAGCTCATGCACTCTCATGGCCCTTTGGTCTTTATCGGTAATCAAACCATGAAGAGAGACTCTTAGTGAAGGTATTTCAACCTCTAATGGTAAGACAACCTCAAAACCATAGACCAAGGAAAAAGGTGTTACACCTATAGGAGTGTGGATAGACATTCTGTAAGCCCATAATGCAAGATTGATCTGCAGATGCCAATCCTTGCCTGATTTGTGCACTATTCTATGGAGAATTTTCAGCAATGTGTTGTTTGAGGCCTCAGCTTGGCCATTCCCTTGATGGTAGTAAATAAAAGACCAATGTTGTTTGATTTTGAAATTTTTGCACAAGTGCTTCAGGTCTTTGTTCTTAAATTGGCCGCCATTATCTATGACTATAGAAGAAGGAATACCATAGAGGCAAATGATATGATTCAAAATAAATAGGGAAACATGTTTTCCTGTAGCTGCAGATAGTGGGACAGCTTCAACCCATTTGGTGAAATATTCAGTAGCTGTAATGATGAACTTATGCCCACTTGATGATCTAGGACAAATCTTGCCTACCAAGTCAAAGGCCCATTATTGAAATGGCCAGTAAGTAACAGAGGGAATGAGCTCACGTCTAGGAGCATGAATGAGATTCCCATGTAGTTGACATTTTTTGCAGGACTTGGCATATCGAATAGCATTGGCTTGCATAGTAGGCCAATAGTAGCCAGCCCTAAGCAATTTCCAAGTGAGTGCAAGACCGTTAGAGTGTGACCCACATATGCCATCATGAACTTCAGCTAGCACCTTTTCTGACTCCTCTATTTCTAGACACCTAAGGAGAGTTTCATCTAGACCCTTCCTATACAAGTCACCAGAGATGAGGGTAAAGTGTGAGGAATTATGGATGAGTTGGGGCTTCTCATTACACATTAGATTTTTAGGGATAACTTGGTCTCAGAGATAGGAAAAGATGGTGGCATAGTGGGAGGAGTCATGATTGACCATAGTGTAAATGACACGGTCATTAGGGGAATTGTAGGTAGGGTAGCGCAATTCTTCCACTAGGAACTCAAAGCATGATTCATGCTCTTTTAGTTGCAAGATGGATGCCAAAGTAGCCATGGCATCAATAGCCTTGTTCTCAGCTCTAGGAAATTGTTGAAATGTGACAAATGTAAAATAATTCTTGAGTGAGTCTATCATCCTCTTGTAGGGAATCAACTTGTCTTCTTTGGTTTGGTAATCATCATTTACTTGGTTTATGACAAGTTGAGAATCTCCAAAAATATGCAACTCAGAAATCCTCCATTCAAGGGCAAGCTTAACACCATTCAACAAGGCTTCATATTTAGCTATGTTATTGGTGCATGGAAAGAGAAGCTTGTATGATTTAGGAATGGTATATCCATGAGGGGTAACCAATAGGATTCCAACACCATCACCATTCTGTGTGTGAGAACCATCAAAAAACATTTTCCATGTATGCCCTATGATATTCATGATTGAGGCATCTGGGAAATCTATCTGAAGAGGTGCATTATCAATCATGGGAAACTCAACCAATTGATCTACAATTGCTTGCCCTTTAATAGCTTTTCTCTCAATGTACTGAATGTCAAATTCTGAAAGAATCAGCATCCACTTGGCAAGTCATCCAGTAAGTGTAGCTTTACTTAAGAGATATTTTAAAGGATCAATTTTAGCAACTAGCTATGTAGTATGCGCAAGCATGTAATGTCTAATTTTTTGAGATGAAAACACCACAACTAAGCAAGCCTTTTCAATACTGGTGTAATTGAGTTCATAAGCAACCAGGGTGCGACTGATATAATAGATAGCTCATTCTTTTCCCTTATCATCATGTTGTGCAAGGAGAGCCCCTAAAGAATTTTCTATAGCACAAATGTATAATATCAAGGGTTTCCCTTGGATAGGTGGCATAAGGATAGGAGGTCGTGCTAGGTAATCCTTGAGCTGGTCCAGGTTCTTTTGACACTCCTCATTCCATATACAAGTAGCTCCCTTATGCAAATTCTGATTGGATGGTTGAGCTCTGTCAGCTAGCTAAGAAATGAACCACCTGATAGATTGGAGATGGCCTTGAAGACTCCTTAATTGTTTGATGTTATGAGTGTATGTGACTGAATGTGACCTCTAAATCAGACACAACACAACATGGTCATTATTCACTTGATAGAATTTGGGAGAGAGTATGATGAACTCAATCCAAATTTCATGGTGAGGCGACCTTTTACCTCCTATGTGAATGGGGTGTTTGAATACTCTCAGAACGAGAGCCAACAGCCAGGAGACCAATTCAACAATGGAGGATTTGAAAGCAAATATGAGAAAAATGAAACTAAGCTAAGAATGAATGCAATTAATCTAGAAAACTTTGAAAGAAATATGAAATGCAGATTTTTATTTGATTTTGAAATAAAGATGATATTAAACTAAGAACAAGTAAGCAAATTTAATCTAAATGTGAAATGCCATTACACTAATATGAGAAATTAAACTAGATAATGCAATAAAAGAGCTTTGAAAATAATGAGATATGAGACTAAAAAATGCTATAGTAAGGATGCTGTCAAAAATTGCTCTTTCTAATGAAGAAAAAGAGCCCAAATAAATAGAAGAGCCAAGAAGAGGAGGAAGAGTTTCTTGATTCGAAACTCCTGACCCTTCATATCCCTTTTTGGGACAAATAAGCATGAATTACTTTATTAAAAGAATGGAAAATGCCACATGAGGACCTTTTGAATATCTCAAATTATTAATTCAAGAAAAGGTGTCCATTCAAATAACAAGCAATTAATTAATTCCTTTTTATGGGTAATTAGCTAAAGAGGGTAGATTTTTAATTTAATTAGAAAGCACTTAGGACTTTATAATTAAATTAATTTATCATAGGGGTAATTTAGCCAATTAAGTCTAAGACTTTAGGAATTAATTTAGCATTTGATTATTGCAATTTATAGTCTTTGCAATTGACATCAAGTCAAATTAGGTCAAGTAGGAGAGAGAAAATTACTTAGGGAACTAGGACTTTGGCGATGTAAAATCGAGATAATGCACCAAAATTGATGAAATTAAATAGGTGCCAATTTTGGGGTATTACATTTGCCCCTCTTTGAATTGATGTGCGAACAGCACGTTGATTCAAAGAATAGTCTAAAGTGACAGATGATGAGAATTTCCAAAGTCTAAGTTAGATTGTGAAGACAACGGTCTTAGAAGAGAACCAGAATCGGGGTTAGATTGCCCCAATACCAATTGATGAAGATGCAGATTTAGGACTATCTCCGAATCAGGGTTAGGTTGCCCCAATATGAAGCTTAGTCCTTCGAGACCTGGGTTAGATTGCCCAGATAATGATCTAAAAGAGATTTTGAGAGCTATCTCCAAAATGAAGCTTGACTCCCAGGAATTAGGGTTAGATTTCCCCAATACCTAAAAAGATTTCAAGAACCATCTCCAGAACGAAGCTTGGCCCTTGAGGATCCAAGTTAGATTGCTCAGATACCTAAAAGATAGATGATAAGATAAGAAGATGTGAGACATCAAGATACCCCAAGAAATGAAAATTGATGATTCAGATCAGACTGATTCAAGAATTGATTCGACAAGATTCAATGATGCAATCATCCTACCCCCTCGGGAGAGAAATTGAAAGATGACACGTTAGAAGATGATTGATAACAAGAGGTTGCAGATAAAGATAAGATCAAAGATCCAGAAGAATAAAGCAGATTAGAAGCATTTTGAAGCTATCCAAAGGTCTTGTTGACCAAATTTGACTAAGTTGACCATGGTTGACTAAATTTGACTTGAGTTGACATTGATGAAAAGAGAAAAGATTTGAGAACATGATGCAAAGATGAGGATCTGGTAGGAAGATGACACCAGAAGGCTGACTACATAAGCATCTGATCTAGGAGGAGTCCAATATTTAAAACACGATTTTGAGCTAGCTAGAGATGTCAGATTTTGATTTCAATCCCGAAAAAGGATGTAGCCAAGATGAGACTGGGACAAAAGATGAGAACCTTTGATGAGAAGATCCAAAAGAAAGCAATCAAGAGAGTAACAAGAAAGTGCTCCAAATGCAAGCCTAGAATGAAAGATGCAAGTCTAAATGCAGACCTAGGATGAACAAATGCAATCCTCCGGACTTGGCTGTTGGACTCATCGTATTTATCATCATTGAGTTCATTTAAGCATGGGACAATCACAAGATGTCATACAATCCTCACTAATATTGCTATCATGAGAATATGAATATGACATGAGTCTTAGGTTTGTCAGAATAAGATGTAAGTATTAAGGCACAAGGAGCCAGAATGACCTGAACACCTATTCCTTTTAATCTAGCAAGTTAACATAAGCATTAGAGCATAAATGCTAGAATGACCTAAATGTCTCTTGCGAACAAACACACCAAGCATGCAAGAGTTCCTTCTTTTGCCAAAGATTGCTCGCAGTGACCCTTACATTCACTTAACAGGATGAGCGTTTACAATTTCACCAGTAGCAGAAAGAAGTCACTCAAAAGACAAGGAGAAGAACCAACCTCACCAAAGCATCCATATAAAAGGAGTCAAGGTACGCAAAGCCATCCAATACGAGATAGAGGCTCTTACAGACGGACACCCCTCTTAAATGAATTCTTTGGATCATTGGAACTAAACCAACAAATAGAAAGCAAAAAAGCAAAGCAAACAAACAAGCACTTAAAGAAAACAAAGCTCAACATGTCTCAAAGGAACACACATTTAGTTTGAGTTTCAGTTCAAGTTCGTGCTCAAGTAGATTGAAGTCGATTCGGAAAGATAACATTCAAAGTCTCAATGAGATAGCAACAGTAGGCAGACACAGTGGAAAACCACTGGTGACCATCGCGGGAGACTAAATCTCAAGAAGATATCGGGAAG
Source organism: Chamaecyparis obtusa (assembly GCA_027943335.1). Taxonomy (NCBI): domain Eukaryota; kingdom Viridiplantae; phylum Streptophyta; class Pinopsida; order Cupressales; family Cupressaceae; genus Chamaecyparis; species Chamaecyparis obtusa. Next base: position 1,173,772 of record BSBK01000884.1, read on the forward strand.
CTAACGAAGTATCGTTAGGCAAACACAGTGAGAACCACTGGTGACCGATATGAGAGAGAGATTCTCAAGGTGAGAAATCTCAGAGATACTAGCGAAACATCAATAGGCAGACACAGTGAGAACCACTGGTGACTGATGTAAGGGAGAAATCCCAAAGAAGAGAGATCAAATGAAAGCTAGGTATCAGTAGGCAGGCACAATGGGAACCACTGGCGACTGATACACAAGAGACTCTCAAGGAGAGAAATCTCAAAAGTAGCTAGGCATCAGCAGGTAGACACAATGAGAACCACTGGTGACCAATGCTCAAAAAGAGTTTCCGAAAGCGATAGGCCAATGCCCCCTAGACCAGGTAGGTGCCCCCAAGTGTGAACCAATTCCAATCTATGAAGAGTTGAGGAAAACTCAAAGACAAGCGCATGAGCTAACAAACCAAAGCAGGAAACAAACTAAAGCAGGAAAGCGGGAAAACAAACTAAAGCAGGAAAGGAAGGAAACTAAAGTAGGAAACTAAGAGCCAAGCGACGCTGAGATGAGATGTTACTTCAGGAAAACAAGAGGTGCTTGTTTACCAGGTTTTCACCATCTTGGCAGAGATTCTATTTTTGCTACCATGATGCCTGTTTACCAGGTTTTCATCAATGGCACATTTTTCTCTTTTTCAATTTTTTTGTACTTTTCTCTTTTTTTTTATTTTTTTGTATTTTTTTGAATATCTCATTTTTTTGTATTTTTGATCTTTTCATTTTTTTGTATTTTTCACATTTTCTATTTTTTTAATATTTTTTATATTTTCTATTTTTTTGTATTATCAAGGCACCTGTTTACCAGGTTTTCACCAGGATAATAGATACATCAAAGCACCTGTTTGCCAAGTTTTCACTAAGATGATCATTTTTTTAGGACATTTTGCAATTTTTAGGATTTTTTGCAATATATCAATTTTTATGTACATGAGCATACTGAGAATGTCAGCTGTAGAACTTTTTCAAATGAAGAGCGTTGATAGGCTCTTTGAGTTTCTCTCCTTCAGTGGTGATCTCTGGAAACACAGTCATTTGTAGTAGTAACCAGCTAAGAAGTTGCAGAATCAAAACTAGATGTTGTAGCAGTAATAGGAGAGCCAACCAGTAGTGTCCAACAGTCAAGAGATCCATAGTCAAGAAAAGATCACTTAAGAAAGACCCACAAATATCCTCATGAATACATCTTAACTCTTCATCAAATTTCCCATGCTCTAAATGCTTAGGAGGAGTACATTCTGGATTTCTCTTAATCATGTCATTAGTAATAAGGAGATACTGATATGCACTTTGGGAAAAGGCAAGATGGAGTGAAGAGGGTAAAGTATGAGAGGCAAGGGTGATGGAATGGAGGGAAGCATGAGAATTTTGGAAGCTCGAATGACAACTTTGATTTTTTCTTTCTTTGGAATCCACATAGCTTTTGAATTTTTTCTTCTTTACTTTGAGGTGCTTTTGATGACAATGCCTATAGAATGGATTTCGAGATCCATTTTTTATTTTATTTTTTGGCTTTTGATTGTCTTCTTCTTTTTGAGGACCTTTGCGGTCTTTTGAACACCTTTGTTTCTTTCCTTTCTTCATAGTCACATGTTGATTAGATGGGACATGGTGACCTTGAGATATAAGTGGATTCTCATTATTTTTATTTTTATGTTGCACATCCAAGTTACTTCCAAAAGACTCAGGAATGATGGATGAAAGAGGCTTATATGACTGGTTCAGGTGGAGAGGTGGAAATGGAAGTGGACGGGCCACTTTTCTGGGAGATGAAGAGGGAAGAGAAATCAATGGGATGGGCTCAAGTGCAAATATATCAATATCATCCTCATCATTCATGAATGCATTAGATAGATCAAGAAAGTAATCTTCCATAGAGCGTTGTTGATTGTGAGTCATCTTAGAAGAGTCAGATAAGTTTGGAGGAATATTATGTGAGCCTAACCAAGATAACCTATTCCAAGAGTCAGGTCCCCTTTCAGGTGGTAAGAGTGCACGAATAGGAACCATTTCAATTCTGGATCTACCAAGATTCCATGAAGCTATAATAGAATGGGGTCTTACATACCCATGATTTGCTGGAGCAGTAGGAGTAAAGCTTGGAGCAGATGGCCTAGGAGCTATAGGAATGATCTCCATAGGAGGATGGAAAGGATCATCATCAATAGCTTGATCTGGAGGATCATAACTTTCTCCTCTTTCTGAGTTGTTAAGACTAGCATATAAGTGCATAACATCAACTGGTATTTCTGTAGTAGCATCTGAAATGGAGTCCCATTCAGCTAGAGACATAGTTGGAGGTAGACTTTCTTCATTGTTGTCATCTAACATAGGAAGTGTTTCTTCAATAGTAGGATCTTGTTTAGTAGTAGAAGCAGCAGAGTAATTAGGAATAGGCATACCTTGAGGCATACCCAAGAGAAGAGAAGCATCCAATAGTTTCTCCCAGTCAATATGTGTATCATTGGAATCGGCAGTAGTAGGATTTTGTTCAATAGTAGAAGTGGTAGAACAATCTAGAATAGGCATACCCAAGATAAGCGAAGCATCCAACAGTTGCTCCCAATCAGTATGTGTATCATTGGAATCGACAGTAGTAGGATTTTGTTCAATAATAGAAGTGGTAGAACAATCTAGAATAGGCATACCCAAGATAAGCGAAGCATCCAACAGTTGCTCCTAATCAGTATGTGTGCCATTGGAGGCAATGATGTATTCAGAAGTAGCTGCAGTAGTAGAAATTTGTTTAGTAGAGTGTATAAAATCCTCCTGGTGAGGACCAAAATCATGTTCCTGAAGCACTTGAGAAGGTAGATAAGACTCTTTCTGGTAGTCTGAATCAGAATTTTGAACATTCAAAGATCTTTCAAGTGTCATAGCATGAAAGATCTTTTCATTATCTGAATCCTTGCATGAGTGAAAGCTGTAGCTAGGTTGGTCAAGCTCATCGCTCTGATAGCCAATACCAAATCTATCTTCAGAGGGTTCTTCATAGGAATGTGGAGATATGGGGAGAGCTGTCAGTGACAAGATGGACTCAATCTGATATTCCCCCATGCCAATATCTTTGATCTTCAAGGTCTTTTCTATTTCTTTTAGCTTAGCATCATAGAACTCAATGGACTCTCTATTGGTAGGAACAAAGTTGTCTGTCTCTTGGGTAAGCATCTTAGCAGAGCAAGTATTTAGGCTAGCACTATTGTCAATGAGGATGTGGGGGATACTCTTGGGGGCTATCATAACTTCAGTGTGCAGGAGAGCATTATGCGGGTGGCTCAACAAGTGATCATCTTCCTTAGAGAATGATAAATAATGAGGCGAGGTCAAATGACCCACCATAGATTGAAATTGGTCGAGATCAAGATCTTTGGGGACGTTTGCCTTAGTGAGGGCTTTATCCATAGATAGTTTTGGTCTGGATGTCGAAGGTTCAGGACCTTTGAGAACAATCTTTGCATGAGATGGAGGGATAGCGTTTGCACAAGCTAGAGATTTTGTGTAGTTATAAAAGGGAGGTGCAGGGCCTCGCAAGACAAAGGGAGTTCTGGGTTGAGGAGTATCCTCGCTCCCTGGAGCAATGATCATGGAAAAGTGAGAGATCCAAGGTTTGTTTCTAGCAAATTGGGAAGGTGGTTGAGCTTCTGTCATAGCCTTCTCAGTGGCATTGACTATTTGCTTGCTAGAGCTAAGATTAAAGACAGACTTTGAGGGTTTTGGCATCATATTGTCAACAACCCTGTCATTCATAACATCTATGCTTTTGTTGATAATCTTATCCTTATCCTTTTTTGAGGGAGAAGGTCCTTCCTTGTTGTCTTTGTTCAAAGCCAATTCTCCCTTCTTGACCATAAATGCTTCTATCCTCACAGCCCACCTAATCATATTGTCAAAAGTGAGGGGACCTTGTAATCATACTTGGTATCCAAAATTTGGGACAAGATTGTCCAAGAAGATATCGAGCTTTTCAGACTTAGGTAATTCATGCAGATACTTTGTGCATAGTTATCTCCATCTCTGGAGAAATGTTAGGAGAGGCTCCCCTTGTCGTTGTTTCAAATTGTAAAGGTCCTGGATGTTGACCGAATATTGAATATTGTAGGATTGATCATAACTCTTGTCATTTCAAGACTGACCATGACCTTGGTCATTTAGAGATTGGTCGTGACTATCACTAAATTTACCTCTCCCTAGGAAGTGGAATGGATCTCCCATCTTGTTGGTAGTATTCTGAGAGGTCATGAAAATAAGATCGAAAGAGTCAATGGGTTCAATTCTAGAAAGTGACCCTTTAGAGCCTTGTTGATGTTCAAACAATGGGTTATAATATTCTTGAAATAATAAGTCAGACTGTATCTGAAACAATGGATTGTAATACTCTTGGAATGACGAAGAATGTGAGGATCTCTCACAAAGTTCAGATTTCATAACAGATTGGGAATGACCTATCTTGATTACGAGGTTTACTTTGATCTTGATTAGTGTTTTGAATGGGATAAGTCTTACCACTTCGAGTCGTGACAGTCATAGATGAAGATGTAATGAGAAAAGATTCAGGATAAAGCTAGACTCTATCTCTAAGATAATGAAACGGAGATAAATGGCTAGAACAACCAAGATGCAAGATAAACCTGGTACGAATTGTCAAAAAGAGATGGCTAGAATAGCCGAGATAAGACAATCGTAACATGAGGTACAAAAGACATAAAGAGATAAGATGAATAGATGAGAGACAATGTGAGTCAAAGCAAAGATCGATCGATTCCTAACTCAAGACAACTAGTTTCTGATGGTGAATGACAGGAAAATAGAAAAATAGATCATGGAAAAAAAGGAAGATCAGATTTATGTCATTGATCAAGCACATAAGACAACAATCAAAGAGTTCAAGAAAATAGTCTTCAAGCAATGGGCAAGGGACAAAGCAACCTTGCACATGAACAGGAATAGTGACTTAGTATTTCTACTCCCTAAGGACTCTACTTGTGTATGTTCTTGAGAATGTTTTAGCAAGCACTTAAAACCCAACAACATCCTAGCAAGTTGTCTACAAGGATATACATGGCTTTTCTAAAAGGAGTCCTCGATATACGCAAGGTACGTGAGGCACAAATCTGTAGATGAGAAGAATTTGAAATCACACAGCTGGGGGGAGATGGTAACCCAAATCTCCTCCTTCACTTCTCAAAGGTATAAAGTTCTTTGAGGCTTAGCCAAGAGTGAAATATAACTCATTCCCAAGAGAGGTGTCTTTGGATTCACCTCCCGATATTTATACTCCATCGGAACACGGGAGTTAAGGTCATCCCTTGAGGTGATGAAATCCCCAAGCAGGCCTTCTAGAAATAAAAAAGTAAGTAATTCACTATCAAAAAGTATTGAAAAGCACTAAAGGTGGAACACTCAACGCTTAAAAAAAATATGAGGTGATTCCACAAGGTGGAACACTTAGCACCTCACACAAGCTACAAATGAGTCCACAACCTAGAAAACAAGTGAGTTCCAAAAAGCACAAAAGGGTTGCCTAGTGGAACAATTAACGCTTCTTTCCTATAGACCCCTCCCCTTTCATGTGGCGCTGAGATTGCAACCACAGGGTGGAAATGAGGGGCCAGCAGATTAGCGAGTCCAATAATCCAAGATAGCAATCTAGATCAATCACAAGTAATCTAAGACTGCTAATCAATACTACTCATAAGTGCAAGAGGGTTTGAATCATGGAATATTTAACTTTCCAAGTAAACATGAAGTGAGTCCACAAAGTGGTGCATTTAACTCTTCATGTAAAAAAGGAATGAATCCATGCCCTAGATTACTCAATGAGATTTTTTTGATATTGGAACCAAGAATTACTTAATGTTTAAAAGACAAGCATGCACTTAAACACAAACTTCAATGAAAGAAAATCTATGTTCATTTATTTCCCATTAAGAGGATAAAAAATGTGTTCTATGAAAGCGTGTAACACTCAAGCCAAACACATGAGAGATTAATTTTATGCCTAAACCAAGTGTTATAGAGATTTTAAGAACTCACCTTAGGTCCAAAGATCTACAATCCAGCATTTAGCACACATCCGAAAGTATAGAATCAAGACAAATCAATGGCAAAATGTAAGATATGTAACATTGTTGTCTTCAAGACAGTCTTTAAAGATTGATTTATTTGACCCATAAAATCACAATATTAAAATTTTTTGGAAAGAATGAAGTTTTTATCCAACATCAAGAACTACCATTTCCAAAAATTACAAGGTCTTATGATTCCATTTGGTTCCTCAACCAATAACCTTTTCAGATTGTAATTTTTCTGTCATAAATCAGATTTAAAACACCAGGCCCTGCCTAGGGAATCACATATCTTTCTCAGAAAGAATCCAAATGAAACCAAACTAATTTCACAATAACTATTAATGAATCTAGTTTCAAAATATGTAAGCCATTTATTTTTCCCATTCATAAATCATTTTCTAAGAATAAATCATTTCCTGCAACTCCAATACAGATTGTTAAAAATTAGTTTTCACTCAAATGCCCATAAATTTCACAAATCTACATAAAAATGACTCAAATAAAAATTAAATGAAAGATAATTCATGTATCTTTCCAATGAATATTATTAGAGATCCTGATTCTTCACAATTTTTCTGTACCAAATGTTTCAATCTGACTGTATTCAGAGAATCTCAAATCTGCAAATACCCACTTTCATCAAAATGATCATAACTTATTCATTTCTTTATAAAAATGAACCAAACCAAAAGCATGAGAAAGAGGATTCATCATTCTATCCATCCATTACTATATTACAAGTTTTTCAAGCTGTACATGGCCGTACAAGGCCTGAAACCAACACTACAATTGAAAAACCAATCAAGAATGAGGTCAAAAATTGATCTTTTCTGCCCCATGGTGGGCGCCAAAATGTATGTGACTGAATGTGACCTCTAAATCAGACACAACACAACATGGTCATTATTCACTTGATAGAATTTGGGAGAGAGTATGAAGAACTCAATCCAAATTCCATGGTGAGGCGACCTGTTGCCTCCTATGTGAATGGGGTGTTTGAATACTCTCAGAACGAGAGCCAACAGCCGGGAGACCAATTCAACAATGGAGGATTTGAAAGCAAATATGAGAAAAATGAAACTAAGCTAAGAATGAATGCAATTAATCTAGAAAACTTTGAAAGAAATATGAAATGCAGATTTTTATTTGATTTTGAAATAAAGATGATATTAAACTAAGAACAAGTAAGCAAATTTAATCTAAATGTGAAATGCCATTACACTAATATGAGAAATTAAACTAGATAATGCAATAAAAGAGCTTTGAAAATAATGAGATATGAGACTAAAAAATGCTATAGTAAGGATGCTGTCAAAAATTGCTCTTTCTAATGAAGAAAAAGAGCCCAAATAAATAGAAGAGCCAAGAAGAGGAGGAAGAGTTTCTTGATTCGAAACTCCTGACCCTTCATATCCCTTTTTGGGACAAATAAGCATGAATTACTTTATTAAAAGAATGGAAAATGCCACATGAGGACCTTTTGAATATCTCAAATTATTAATTCAAGAAAAGGTGTCCATTCAAATAACAAGCAATTAATTAATTCCTTTTTATGGGTAATTAGCTAAAGAGGGTAGATTTTTAATTTAATTAGAAAGCACTTAGGACTTTATAATTAAATTAATTTATCATAGGGGTAATTTAGCCAATTAAGTCTAAGACTTTAGGAATTAATTTAGTGTTTGATTATTGTAATTTATGGTCTTTGCAATTGACATCAAGTCAAATTAGGTCAAGTAGGAGAGAGAAAAATGCCTAGGGAACTAGGACTTTGGTGATGTAAAATCGAGATAATGCACCAAAATTGATGAAATTAAATAGGTGCCAATTTTGGGGTATTACAATGAGGAGGTGGCATCTCCATGATAGCTTGCACCTTTTCTGGGTCTACTTCTATCCCTTTTGCTAATATTATGTATCCTAGCATTTTCCCAGAAGTGACACCAAAAGCACATTTTTGTGGATTTAATCTGAGTTGAAATCTTTCCATGCAGTCTAATATCAAACTCAAATTAGACAAATGAGTGTTTCAATGTTGTGGTTTGGCAAGCATGTCATCAACATAGTCTTCCATGTTTTTGTGCATCATATCATGAAAGATGGTAATCATGGCTCTTTGATAAGTTGCACCATTAATTTTTAAGCCTCAATGGCATGATATTCTAGCAAAAGGTACCCCATGCACATGTGAAGGCTATCTTCTCTTGGTCCTTAGGGGCAATCTTAATTTGGTTATATCCAGAGAAGCCATCCATAAGGGAGTACATTTCATAGCCCGATGTCATGTCCACTATCATGTTGATATTTAGAAGTGGAAAATCATCCTTAGGGCATGCTTTATTCAGATCTCAGAAATCAGTGCATATACGAATGGACTTGTCATGTTTGGAAATAGGGACAATGTTAGAAATCCACTCAGCATAGTCAATAGCTCTAACGAAATTGGCTTTTAGGAGCTTCTCAAGTTCAGCCTTAACCAGTAATGCCACATGGGGATGCATCTTTCTAGTTTTTGTTTGACAGGTTTGATCTCCGGAGCAATAGAGAGATGATGCATAATAAGCTCAGTATCTAAACTTGGCATGTCTAAGTATGTCCAGGCAAAATTGATCTTTTTCTCTTGAAAGAATGTAGCAAATTGTTCTTTTTCTTTTGTTGAGAGAGACTAAGCCACATGTATGATTTTAGGAGATTCCTCTATCCCTAAGTTGATGGGCTATGTAGGTTCTATTAGAATTGAAGACCTTTCTTGAAAATAGCTCTGCAGACTACCAAGTACCTCATCCTCGGGCACCTCGGCAAGGTTTTCACCCTTAAATACATCTTTATTTTTACTATTTTGAGGTTTGGATACCACCACAATACTGAGGTACTTGATATCTGATTCAGTCATGTTTCTTGCTAGTTCGTTAGTGGAAGAAGTAATAGGTTCAATGGCATTGAGGTGGCAGGTGATCTCATATTCATTTTGAAAGGAAGGAAATATACGTCTTTGATCTTGGGTAGACCAATCTATGAGATATGCATGTATGAGGGGAAGCAAAATGATAGGTTCAAGGTTATTGATGTGGGGGATATCATCTCTGGTGACGAGAGAAGTTGAGCCTATAGGGTAAGCTCCAAAAGTGTCAAGATTTAGATTTGACACAGAAGGATCAACATGGTCCACTAAAGCAATACATGGATTGAACTCGTCAGACCCTACACGAGACTCATCAACTACATTGGGTTGGTCACTATAGGTATGAATCACATCAATGTCTATATCTACTCTAGAAGATCCATCTGAGAGAGTGTCCCATTCATACTCATTTGAATCAGTCATGGAACTTCTACTAGAATGTTTGCACCAAGAAGGCTTAGAACACCTAGAAGTAGAGGTATTCATGTCATTATGTGTGAGATCTCCTCTTTCTATCAATAGTGCAATATTTCTACACTGTCTATCAAAGCTCAATGACTCATTAGGCACAAAATTTTTGGACGTGGAGGCTTCAGCTATATCATCAGTAGGCATGGAATCTCCTCCCCAAAGAAGTGAAGTAGAAGAAAGGTAGTCTTCCATTTGGGCCATAGTGCATAGTCATGATTTATTGACATCTATATCTGAGTCACTAAGCATGGGAGTATTTCTAGAACATTCAAGGATGTCATTGTCAACACCATATCCTAGACTTGTGGTATCTTTAGAAGACCGGCCATCAGTATGACTCAAAGGTTCAACTAGAGCATTCCCATTGTTATTTAAAGGTCCATGACCTTGATAGCCCATTTTTTGCAAAAATTTATAGCCTTTACCATAGCATTTAGGAGAAATGGGAGTAGCAACTGTCATACTATCTTCTTCTTCTCTATAAATCCATTCCCTAACAGCTTGCTCTTCCTTTTCGGCCTCTAAGGGTATAGATGATTGAAAAAATGTACCAAAAACTATCATGGCAAAAGTGGAAGGTTTTGTCTCATCTAAAGGTCTACCATAGGACTTAGGAGAAGTAGGCATAGCAGCAATGGAGGCCAATGTATATTCCCCCATACCAATACTCATCATCTTTAATTTTTTCTTAGCAACAATAAGGGACACATTATGATCATGAGAAGGTTTGTTGTGAGGGACAAATGTCTCAGCAATAGTTAGAGTATTGATAGCTATAGCATTGTCCCCAGGAACCACAATCTTAGCTCCATTGTGTGGAAACTTGACACACTGATGGTAAGTGGAAGGGATAGCTTGCATGTCATGGATCCAAGGATGACCCAGGAGAATGTTATATGTGAGCGGGATGTCCAATACTTGGAACACAACATCTTTCATGATAGGGACTACTCGAACAGGCAGCACAAAAAGACCTTTGGAAGATCTTTCCACTTCATCGTATGCTTTTATAGTAATCTTTTGTCTAGGGTCTATGGCCATTTCAGACAATCCCAACTGTTGAACAACATGGAAGGAAACAATATTTAACCTTGCACCATTATCTATCAAGACTCAGTGGACTCGGGTATGGTAGACTAGAACTTCAATGTGTAAAGCCAAATTATGAGGGTGACTAAGAGATGTGTCATCTTTTGCAAAAAAGGATAGGTAGTGGGGAGACGAGATGTGGTTGACTATGGCCTGGAACTGATCTGGATCAATATCATTGGGAACATTTTCTATACAAAGGGATTTTTCAAGGATCTCTTTGTGTAAAGGGGATAACTCAAGCAACTCAAAAATGGATTCTAAGTGGGTGTTCATTGTAACTAGTGTACAAGGTCATAGCTAGCTAGTGCTAAAGGAGCTTCTTGTTTGGAAGGAGCTACTTGTTTGGGATCATGCGCGGTCTTAAGGACAATTTTGGCTTGCCCCCTAGTAACAACATTTAGTGTCTTGCTCTGAGAAGATGAATTATCTAGTGTTTGCAAGACCAAATTTGGTGTACCATAATTGGAATCATTATCATCTTGAGACCCCATCATAAGAACACTCTCAATGGGTTCTACCATGTTGATCACAAGTGAATCAGGAGTATATGTATAGTTGATCTTGGCATCATGATTTTTCTTATGTGCTTGAGAGGATTCTGCTTTCTCATACTTAGGTAGAGGAGTCTTGAAAGCTTTGTGATTAGAATTTTTAACTAAGCCATCTATGAGCACTGTGCCTCCATCAATAAGATCTTGAATGGCATCTTTAAGCTTAAAACAATTGTCTGTCTTATGTCCCTTATTCCTGTGATAATGGTAGAAATGGTCTTCTCTCCACCAATCAGGCTTCACTGGTGGATCATAGGGACAAGAATTGTTAGGAAGCTTAAGATACTTGTTGGCAACTAGAGTTTTAAGAATCACATCATATGGTTCAGCCAGCTTAGTGTAGACTCATCATTGATATGTCTTTTTTGGCTTATCTGCATGTTGAGGCTTAGGAGCACTATGAGTATTGGCAGCCTCTTATTGTTTCACTGCATATATAGCATTAGAGAGGTTGAAAGTAGGTTCTTTCACTTTTGGGATATCTACAACACCATCATTAACAACATACTTGTTTTTATTCCAAGGTTTTCTTTTGTCCTTGCCATTGCCCCTAGTGTCTTTATTAATAACAATATCCCCCTTTCTTATGGCCACATCTTCAATCTGATATGCGCTTTCAACCATGTCATTGAAAGAGGAGAAAATTTGTTTCCTTAGATCATAATATAGTTCTGGCACAAGAGTGTTGACAAAAATTTCAATCTTTTCTCTTTCATCTAGCTGTCAAGGATATCGAGAATACAATGATCTCCAATGTTGTAAGTGGAAAATGGCTCACCTTGATTTTTCTTTAGAGCACTGAGATCTATCATGGTGATAGGCTATTGGATGTTGTATGAATAATGCTGGGTGAAGTGCCCAACAAACTTATCAAAATTTTTAAGAGGTGGTGTCAACTTTGCAAACCATTCTAGAGCTTGTCCACTTAAACTTTTAGGGAACAATTGCAAAAGAAATGTGTCTTCGTAAAGGAATTCCATGCTAAGAGCATAAAAGTGACACACATGGTCATGGGGGTCACCGTTTCCATCATACTTGTCATATTTGGGAACCTCAATATCCCTAGGAAATGGGACCATGTATAGGCTCCTATCAAAAGGAAGAGCACAGATAGACTCTACAAAAGAGACCTTTGGAGGCTCCCTTTCTATTTCCATTTGGGCAAGATGTTGATTTGTCAATTGTAATTCCTCTCTAAGGATTTCCAATTCTATTGGCACTCTTTCTTGAACAATTTGGCATACATCATAACTAGGGGGGAGCTTGTATCCTCTAGAAGTCATGTATTGAAAGTATTGATCTCCATTATGCTCTAAAAGTTTAAGAATCATATGTTGGGAGGCTTCATCTTGTTCAAACCTCATAAGTTCTTCACTAGAAATCTCATGATTGGCTTCTTCCTCATGTTGAGAGGGAGGAGGTCTAGGAGGTGAAGAAGGAGCAGAAAAAGTCCATCTTGGAGGAGATCTTATTGGTGTGTTGTTGCCATAGTTTCCAATGGTACCAAAAGGAGGGGGTCTATATCCATAGCCACTAATCTCAGGTTGTTTTTGAGACATCCCCTTCATAGCCATGTGCCTAGTAGCATCCATTTTTTCTAAACGTGCTTGGTTGTCCTTATGCTCAAAATGTTCTTCCAAATGGTGAAACTTTTCTTGTTTAGTCAGAGTGAGTGAGACACTATTTGTGCTTTTGGAGGTCTTGAATGCAGAAAAGAGGAAGCCCCCTTTGTACCATGGGGTGACTTTAGAATCCTTAGATTGGTTAGGACTGGAACTATCATTGCTAACTGGTGCTCATGAGCATCTGTTTGGGGAAGGTAACTATGTATAATTGAATGAAGGGTGACTCTCCTGCTCAAATTGAGATTGAGTTGTAACCAACATGAAAAGAATGTTGGTTAACTAATAGAACGAGACAAAGTTTTTTAGATATTGAGATAAGCAAAGATAAAGAAGATCACTTGTCAAAATAGAATAATAGAGATGGCTAGTTAAAAGTGCTCAAGAACTTATAGCAATCAATTGACTCAAGCTGAGAGGTGAGTAAGAAGCTTGATTAGCAAGTAGCTATAGAGGTAACCGTGGTGTGACAAGTGATCAAGAGTAGCATTTTTTAGACTTGAACCCAATAGTTTTAGCTCATTTTTTTTAGTCTAGAACAAACCTAAGCATGCAGATGACAAGCCAGCTTCACATAAGAACAGGAAAAGACACTTCGTGATAGGTTAAAAATCAAGTTTAATAGCCCCAAATTGCATCAGTAGTAGAACAATAGAATAACCTAGGATTTTTGGTTGAAGGTATGCGACGATGTTTCAGTATCGTACGAATCTTGACCAGTGAATGTGGAAAATTCAGTTTTGAAAGCAATTTGGTCAATGTTGTAGGTTGCAAGTACAATTTTTTGGTTTCAAGCACAATAATATCAGGAAGTAGACAAGTTTGCAAATAGTAGGTGATCAAACATGTCATCAAACACTTGTGCAAGAACAAAAGCAACCTTTCCAAGACAAGCAATTAGGATATCAAAATGAAAAATTCTAAGAGCACTATCGCGATGTTTGTATGTTCGAGAACATTTGCATAGGTAGATCACAACAAGAACACTTCAAGCACTTACTAGCCTAGAAGGAAAAAGGCTCAATACTTAGCAACTTGGCCCACACTTGATGTCCCATCACCTCACACAAAGTGGTTGCCCATAATAGATGTTGGCTTTGTCATGGAGGTGTCAATGACACAACCAAAAGAACACAGATGGCGAGTAATCTTGGGGTGATCCAGGTTATTCCACTTTGATCAATCCTTGCACCAAGAAGCTATCTGCAAAATAGGGTGGCCTCTACCTATGGTTCTTAGTAAGGGCTTCTATTCGTAATACTCCCCTTGCTCCCTAAAGGGACTCCTTACCTTGTGGCAAGTAATGGACCTCATAGCCACAAGAGTACCTTAAGCATTCTTGCTCAACATTTTCCTCATGGTCACAATCCCACAAGTACTCACATTAAGCGAAGACAAGTACTACGTCTACCAAGGTTTTATGTCCTTGATAGCCTTGAGTTTATAGTGGGTCAAAATAGCTAGCAATAAGCTTGTCCCCACTTGGGTCATTCCTCTTGATTGTTCAAGAGCAGGCTTGCTAAAGGATCCCAATGCTAAATAAAGAGTGGATTAACTTTTGAGTGTCAGGATTTTTGGTTCACCTCAAGGGTGAAGATCATAATCTCCTATCTTAAAAATCTCTCCCAAACACACCAAACAAAGAGTTCAATTACCCTCTTGTTTTCAAAATCTAAAAGTGGGTCAGGATTTATGGTTCACCACAAGGGTGAAGAGTATACTCTCCTACCACCAAAAGACTCCTACAACAAGATCTTAAGTGCCTAAGAAATGAAACAACTAGTATATGCCGCACTTAAAAGGAAAGTAATAAACAAGCAATTGGTTGTTTTTAGGCATTGGGCAGCCCTGCAAAACACAATTAGTAGCCCTTTTACCTTTGAAGCTTTGACATGCAATCTTTTTAAGAAAATAAGCAAGAAATGAGAGCACCTACAAGCACAACTTGTTAGTCCCACAATGAGTTAGCACATAAAAACCAATAATAATCTGCAAATAAGCCTCTATTTTACAACAACAAATCAGAAATCCAAAAGTAGGAAAATTGAAAATAGCAAGAAAACTAGCAAATCTAGAAATAATTTAATAATCTGATAGCAAAATTAAATAGAAAATACCAGGTGGCATTTGATAGCTAATATGCGTCATTTAAAATCTAGTAGGCTTGATCAAAATACTCATAGGCGTAATCAGATTGTTCATACGCATGATCAAAATGTGCATAGGCCTGAACAAAATGTGCACAAGTGTGAATAGAATGTGCATAGGCATGAACAGAATGTGCATAGGCATGATCAAAATGTGTAGAGGCATGATAAAAATGTGCATAGGTGTGATCAAAATGTGCATAGGCGTAAAAAAAATGTGCACAGGCATGAACAGAATGTGCACAGGCGTGAATAGAATGTGCACAGGCGTGAACAGAATGTGCACAGGCATGAACATAATGTGCACAGGCATGAATAGAATGTGCATAGGCATGAACATAATGTGCATAGGCATGAACAAAATGTGCATAGGCATCATCAGATTTCTCGTAAGTGGTGTTTCTCTTGTTTGCGCAAAATTGATGAAAAAGTGACACTGAAAATATACAAAACTTGATAAAAATGAAGAGAATGAGGCTGAAAGCCCCACGGTGGGTGCCAAAAATGTAAACACTAAGATGTGCACTTCTCTAAGTCTTTACTTCGAAGGGAATCCATGAATGGGAATCCTTGAAAATTCACCTAGAGCTCTCTAGGCATGGAGTGCAAGGATATTAAGAATACTCTCAGCTAGAGCTATTAATCTTATGACCTTGCTAGTAAACCATGCAATGGTAGATTCAATAAAGACAAGGGCAAGAGTGCCAATATCCTCAAGAATCAAGTATGAGGATGAAAATGCAACTAGGCTAGAAATGAGAATGCAAGCTAAGCTATGAAAAGAAAGATGCAAGTGTTACAATCCAAGCTAATTAATCTATGTGAGCTAATCTAGAGCATAGAAATGAAGCTAATCTATGAAAGCATAAATATGAAACTATGATGCAAGGAATGGAAGATGAATGCAAGAATGCCTTCAAAAAGCTCCAAAGTCTCCAAGCAATCTTGCAGCATAAGGTTAGTATTCAAAAGATGGATTCTAAAATGAGAAGAGAGCTCTCCTTTTATAAGAAATGAGAAAAAATGGACCATGGAGATTAAGAGGCAAAAAGATTTGATCAATGGTGGAGCTTGAAAGAGGAGAAATCCATGTGCACAAATATCCTCCAATGGAAAAATAAGAGTTGACTTTTGTGTCCATATGAGACAAAAAGTGTCTTTTCTCCTTTTAATAAAATAGGAATAATGCTTTATTTGTACAACTTAGGATAAGAGGAAAAGTGGGGGCTTTTTATTTATTAAAAGGGGAGGGAATTCCTTTTAAATAAATAAAGACTTAGGATAAGATGGTTAGCCCATAGAATAAAATCAAATAAATGATAGAACTAGGATTTGATCAAGAATAAGCAATTGATGATTTTAGCAAATAATGCTAGAAAGAGGGTAATAGTGTAGATGACCATTTTTAGATGATTACAAAAACTACTAACACTTTTGTGGTTGTAGCACACTTATCAAAGAAAATTATTTGGAAACTACTAAATCTATCTATCTTGCAGGTTGCCTAGGAGATATGAACAAACATTGTGTCTTCATTAATCTATCTATATTGTAGGTATATTAGCAAAATTCCACTTTTAGTGTTTTGTTAAGTGATAGGGTATTATGCTCTTGTCTCTTTTGAGATAATTAGAAACCTAGACTCATTTGGCTATATGATTTAATAGGGACTCTAGGAATAAAAAAGTGCATTTGATATGTTTGTGAGAAAATAACATTGGATAGGAGAGTATGCTCTTTTCCCCTTGAGGTAAAATAATAAATCTAGACTCCTCTCATTTCCAATCCATTTCTTTTAATTTCATCTTTTAGATGGTTCTTTCGATTGAGGTAAAAAGATCTTGAGAACGACCCATGTGAGAATGAGGTGTAAGCCCACCACTCCAACTCACGTTAATCAAATTTTATTCTTAGGGTTAAAGCCTCGGAAGCTGGATAAAATTTGAGATTATACTTGGATCTCACCTAATACATTAGTAGGGACTCATAGTCTCAATCATGTTTATGTGACTACTTGTGCCAAGGTTCTTTGTGGGGCTATATGCCTAAATCACGCTTGCATAGACATAAAGAGTATGTTCGAACATAAACCCTGACTAACATTCATTAAATAGATGCCACTTGGTTCACCCCTAAAAGTGTGATAATCGAAGTGCAATGAGGATAGTAACCTCCCCAAGACACTCGCCATATCATACCTTCCTGAGTGTTTGGAGTTAGATAATATGACATCATGACTAGAGCCATTATGGTCTTGGTGATGAATGTATTTTGATTAGCTCTTAAAGTATACCTAAGTCAGTGAGCAGGTATTTTCACACTCTACCAACTCCTTAGGGTAGGCATTATGCTTGACTATTTATAGAATCTTTCCCAAGAACATACACATTTCAAAGATGTTGTCAATTTTGTTGTTAGTATTGCTTATCTCTTGAAAGGTTGTTTTGTCCTTGCTAGAATGTTTTCAAACATGTGACTATTATCTTTTGGTTGAATGCTTGAAATTGGGTCCTTTTCTATTAAAGAAAAAAATCAAATTAAAATCCCAATGGCTTAGATTTATCCAAAACACTCTTGAACCTAAGCACCATCCAAATAATTTATTATGAGACATTAATCTATCTAGCTAAATTACTATCCTTTTGAGATATGACCAATTCAACAAGGCATAAGAAAGAAAAGCTACCAATTTTCCATGTTTATCAAGAGAAGAAAGTTGTAGAACACAAACTCAAGGATCATAAACCTATGCTAATTGCAATCCAGGAAGAGATCAAGTATCAAGAAAAATTTGATAGAGTAACCTACAACTCAAAGATCATGTAGTTTGGAGCACACTTTTGGATAAATTGTCACTTTGTTACCCTTGAAAGAGAAGACTGGTTGGCTTATCACATTCCACATTCTTTCGAATCTCATGAAATTTTCTTTTCATCCTTGAATTATTGCATCATAGATCATCCTTTAGGTGCATACTTTTCATCACCTTTAGAAAACCTCATTTAAATCAAAACCATCATCCTTAATCTAAAATTTTTTTTTAAAAAGAGAATCCAAAATCCCAAAATTAATCAAATCATCCAAGTATCCACCTAGCGCCATATCCTTTTGAGTTTCTCAAAACCTTATCCTAAATCAAAATCATCTTATAGCTTCATCATTTTGACTAAGCATTGTCTAGGGTAGCTCATACTTGTCTTTGTAGGCCTCGTCATATTAATCTAAATATTGGCTTGCATTGACAAGCATCCCATCTTCCGAAGATCATAAGTCTATCTAAGGTCAATAATCCCATCCAATTTGATCTTGCACTAGGAAAAGGGAAACTCATTCCCATTTAGCACTAGGTAATCCTTGGATCTTAGGAAATCCCCATCATCCTAATCAAATCACCAGAAAAGCATTCTTTAGTCCATCTAGGTTCATCCTATTCCCATCTTTAGGTCTCTTTAGAAACATCTTGCATTCATCCACCACCGCATCTTCATCTTAGGACTTGCATTTCATGCCTGTTGAGACACAATCAAAGAAGAGAAAGAATATGGACCCTAATCTTGCCACTAGTTCATCCAACCCAAATGATCCTAACAATGTGATGGAAACATATGATCTACAACCATAAGCACAAATCAAGAATGTGTGGGTGGATCTAACTAAAGTACCCACCACATATTTCATGTAAGAGTTCATGAGTCACCCTACCCATGTTCAAATGGTTAGCACAATCATAGCTCAAAATTTCCTTGCCATCTTGGCTAATTATGCATAGGAGCGTACTCCCATTCCCCCAAGACTTCAGCCTTTCAACCCCACAAAACCCCTACACATCCTTGCTAATGCATACCCTATCTTTGTCCAACAAATCATCAACCCAAGGTTGCAAGTATTCCAGGTGGCCTAACATATCCCTCACCTACTGATATCTAGTTCCAAAAATCCCATTGTACATACATTAACACAATCCACTCCTTTTTCTATCATGGGGCTACCACCCCCACCTATCACATATCAAGCCTCCACGAATACATAGAACTTCACAAAATTTCCACCTCCACCTCCCACACAAAGCTCTACACAAAAATTACCCCCACCTTTTATGAGCCAAGCATCCATGTCAACATCACTCTTCTAGGGGGAAACACAAGCACCTCCTTCCATCACTCAACAAGGCTTAAATCAGGCATCTTTTCTTCCTATCACTCATCTTTCCACACAAGTGTCCCTTCCACCTTTCATTGCCAATACACAAACCCAACAACTTGCTTTCACAATAGGTATGTCATTTATGGGATCTCAAAACCAACCACTCACATCACAAGTCCCCACTAGAACAACCACATTTCCAACCATCTCTACATCCCAACATTCTATGAGGGTAGGTTCATCTTGGGGCCTTCCTCAAGAAAAATTCATTCCATAGGGATACAGATGCAATCATAAAATCCCACCAACCCACAAACATATTTTCTATTTATAACACAAGCCCCATCGCAACCTCCCCAAACTGCATGCCTCCCCATATTCACCAACTATCTATCCATGCCAACAACCATCTCTCAAGATCTACCACCACCACAAAAATAAAGATCCTCTCACTTTTCCAACTATCCTACACAACAACCTCCCATCACCCATATCCAAGAAACCATTCCACCTTTTAGCAATACGGGCATGCAATCCACATACATCGACCAAACACAAGGCCAATCACATCATCAATACATACCATTCAAATAACCTACCCCACAACAACAATAATTCTCCACAAAACAACATCCCCTCATTCCCCACCAACAATAGACAATGTCATACCCTACACAACAATACACCTTCGCACCTCAACAACAATACATTTCCCAGCCACCACCTAAGAATCCATTCTAGTTTGTGTAGTAGGGAAATCCCCTTATCTAATCTCATAATATCCCCTATAGAACCATCCATATTCTCTTGCACCATTAGATCCCTTCCCAATGGAAGTACCCACTCCAATGCCTACCAATTTGGAATTGGAGGAAATGAAGAATGCCCTCAAAGATCTCCGTGTCATGACTAAGAGTAATACCTTCAAGTTCAAAGAGGTATGTCCCTATCCTTTTCATAGCTCTATCACAATAATTCCCTTCCCCAAGCATTTTGAGACACCTAAATTTGACAAGTACAGGTGGAAGGGAGATCTAGTCAGCCATGTTAAGGAATTCTACATATCTTTCCAAGAGGCTTCTACGATTGAAAATTTCCTCATGCACATCTTTCCCAAGAGCTTGGGAGGAACCACTATTGAGTGGTTCTATAAAGTACCATATGGATCAATAAGGACATTTTTAAAACTTTCTAAAAAATAGTAGCATAATACACACATAATGTCGAAAATGAGCTATCCTTGTTGGACCTATGCAATTCAAAATAAAAGGGAGGTGAGAACCTGACTGACTATCTGCAAAGATGAAAAAACCTCACAACATTATTGTCATACCAACCGCTAAAGAAACATCTCACCAAAATCTTTATTGATAATCTGCACCCAAAGTTATCCCACTTCATGCATATGAATTACATACAAACCTATTAGGATATTAAGGTAAAAGGGATGGATATTGAAAGAGGCCTCTTGGACAATGGTACCATTACGAATTATAAAGAAGATCACAAGATAAGAACAGTAATGACTGGTCTTGGTACTGGAATAAAAACAAGAATGTTATTACAGATGGAGCCATCGAAACCAAACATGTCCAAATTGTTGTGGCTGGTCCTACACCACCTACTTCTGCATATCAGCAACAAACACCAATCCACAAACAACCCATGAAACATTTTCAAAACCAAGAAAATCAGGCCAATGCTATATCAATCACCACAACACAAAACAAGCCTTGTTTCCAAAATAATAAAAAATGAACATTCACTCCCTTTGGTGAACCATTAGATGTAATTTTTCATCAAATTGCTAATGCCAACTTGATCATTTACCCCCAAACCCAGTCATTCAATGAGACCACCCCAAAGCCCACATGGTATAAGGACAAAGAATATTATGATTACCACTATGTCCAAGAACAAGCCACCATTAAGTGCATGAAACTCAAGCACTACATCCAAGATCTCATTGACAAGAAGGAGATCACAGTCGATGAACCTACCTTAACTTCTCCCAATGCCAACTTGAAAACCTATCAAAATGTGTTTCCTCAACAAAAATCTAGCAAGATTGCAACCAATGCTAACCCGCCACCCCAAAACCAAGGAAAAGGATAGAAAGGTGACCATGTCAATGGAAAAGACTACACAACTACTTATATCAATTATGATAAATTTTTCAGATGCATTTCCTAGGTTGAGCCCATACTCAATGTCATCCATGTCAAAATGTTGACAATCAATGTGCAATCACCACCCATAGGGGTAGAATATCTATTACTGATACTAATCCAATGCCCACACCTAATGCGCAATACAACCTCCTAGAACACCTTGGGAATACCCCTGCCCAAATCTCCATCCTTGACCTTCTCCACACCTCACCCATTCATTAAGAGATCCTTAACAAAGAACTCCAAGAAGCATGTATCCCCATGAACATTAAAACCATCTAGTTTGAGAACCTCACGAGAAACTTATATACATCTTGCACCCTCTCCTTCAAACCATTTGACATGCCATCTGTTGAGCCTAATCACAATCTCCCTCTCTGGATTATTGTTATGGTAAATGCCTTTGTTGTCAAATGGGTCATGATAGATAATGGTTCAAACCTTAACTTGTGCACAATAAAATTCATCTAGAAAGTGGGATACATAGAGGCTAATATATCAAATGAGGTCATCATCATCAAGGCCTAAAATAACTTGGAGTGTACCTCGAAAGGTACCATTTTTTTTCCTATCAAATTGGGCTAAAAAATTCAAGAAACCATCTTCCATGTTGATCTGGATCTTCCCTACAACATTCTCCTTCACTAACCTTGGATTCATTCCATCAAAGATGTCCCATCCACCTATCACTAGTGCATAAATTTTTTGCATCAAGGCACTAGAATCACCATCCACGTTGATCCCCAACCCTTTGCATATTTTCATGCATTGGAAGCATCATTTACCCATTACACCTACTGTCCTAGAATCGATATTGGCACTTCCTTCACTAGCTCATCCTAATCCCATTGCCATCTAGAGATGATCCTAGCCTCCACACTTTCCACTATCAAGATGACCAATAGGGGCTATTGTGAATACAGTTTGATTGATGCCTTCATAATGGGATCCCTACCACTTGATCCACATACCCAAGGGAACCCTTGCCACCAAAGCACACCCCATCAAGTAGAGCCTGAAGTAAAGTAAATGGGATGATCCACATTTGTATCACATGGAATCTTGAATAATCAAGAGATGGACCCTGAGATCAACATATGGTTGTACAAAGATCCCCTACCTCCTGACACTGAGCTACTTGGGTATATCAAAAATAAATACCCTACATCACACAAATGGGCTACATAATAATGGAACTATCAAGGTGGTAGTCTAGGACCTGAAGAAGGTGGTGTGAAAGAACCACTGTAGGCCTCAAATAATCCAAAACATCAAGGCCTTGGATTCAACACCCCTCACCTACATATACAAGGCCCCAATACCTCAACTGGGGGCACCAATTTTCCCAATGTTATCCTCCTAAATATATAGGATGAAATTGTGGAAATTGAAGATATCCCTAAAGAGGAAGAGAATAAATCCTACAACAATATATTCCATGATGAAACCCTCTTAGGAAACTCTTTCATCCACCACCTTTCCATCAACCTTATTGACCTCCCCCTTATCCATCCCAAACTCACAAACTGGGACCAACCAAGCATTCCACACATCAATGAGTTTCAAAGTGAAGAAGTGTTCCTACAATTCATGGGAGCATTAGACCAATAACTAGAATGGGGGCACAAATAAGTTTATGTCTTTAGGGAAGAGGAATTCTTTAGCCACAAAACTAAAAAAAAAAGAAAAAAAGAATGAGTCTTGTTGTGAAAACACCTCTAGGGCACATTTTGACTCTAAAAAGTAAAAAAAAAGGGTGTATCTTCTAGTGAAAACCTCTTTGAGGTGCTAGAAGATGAATACTTGCCTCTTCCTCCTATCCACAACTCTAGACCAAAGCAATCTTCCATACTCATCGAAGACACCAAGGTCATCAACTTGGGAACTAAGGAATGCCCACGAATCACATACACCACAACATCACTGACTGAAGGTGAAGAGGCATATTTTATGAACTCCTCTAAGAGGAAACCATAAATTTTGCTTGGTCATGTGCTCACATGCCTAGTTTGGATCCCAACTTAGGGAATAGTGGACCCAAATGCAAAACTAGTCAAGCAGAAGCTTCACAAGATTCATCCCAAGGTAGCCCTATTGGTTAAAGAAGAACTCAAAAAAATTGTACAAGAAAAAATTATCTGAGCTATTGACTACTTAGAAATGGATGTCTAATATGGTGCCAGTAACTAAGCCATCAGGGGAAATCAAGATCTGCATAGACTTTAGAGATCTTAACAAAGCATGCCCAAAGGATGACTTCCCCTTGCTGAACATAGACATGATCACCAATCTCATAGTTAGCCATGTGATGCTATCACTCATGGATGGCTTCTCAGGGTACAATCAGATTTGTATAGCAAAGGAAGACTAGTACAAAATAGCATTTACAACACCATGGGGCACCTTTTGTTACAATATGATGCCATTCAGGTTAAAGAATGTAGGAGCCACCTATCAAAGAGAAATGAAAACCATATTCCATGACATGATACACAAGATACTCGAAGATTATATGGATGAAACTCTCACCAAATAAAAGACACGATTGGAACACATTGATATTCTTGAGCCTATGTTCAATCATAGACACCATTATGGCTTAAACTTAAATCCAAAGAAGTTTGTGTTTGGTGTAACATCATGAAAGCTATTAAGGTTCATTGTATCACAATGAGGCATTGAGATTGGTCCCAATAAAGTCAAGGCCATAATGGATATGCCTCATCCCTGATCACTTAAATAACTAAGGTGCCTATAAGGAAAATTGTAGTCTATCCAAAGATTCATATCACAATTGGCTAAAAAATGCCAACCGTTCACACACCTGCATCAAAAAGATACCAACTTCAAGTGGGACCCGATCTATCAATAGAGTTTTGAGAAACTCAAAGAATACCTAGCTAAATCACTCATTCTTGTGCCACCAACACCAAGACACCCTCTTATATTGTACATTTTAGTAACCACTATAGTACTAGGGGTACTGTTGGCACAACTTGATGATGATGGAAATATAAGATCCATCTACTACATCAATCGTACACTTGTTGACTATGAGTTGAACTATTCAACCATGGAGAAGACATGTCTTGTAGTTGTTTTTTCCACTCAAAATATTTGACATTAAATGCTAAGCCACACCGTAAAACTCATTTACAAAGTGGACCCACTCAAGTACCTTCTTTCTAAAATAACACTTATAGGCCGAATGACAAAGTGGATTATGATTCTAAGAGAATTTGACATCCACTATGTAGATAGAAAGGTGATAAAGGGGCAAGTCATTGTGGATCAGCTAGCTAAAGTACCCCTGGTTGATGCATACCCATTAGTAATGGAATTCCCTGATGAACATCTATGCATGTTCAAAGAATAATTGACATGGAAGCTATATTTTGATGGCTCTTACACATCTCATGGATCAGGAGTAGGAATCCTCTTTGTCATTCTCCAAGGTGATTACAACCCCAAATCATTGAAATTGGGATTCCCTTGCACCAATAACATTGTACAATATGAGGAACTCATCTCAGGCCTCAAGAGAACCATCCAATTTATTATCACAAAGATGCAAGTGTTCAGATATTTGTAACTCATCATCAAGAAAGTCCTAGATGAATTTCAAACTAAGGATGATAAGCTACTACCCTACAAGGAATTGGTAGAAAAAAATGAAAGAAAATTCATAAGTCTATAGTTCACACAGATACCTAGGCTATAAAACAAACCTGCAGATGCCATGGCAACCATCGAGTCTTTACTAGAGGTCCCTCAAGATTCAACATAGTATGAATTCTTAGCCAAGAAACTACATACAACCGCTTATGAGAACATCAATTTTTAAATGGTGTGCATTTTGGTTGGTCCCTAGTCCCCATGGTATCATGACATCCATGTTTATCTAAAAATGGTATCATATCTCCTCACCTAAGAAACACCCAATGCCAGAACCTTATCCATAGAGATTCTAGCTACACTCTTGTAGCCAATACCCTATATCATCGTGGATACCATAATATCCTATCTCTATGTTTAGATTCAAACAAGGTCATATTAGATTTACAAGAGGTTCACAGTGGAATTTTTGGTTCCCACACAAGTGGCATGATAATAGCAAAGCAGCTGCTCAGAGCCAAGTACTACTAGACAATAATGGAACATGATGCTTGTGAGTTCATGAAGAAATTCCTTTCATGTCAGTAGCATGCTAATCTAATCCATTCTCCAGCACAAGACTTGTATCCCATTGTGCCACCATGGCCCTTCTCATGTTGGGGCTTCGACCTTATTGGTAAGATTACTCCCCTTTCCTCATATGGACATAAGTATATCATAACCGCCACTAAATATTTCAAAAAATCGGTTGAAGCAATTCTAGTCACCCTAACTACTGGCATTCGGATATCTAAGTTCCTCCTTTACCATATCATCTTCTGCTACAAAATCCCTTCCACCATTTTTACAGATCATGACAAACCTTTTAAAAATCAACATATGGAAGGTATATGTGCCATATTCTGCATCCATCACCGTTTCTCCATCCCATAGTTTCCTCAAGGGAACAAAAAGGCTGAGGCAACCAACAAAACCATTATGAAGATCCTCAAAAAGGTTGTGAATGATTTTGGTCATGACTGGCATATACAAATTAATCTCACCCTCAAGGCCTACCATACTTCATTCTACACTCCCATAGACACCACCCCATACTCCCTAGTATATGGTGCCAAGGTCATCTTACCAATTAAGGTTTAGTTACCTTCATTATGCATGTCTATGAAAAACTATACCACTGATAAAGACTATCGCGTGGCATGCCTCACCTAGTTGGACCTGTTAGATGAAAAGAGACAGCAATTTTATGATCACCTAGTGGTGTACTAGAGCTAACTTAAGAGAAGCTATAACAAAAAGGTACACCCAAGACAGTTCCAAGTGGGTGACATGGTCCTTAAAGAGAACCAGAAAGTGAAAGAAGATTGATAAAATAAGGGAAAATTTGAGCCTACATGGTTGGGCCCTTACATTGTCACATCATGCTTTGGCTCAGGAGCCTACCAATTATCTAAACCTGAAGGGGAACCCCTAAATGATCCCATCAATATCATCCATCTGAAGTGGTTCTATGCTTGAGCTATCCTCTATATATTTGAAAAATCCATAAAAATGGCAAAATGTCTTGAAAAAATGATTGTCTTGGTGAAAACCTAGTAAATAGGCATCTTGATGATAACAAAAAATAAAATTAAATTAAAAATAAATAAAATAAATAAATAAATGAAAAAGTAAAGAGAAATAATCATCTAATGGTGAAAACTTGGTAATCAAGTGCCTTGGGAAAGTATGTTGGTGAAAACTTTGAAATAGGCACCATACATAGCAGATTGCACCATTATCTATCAAATTCCCATCCCCCCATTCCCTTCACTCACTCATCACCACTTCACCGACAAACCCCCACCACCAACCCACCTTCCCACAATGTTATAATCTCAAGCATATGCAATAGATCAATGAATTTCTATCTTGTATCTTGAGCTTCCTATACATCTACTTGTATAGAGAGACCTCCTTCCAGCATCCTGAGCTTTGTATATATCCCTGTCACTATTGACCTATCCTAATCCCTGAGTTTTTGTAAATATCAACTGTATATCTTAGTTGTTTTATTTGTACAATATCATCTAGTCCCATTATACATATCCTCATCCATCCTACAAAAATGTGATCAATTGAGTTGTCTCATCCAACCTTGTACTTCAACAAGTTCCTCAGTCCACATCCTTGATCTGATGATTATCCTAGATTCACTTTTTTCAACAAAACACAACTTTTTCGCATAAATCTCACCAACGGGTCCTTGTAGGATGCATCCTTCCTCATGTCTAACCTAATCTCCCCATCAATTAGCTATTCAATCTCTTTTGGAAAAGGATGTCTCTTGGATTTATCACTTTGATTTTGGATTATTTCTTTGATTCTTGATTATCTTCTCGAAGGATTCTCATTGTTCCTATGCTCAAGGTCGCCATGATCCTTTATATCATGGTGCACTCAGAATGGGGAAAATATGGGGTGAGTGTCTTTTTCTCATTTTTATTTTATGCATGTGAGTCAGTTAGATGTGACCCTTGCACATCCCACATGTGATCTTTCAGGTTACATGGTGCACTTGGGAAATATCATTTGTCTATGGGTTCCCTCAACATCATTTCCACCATGCCTCCTCCTGGATTCATGTGTGATGCTAGGGATAACCCTTGAGTGTCTTTTGTGTCATTCATATAAAATGATGGTGACATGGCCTTGAGTTCCTAGTAACCTTGGCAAGTCTCTAATGTTTCTATATCAAACTAGGCTTTCCTCTCCAACATTAACACAACGAAATCCCAAGTCCCGTTAGCTTCATTTAGATTCATCTTACATTATGCATATTTTCTCATAGTACACCAACCATTTAACCCCTCCCCCTTTTTTGCCCTCTTTTATCCCCATTCCCTTCTTATTTGTGTCTTTTTCAATAAAATTTTACAAAGCTTTCCTTTGCATTATTTTCTCAAGGGGCACGACCTCTTACCATGGTTACTTCGCCACGAAATCTAAGTTCGTATGGGGTAACTTATTTTCTTTTCTTTGATGCAATGACACTTTTAGAATCACATCAAAGAGGGGCAAAATTTAGACATCTAAAAATCATTCCTATTAATTAAGTTTATTTAATTAATAATCGTTGTGGCATCATAATTAATTTTAATTAATTAATCATTATTTGCATATTCCTCTACCCATTTAATTACAATTATTTAATTAAGTTGGGCTCATTATCTAAACTATTTAAATCTAATTTTAATACTCCCCCTTCTAATGTATTAAAATTATTTTAATAAATGTCCCCCCATAAATCCCTTCTTGAATAAATAACCTTTTATTTAAATCTCTCCACATCCTAATATTCTTCCAAGATTGGATTAATCTAAATCTAGCTTAAATTAATCTAAATCCCTACCTAAAACCTAACCTACACCCATCACCTCACTTACTAAATCTACTCTCCCACCTAATCACTCCCTTAAATGCTTGAACTCCTTACAACTTTGTCCCCCACACTCTTCCCCAAATTTTCTCACACATGTGTGAGAGACCCTGAGCCACTCAAACCTTAAATACCCATGTTGTCTCAAATTGACCTTTCAAAATAGCCATCCTCTCTAGCCTATGTGGCTCCTATGTGGATTCCACATAGGCGCCACTAGATCCAAGCCCTCTTCCTCCCTCCAAAAATCTATAAATAGAGGCTCTTCCTTGAGAAAGTCACCAATTCATTTTATGCATTGTTATCATGTTAGTTTAGTTCTAGAATTCCATAGCATTTTAGCACGTTAGTTTTTTGTTCTTGCTTTCAATATAGATCACATACATAATGTTAATGGTGAATGAATCTTAGTTTTCATAGCATTGTAGTTTCTTTTCAATCTAAATCATATATCATGTTTAATGGTAAATGAACTTCAATCTTGCATATCATTTGTAGCTCGTAAATCTTCATCTTCATCTCGTGGAATCCTTGGTGCAAACTACTTTAGTTTTGCATCACTTTGGGATCTCCTTTTGGCTTGCATTTAGGATTTAATCATCTTGGATTGCATTGGGGATCTTCTCATTGTGTTTGGAGAGAACATCCACATTATCCAAAATGAACAAATCAAATGGGCCTTGGGTGCTCCCATTTTGGTTCAATTGGAGGTGGTGTGTTTGAATCATTGTCATATGTTGCATGCATGTTTTAAACTAACATTTGATTGTCTACACATGTTCCCAATAGGTTAGGTTCTTTGAACTCATAGTTATAAGTTAAGTAAAGATGTCAAATCTCTTAAGATTGATGAGAGAAAATATAGATCAATGATTGGCATATTGTTATACCTAAAGACTACTAGACTAGATATTATGCATGTTGTTTGTCTTGTAGATAGATTTCAACAAGATCCCAAAGAAACAAACGTTGTTTTTGTGAAAATAATTTTTAGATATTTGAATGGAATATAAGAATATGGACTATGTATCCTATAGAATTAGAATTCACTTTGATGGCTTACACCAATATTGATTAGGCTGGATGTGTGGATAACATGAAGAGTACTAGTTGAGGTGCTTTTTCCCTTGGATCTCAATTAGTTTCTTGGTCAAGTAAGAATCATGATTCAATATTCATATTTACTACTAAAGATGAATACATTTCTATTGCCTATTGTCGTACATAGATACAATAAATGAAACAAATACTGAAAGACATCAAAACAATGTTTGATGAACCAATTTCTATTTTATGTGACAATACTAGTGCAGTAAATATTTCAAAGAATTTGGTACTACATTCAAGGACAAAACATATTTCAATCTAGTACCAATTTTTGAGATAAAAGGTTTTGGAAACTGAATTAAAGCATGAGTATGTACCTATAAAAGAGAAAATTGCTAATATTTTTACCAAAGCACTGGATAAAGATACTTTTGAGTATCTCCAAGAGAAATTAGGGGTATTTTCGCCTCCTTATCATAGCTAAATGCATATGGATGTGCATTAGTCTAGTAAACTTCATGCATATTTCAATCTAGACTAATGATAGTGGCTACCTCTTAGGAGGATCTAAGTACAGTTGCAAGATGATATGTATATCTCAAGGGGAGTTGAACAAATATGAGTGAGTTTTTTGTTCCCTATCTTCTCCATTGATATCAAAGGTCGAGAGTGCATGTATGTCATGGAAAATGTCTTTGTATGAGAGTGAGTGAAGAATGAATTTTTCTATTCTGTTCATTGATGTGTTTCCATGAATGAAAAAGGGGGAAATTGTTTCAGGATTTATTATAATGTCTAGTTTGGATGATGGTTAAGTTAGTATGGTTTTCATTAATGTCAACATGTGTCTACATGTTGCTATTGATATTGTTAGTGACTATTTTCTATGTAGTGATGGTGTGATTTTTTCTCCAAGTGATCTTTATGTTGAAAATATATTTATAAATTTTTTTAATTTTGTGGGATAGTATTTGAATATATTAGATTTACTTTTTTTTTCTTCAGATCATTATGTTGTGGAATTGATAATCATCTGAGTATGACTATGAATGGAAGAGTTTTCTGTGTGAAATGCATGCTCCACATTTCTCTACATAATGGTTTTTGATGTTGCATATTTAGAAATGAGTTCTTAATGTCCCTAGATTCATTCATTTTAGTTGCCATGATATTTTAAGTTTTAGAGACACAAATTCAAGGTTTTATGGTGTTCTTACTCTAGGTTTGGCCGACCTTGGGTGTTTACACTTCATTAATTATCTTGGTGAATGGAAGATGGAATGTGACATGTATGATAATATTTTTGGTCCCAAATAAGGTTTTTTTGGGTCCACTTCTCATTCCTTTCTACTGTGATAATGTTTAGTACTAACCTTATTCAAATTTGGGATTTGGTTACTTTCTTAGCCAATAGTGGGAGACTCTAAAAATACAAGAATGATTTATATAAGGGATGAATTGTTAAGTAAGTGTGTGGAATTTATGTATATAGTTGCAATTATTATGAAAGTGTGTGCTTATGAAATGTGGATGTATAAAAGAGGATCTTTCTGCATGTATGCATGAGATAGTGTGAACTGTATTGCAAAGTAGTGTAAAATTTCATGTGCTAGCTACCAAAATTAGTGAGCTAATGGTATCTATAGATCATTTAGTTTATTTTTGGTTGTGCATCAGTGATGCATCTATTATCTTTTATCATTTTTAATATGGGAAGTGAGCCTTCTTTCTTTGGGTAGTGATCCCTTGAGCAATGAACCTTTCTTTATAAAAATCACATTAACCAATATTCATATACTTAAGAATTAATATTAATATACTTATAAAAATCACATTAACCAAGATTTTGTGTGTATGATGGTTTCTTTCTTTTTCATCTTCACATTATTTAGTAATTAAAGGATTAAAGTCAGTTTGGTGGAATTGATTAAAAGATCAAAAGTTTATAATTTTTATGGATAATTGATTCACTATCCCTTAGTTGTTATGCACATTCAATAAAAGGAATGATGCAGGAGCATCCTGGGTGTAAGGGAAATCTTGCATCACCCAAAAATATTTTTGGTTTATTTTCAATAAGGGTTATCTTGTGCAGAGCTTCTATTTTTGGAAATTGACTATTTTTAGTAAGTTTTTCATTTGAGCTCATAATGGTCTATTTTATTCCCCAAAGGTTCACTTTGGTTATATCAGCCTGCCAGTAAAGTTTCATTGCCAGATCAAGTCTATTTTTGAAGATATTGAAAACTTTTGGTATTGGTAACATGGTACCGAAACTTTGAACTCATTTTTTAAGGCTTTAGAGGCCTCGAATGAGATCAAAACTTCAGTTGACTAGAGTTTGTGCAAGTCAAGCTCCATAGAGAACTTTGTGCCATTTCCAAAATGGGGTCATAATAGTCAATTGGGTCAATGTGTGATGACTTATGGTCTCCAGAAGTTGGGCCACCTGAAATGGAAGAAAATGAATTTCCTTCTAAATTTCTTTTTGAGTTCTGAAAGTTATTTTGAGTTGAATCTAATGTAATAAAATAATTCTAGGGTTGGTCAGCCTTAATGGCTAAAATTATGGAACCTTCCCAGAAGGTGGAAAATTGCTTATATAAGGAAGGCCCGTAGTGTTGTCTAGGCAGTACTGGGTAATGATTTGAGGCTTTTTCCTACAAAATATCATAAGGAAAATGTGCATGTGGCTTTGCATATTGTAATTCTGAAATTTGTAATTCTACACTTGTGGAGATAATGAGAAGCCCATTTTCTGTTCTTGTAAATTGTTGTTGTTTCTCCGTTTATGTTATGTGTTTGTGGTATTAAGGGGAGCACCCTTCATCAGGGAAAATAGGTCTCCTATAGGAAAATAAGTGATGTTTATTATTATTATTATTGTTCAAAGATGATTTCCATTTTTGTGATCCTAAAGAAGAAACCCTATAAGGAATTTGTGAACATAAAGAAAACACAAATATCTCATATAGCAAAAAAACTAAAATTTAACAAGAATGCACATAAATATCTTACTCATTGAAAAATAACAAGAATAAACAATTTTTCATTTTTACAAATATACATTTCATATGCACATATATTCAAATAAGGTTGACATTACAATTTTTTTGCATTCATATTCAATCCAATGAACTGGCTAGATCCACCCTACTCATTATTGTCTCAAGTATTACCTTATGGTCTGACTCATGAACCTTCCAAAGAGTCTTATTGTAAGGTTTACCTCCATATTTGATCAAATGGATATTTGATGAAACAACAAGATTCAAATAATGAAGAATCTTCCTATGTGTCTCCCAATCCTTGAATAACCACAACATAGGGTTCTTCATTTGATACCTTCTAAGTCATGTACCAATAACCACCACTGCTCTTATAGTGTATTCAAAGTCTTCTCCATTTATAATAGATTGATCACATTTTTTACTCAACACAATGAGACTAATAATAATATTTTTTTCTTCATTATATTCAGGTGCAATAACAAAAAAAGCATGCTTGCAATAATACATGAATAATTATGAGATAAATTTAGTGAACAATTACGATAAAGTATGAAATTTTAAATAATATATATGTGGACAATTTACCTAGTTGCACTAGATTTGAAAAGCAATTAAAGTCATCTAATGCTTCCATTTGTGTGAGTTGTAGTGTTATCGAGGGTTGATATATCTCAAGTGGGTTCAAAGATTTTGTACGTCATTCATTAACCCACTCCTTCAATTCACACTCACTCCAAGATTCATCTATACATGATGAAAAAATAATTTTGGAAATATAATATGGGAAAGTGAGATACGGAGAGGGGGGGGGGTGAATTAGTTATCCATAAACTTTGATACTTTGAAACTAATTCCACATGCATACCATGAACTTAAATTTCATTAATGAAATGAAACTAACATTCTAATCTCATCCATCAAATGAAACACATAACACATAAATTTGGTAACCCAAAAACCCTTCAAAGATAAAACTGGGGAGGGGATGACACCCAAAAATCTTCACTACTGTAGTATTAAAGTGCTCCTATTAGGGTTACAATGTTTGATCACTTTAGATGATCTACCCTATGAGGGGTCTGCCCTGTTAAGAGCTTACAAACTTATACAATCTACCTTGATTAAATGATTTGAAACTTACAGCTAATTAAGAACTTGGTTAAGAGATTTATGAAATCCTTTTAGGACTACTTTGTTGAGATATTTACCATGATTCACCTGCAAAAATGTATCAGTACCTGATCCTTCAGTTTTCACTATGGATACTGTAATCACCTAAAAATGGACAAAGACAATTCAAAGCAAATCAAGGACATAATTGAATCAATTGAATCACAATGCATAATTAGCCAATCAAAATAAAAATCAAGTCTTAATTCGAGATCAATCAAAATTGAGAACATTTTAATCAAGTGCAATCAAATCAAAATACAATTAAATCAATTAATTGTATAGTCTTGGATTAAATTAAATTCAACCCATTCAAGGGGTACATGGCTAAGAAAATTAATTTAAATCAATTAATAAATCTTAATTACTCTCAACAACCACAAAGAGAGGAAAATCAATTAACCAATGAGAATAAAGGAAAGGCATTCACATGGATCAAGC
Organism: Chamaecyparis obtusa; assembly: GCA_027943335.1. Lineage (NCBI taxonomy): Eukaryota > Viridiplantae > Streptophyta > Pinopsida > Cupressales > Cupressaceae > Chamaecyparis > Chamaecyparis obtusa. The sequence goes on from BSBK01000884.1 coordinate 1,207,664, forward strand.
CAAATTCAATCTCATTCACTCAAAGTGAAAAGGAATCTTGACCATTGATCTTGTCTACTTGTCCCAAGCTTTGAGGACACAAAATTTTCTTTGTCTTCAAAGGGTGGAACCAAGGACTTAACCAAGGTTTAACCATGATCAAATACAACTACACCCCCTACCATTCAAAAATCTATAAAAGGAAGGCCTAATTCCTTCATAATGATCATCCACACATCTGAGAATTGCATTGAACCTCTTGCAATTTGAGCTTAGAAAGGCATTTGAGAAGCATTTTAGCATTTACTTTGATCTAATTGTTAGCAATATCATTGTTATCTTTATCATTCTCATTCTAGGACTGTCATTAATGGAAGCTTGCTGAGAGCTATTCATTAACATTCTTAGTTAGAAATCCATAAGATGCTCAATTAGTCATTATTTTGCTAAATAGTTTCTCTATTGCTTTATGGTTGTATTTAGTTACTATTTTCAATTATTGATTAAACTTAATTCTATGAAGGCACTTTCCCTAGTGTACAAAATGGTGCCCACCATGGGACAGAATGCTCTATTTCATTAATCATATAGAAATTTTGCATTATTTCCAAATTTGCATATCATTAACCCTTGACTTTTTTAGGAAGTAGCGCTTTTGCTAGTTTAAGCAGCGCTTCTGTGAGAGGAAACAACACTTCCAATCACTGTTCTAGTGCTTCTACGACAAACTTGTGCACCTTTGCGTCGATCTGTAGTGCCTTTGCGATTCATGTCTTCGGTCTCCTTATCTTTTAGCGCTTTCGCATCGTAAAAGAGCGCTTTGCTCTGGACTACTAGGCACTTTCACTAGTTTTCTTAGCACTTTTACATAAATTTTATCACCTTTTCTTATTCCAGTAGCCCTTTTAAGAGTTATTTGTGTGCTTTTGAACTTTACTGGCAGACTAAAATAGCGCTTTCAATCAGATTAGCTTCACTTTTGAGCAATAAAATAGCACTTTCAATTAATTCTAGTGCGCTTTTGTAGAATTTTATGAATTAATTAATTTGACTGTGGAAAAATGACTTTTATTCTATAGGATGATAGGGCATAAAAAGGTGAGAAATCTAGAGACAAAATTCAATTAGGAGGGAAAAACTTTGGCCAAAAAGATCAAGAAGGAGAATGTAGCTCATATCAAAGCGGTTCTCAAAACAACGCAAGAAGAAGACAATCAGGTATATCAGAAATATCTTGCTGTTATTGAAGCATACAAATCAAAATTAGTATCTTTAAATTGGATTTTTAGTCCTTAAGTTCAAGTTTTCCTTAAAAATTTTCAATTAAGGTGCTTAAAAGTTCAATACATTTTTAGTTGCTTCATTCATTTTGCTTTGATTTTTCCTCATTGTGTTTGTTGGTGTTGACTAACTTGTTGGAGGACAAGCACATTTGGAGGAGGCTATTGCTAAGGTGAGTTGAAAAACAATGACAAAAACCTTTCAAAAATGCCCCTAGCTTAGGCTAGCTACAAGGAAAGGTATTTCTCTATTCAAGCTTGCACTTGATCAAATTGCGGCATTCTTTTGACATAGCTTGAAATAAAATAGGAAATGAATTACACACTTCAATTTTAAGAATTTCCTTGTCAAGAGATTGGGAAAGAACAAATGTGTGTTTAAGTGTGTGGAACAAAGAAAACAATAGGAACATGCTCTTCACTCTTTGAGTGAATCAAACTCCCAAACTTGTTAGCCTAAGTTCATTTCTTGTTTTCCATATACATGCTAAAGCAATAGTGGGCTCACCTCCCAAGTTTTCCTTAACGAGGCCAGTGAGAGGGACAACGCAAAGTGGGATATGCTCACTTTTTTTTGCGGGAATCCAACCCACTCTAAAACAAAATGCATGCATCCTTAATGGGGTGTGTGACAAATAGATTTTAATTTTTCAACCTTCCTCTATTAGTCCTCACAGATTGTGCAAAATCGTACCTCAATGCATGTGGGAAGCCTCTTAACATACTTAGGGGATGAGAGATTAAAGTCTATTTGAACGGAATCAATACTAAATCCTTGATAAAATAGCAAGACCACCTTCTAGAGCCATGTTTACGAACCAAATCTTGTGCTAGGTAGGTGCTTGAAGTGCATTCTTGTGAAAAACCTGTGATAACATTCTTCAAATAAAACATTTTGTGTCTAAGTGGGTAAAAAGAGACAAGTGAATGTGTGATTGTTGTGTTTGCAATACATAAACAAGTGAGAGATATCCATTGAAAATCATCTTATATTTTTAAATCTCTTCAATATAAATCAACAATTTTTGAATCAAGGATCATTCCAAAATGAATCCTTGTTGGATGCTAGTTTCCATGTGGTCCCAAACATATAGGGTATCATTACCAGGAGATAGAACTATTTTTGTAAACCCAAGGCAAGAAGTTGAGTACCAAAGTATTTTCAAAGATCCTAATCAAGAAGAAATTTTCAAGAACCTGTTTGAACCAAGATTTGAAGAGATGGGTGATATGAATTCAGCCTATCATAATATCAACAATGCCAACTATAATCCTAAGGAGACACTTGAAGAAAGGGTTGAGAAAGCTGCCCAAGACAACAATTTCCTAGAGGTTATGGAGAAATTAATAGACAAAGATAGGGAGAACTTCTTCCTAAACCTAGCACAAAAGGGGTTAAAGTCACCCTACGACTTTGATATTGACCAACTCAAGAAATACCAACACCAAGATGATCCTATGAATGTTATGGCTAGGCAAATAAAGGCCTTCCAAGAGAAAATTGATACCGTGAAGAAGGTAGCCAAACCTAAGGCCTTTTCCATAGAAGCTTTGTGTCCTTTTCCTTTCAACAAAATTTTAGCAATGGTATCTTTTCCTTTCAATACCACCTTTCCTAAATACGATAATTATATGGGTAAAATAGACCCATAGGACCATTTAAGGGAGTTTTGTGCCCTAAGCATAGAGTTCATGCACAATGATACATATCTAATGAGACTCTTTCCTAGGAGCTTAGGAGGTCTTGCAATGGAGTGGTTTTCAAAACTAACCCCTAGAATAAAGTCCTTTGAGGAGTTAGCCTCCAAGTTCATAACCCATTACTCTTATAACATTGAGCATGAAATTACTATGCTCAAGTTATGCGATACCAAACAAAAAGATGGAGAATACTTTTTAGGATTCTTACAAAGGTGGAGGACCATTTTTGCAAGGTATTCATGAAGTATCCTAGAGAAAGAGAAGATGGAAATCTTCACCAACAATTTGACTTCGAAAATGAATTATAGATTACAACTTCAATGTCCCCCAACATTTGAGAAACTCATTGAAAATGGGATAAAGATTGAAGATGTCTTGGTCAAAAGAGGTGAAGTTAAATTATTTAAGGATAACAAATCCAACAACAACAACAACAACAACAACAATAATAATAACAACAACAACAATAATTATGTGCCTAAGTATTTCAATAATCAAGGGTCCAACAGTAACAATGATAAATCTAAATCTTGGACAAAGAATAACAATAAAAACCTTGTAAAATGATGGAGTTGTGGAAGCACAAAACTTAAATTCTACCCCTTTTATACTACCATATGGAGCTGATTCTTCAAATAATGTTAATCAATCAAATAAAGCTCCATTTAATTCCAATAATTCCAACAACAATCCCAACACTTCCAACAATAAGACTTGGGATAAGTCAAAATCAAACTCCAATTATAAAAAAACAAAATTCACCTACTTAGGTGAACCTTTGGAGAATGTACTAAGAACCTTGTTGGCCAATCAATTTATCATGTTACCTGACATATCAAGTTATGAACCCGAAGTCAAACCTTATTGGTGGAATGCATCTCATCATTGTGAATACCATTGAAAAAGAGGTCATCCAACCAACGAGTGCATGAGATTGAAGCACTTAGTAAAAGATCTAATTGATAATAACACCATCAAAATTGAAGGGCCTCAAAACAATGAGGATCACATGGCCTACAAAAATCCTTTTTTGAATCATGAAAAGGGTGAGTCATCGAATCAAAATCATAAAAAGGGCAATGAGAAAGTGAAATTTTCTCACACATATGATAACATGATAAACACCCTACGAGAGGATCAAACCATAAACATTATCATAGTGAAAAATAAGTCAAGGGAAGTATCATCAAATATTGTCACTAGGGGGCAAGCATCAAAAATTGTCCTACATACCAATGCTCCAAAAGTGGTGATATCAAACCAAGCTTCCACATCATCATCAAAGCAATACAACTTGGTAGATCAATTGCAAAGAACTCCAGCTCAAATTTCTATTCTTGAGCTGCTCAAACTATCACCAATTCATAAGGATATCTTGGAAAAAGCCTTGTTTGAAACAAACGTGCCTCTAAATTTGGAGATAGACAAATTCCAAAATATGGTAATTGCACCTCATTGCCTATCATTTTTCAAACAAGATGACATGTCTCTTAATCATCCCCAAAATCTTCCCTTACACATAGAAGTGTTGATCCACAAGCAGAGGGTTAAAAGAGTCCTTATAGATGGAGGTGCTGGCCCTAATATTTGTACCCTTAGCTTGGTAAAAGCCCTAGGATTTTCTGAGGAGGCTATTGACCCAAAGAAGAAAATAACCATAAAAGCCTACGATGATGAAGAAAGAGCATCAAGAGGAGTTATAGTCTTACCCATAAGAGTTGGTCCCATGCAAAAAGAGACTATATGCCAAGTGTTAGACTTAAAGTTGACTTACAATATTTTGTTAGGAAGGCCATGAATCCATGAAATGCAAGTCATTCCTTCAACTTATCATCAATGCTTAAAATTCCCATAGCTAGGTCAAGAGATAATGGTAAGTGGAGATATAAATCCATTCCAATATTGTAATAATGTCAAGCCTATCAATGACTCATTGGTTCCACACAATGTTGAAGGGTCTATACCTAAGCAAGTAGAGCAAGGTCAAAATTATAAGAACACTTCTTGGTTGAAGGGGAAGGCAAAGATGGAAGAAGAAGTTATTATTGAAGACACACCAAAAGTAATTAACCCAACTACCTCAACTAAAGGAAAAGAGAGGGTTAATGAGGATAACATTATTGAAGAAATAAAAGAACATATACAAGCTACTCAAGTATTCACCAAAGAGGCCCATTGTCAAAAGATGGACAAAATGATGAAATTTTTTGATAAGCAATGTAAGATTAAGCAAAAGGGAGTAGGTGAATACTCCTTATCTATGATGGATCTACCTTTATCACCCAAGTCCTTTGGGAAACCCTCAAATATACCTCATAGATATAATGATAACTTTGTGAGGGAAAGTACATCATCCACCATGGGTGAAGAAGACAATGAAATTTTGAACTGGTTGTACAAGGATAAAGAATCAAGTGCCCATGTCAAACATATCCAAAATATAACCATTCCCACACATCAATATGGGAAAGGGTTTGCAATCATGCAAAATATGGGATACAAAGGTCAAGGACCTTTAGGCATAAAGAATGAAGGGATCATTAAACCCTTAGAAAGTACATAGTGAGATTGTAAGGAGAAAGCAAGAATAGGGTATCTTGAAGAAGGATAAACTCAAAAACATCATCCCCAACTTTATAGCCAAATATTACAACTAGAGTCTCATAGTGATGAGGATTCTAATGAATGGGAATGGGAGACCCTATTAGATGAGTCATGCCAAGACAAGGGTATTGATGTTATTCATACCTATGCTTCTACCAAAAATAAAAAACCAATGATAGAATCAACTTCAAATCAAGCATCTAGTTCTAGCCAAGTGATTCTAAATGATGTACCAAGTATAGAGATAGAAATCAATTAGTGGGTAGGTGAACCATACATTCCTTCATGGATACCTACTATGGAAGAATCAAACTTTAGGTTTAATCCACATGAGTTCTATCCCATAGAAACCTGAGAGGACTCTAGTGAGGGGGACTTTGATCCTTCTTCTTTAGAACATTTAGAGGAATCCCATGTCTGAGATTTTCAAGATACAATGTATGAACCCTCCAATAATGATATCTATACCTTAAACCCAATCGAGACAAACCCCAGTGTTGACCAATTAACTCTCATTCATCCAGACCTAATTGAATGGAATGCCATTGAACCAACTACCTTGCCAATTTTATTGAATGACAACATGGTGTCCCAATACCTCAATGTGGTTGAACCTTCTTCTATCAAAGAATATTAGGAAGAAATGATCAAAGGGAGCATCCAAACTTCTAATCCAAGAAAAAATGAAAAAAATAAAAAAAATAGAAAAGGAAAAGAATCAAGTGTTGAAAACCACTTTGTGGCAACATTAGATCAAAAAAAAAACAAAGAAATAAAGTATGTTTCCAAAGGTGAAAACCCAACTGAGGCACCTATGGAAGGGAGTTTGGATGTTCTACCAAAACACTATGAAGAAAGATCTCTGATCTTAATCAAGCCAATAGAAAAGATAAACATTGGATCAGAAATAGAGCCAAAGTTCATCCACTTAGCAACATCCCTATCTAGCAAAGAAAGGACAAAATTCATTAAGTTCTTTAAGGAAAGAAAAGTTAACTTTGCATGGTCTTATGATGATATGTCAGGTTTAGACCCAAATTTGATAATCAATCATCTCAATATCAAGGAAGGAGAAAAATCCGTTAAGCAAAAATTAAGGAAAATGCATCCTCATATAGCCCTACTTGTCAAAGTGGAGTTAGAAAAACTATTGAAAGTGGGATTTATAAGGGCCATTGATTATGCACAATGGATATCAAATATAGTGCCAGTATCAAAAGAAAACAAATCCATCAGAATCTGCACGGACTTTAGAGACTTAAACTTGGCATGTCCTAAGGATGATTTTCCACTTCCGAGTATTGATGCCATTGTAGATTTAATGATGGGGCACTCTATGTTCTCACTCATGGATGGATTTAGTGGGTATAATTAGATAAAGATAGAACTAGAAGACCAAGATAAGACCACTTTTACATGTGCATGGGGTACATTTTGTTAGAATGTTATGCCATTTGGGTTAAAGAATGCGGGAGCGACCTATCAAAGAGAAATGACCACAATATTTCATGATTTGATGCATAAATTCATGGAGGATTATGTGGATGACATACTATCCAAATCAAATTCAAGGAAAGAACACCTACCAATCTTAGCAAAATTTTTTGAAAGGCTAGAAGAATTCAAAGTGAGACTCAACCCAAAGAAATGTGCTTTTGGAGTACAATCTGGCGAACTCTTAGGTTACATTGTATCTGCAAAAGGGATAGAGGTTGATCCTACTAAAGTAAAGGCTATAATGGAAATGGAAGCACCCAAGAACATTAGTCAGATGTGATCATTACAAGGAAGGATCCAATCCATTAGGAGATTTATCTCCCAATTAGCAGAAAAATGCCACAATTTTAATCAACTCTTGCACAAAGATACAATATTCAAATGGGATGAAAAGTGTGAAGAAGCCTTTAATATATTGAAGAAATATTGTATGAATCCACCAATCTTGATGCCACCTATTAGAGGCAAGCCCTTGATCCTATACATTTCAGCAATGGAGAATTCATTGGGGGCACTTTTAGCACAAGAGGATGAAATAGGAAAAGAGAAGGTAATTTACTACATTAGTAGAACCTTAGTCAAATATGAGCTAAACTATACATTTATGGAAAGGGCATTCTTGGCTATAGTTTTTGTATCACAAAAATTACACCATTATATGCTAGCCCACAAGATAAGGCTCATTTCCAAAATTGACCCTTTGAAGTATTTGCTAAGCAAAACAACCTTGAATGGAAGACTAGCCAAGTGGGTGATGATACTAAGTGAATTTGACATAGAATATGTTGATAGAAAATCAATCAAAGGAAAATTCATTGTAGAAAAATTAGCTGAAGCACCACTTCATGATGATCATCCTATACAACTTGAATTCCCAGATTCAGAGATTGTGAATGTTGAGGCAAAAACATGGCAGCTTTATTTTGATGGTTCCTACACCCATCATGGATTAGGAGTGGGCATACTTCTCATCACTCCTCAAGGCTCTACTATCCCAAAATCCTAAAAATTGTTATTTAAATGCACCAACAATATAGCAGAGTATGAAGCATTGGTTATTGGAATGAAGCTGGCATTAGAGTGGAAAGTGACAGAATTAAAAGTTTATGGAGATTCACAATTGGTCATAAATCAAGTTAATGAAGAATATCAAACAAAGGATGAAAAATTAGTACCCTACAAAACCATGGTGGACAATCTCAAGAAGTATTTCATACTCATTACATTTGAGCAAGTGCTGAGAGAAAAGAACAAAGCAGTGGATGCTATGGCAACTTTGGCCTCACTTTTGCAGACACCTGATTAGAATGCTAGATACAAGTTCTTGGTAGAAGAAGTAATTCAACCCGCGTATGACCCAACATACCCTCACACCATTTGTTTGCTAACTAAAAATGAATCACCCTGGTATGGCCCAATTTATACTTACTTAAAGGATCAAATCCTTCCCTTAAACCAAACCAGAAACCAAAAGAAAATCTTCATTCGACAAGCTACCAAATATACTATAGTTTCCGAAACATTGTATCGAAAAAGTCTTAATGGAATGTTCCTTAGGTGTTTAGAAGAGAAAGAATCAAATTTAGCCTTACAAGAAATCCATGAAGGAATTTGTGGATCGCACTCAAACGGATTATCCCTAGCCAAGAAACTTCTAAGGATAGGATATTTTAGGCCTACCATGGAAAAAGATTCATGTGACTTTGCAAAAACTTGTAAGAAATGTCAATTCCACAGGAATTTGATACATGCACCCGCACAAGAACTTCATCCTATGACAACACCATGGCCATTTTATCAGTGGGGGCTAGACCTAATAGGGATGATTTATCCACCATCTTTGAATGGTCATAAATTTATCATCACAACAACTAAATATTTTACTAAGTGGGTTGAAGCTATACCCCTATCAACTGCAACAGGCAAACAAATTTCTTTGTTTATCCTTAATCACATAATTTGTATATATGGCATACCTCATGCCATCATAATAGATAATGCAAGGCATTTCAAGAACAAAGAATTAATGGAATTATGCACTAAGTTTCACATGATTCATTATTCCTCTTCAATCTATTACCCTCAAGGTAATGGACAAGCCGAAGCAACAAACAAAAAAATCTTGAAAATTTTGAAGAGAACAGTGGATAATTCAGGAAAGGATTGGCACATCAAGATAAACCCAACCTTGTGGGCTTATAGAACTAGTATCAAAATGCCAATAGGAGCTACACCTTTCTCCTCAATATTTGGCATAGAAGTAGTATTGCCTTTAGAGGTAGAACTTCCATCTTTGAGAATATCTATGCATGGGTTGATCAATGAAGAAGACTATAGGGTTGCGAGGCTACAAGAGCTAGAACTTTTAGATGAAAAACAAAAGCAAGCATTTGATCACTTAAAGGTTTACCAAAATAGGATGTTAAGATCTTACAATAAACACATCAAGCCAAGGACATTTCAAATAGGGGATTTATTTTTGAGAGAAAATCCTAAGAACCAAGAAGAAAGAGAAAAGAAAGGAAAGTGGGAAGCTAACTGGTTAAGACCATTTCTCATTGTTGAAAACTTTGGGACCGGTACATACAAACTAGGAGATTGTGATGGTGAAGAACTGCAAGAGCCAATCAATAGCATACATCTCAAGAAGTTCTACACATGAGGAAGACAAAAGAGGATAAAGAGTATCAGATGGAGTAGCATCATATTTATTGTACATAGTGAAAAGAGATCATGAAAAATACCAAAACATTTGAAAAATAGAAAAGATCAAAAATAGTGAAAAATTGAGCATGAAGAAAGCAAAAACATTCATATATGATCTTGAAAAAAAAAGAAAAAATTTGAAAAAGAGAAAAATGCAAAAAAAATCAGAAAAAGAAAAAGTGCCTTGGTGAAAACCTAGCAAATAGGCACCTTGGTAGCAAAAAAAGAGGAAAAGCTTTAAAAATAGAAAAAAAGAGCTAGATCTATTCAATCAGTAAAAACCTGGTAAACAGGCACCATTGAAAGTCCAAGTTAGATGCATAGCTGGAAGGTCACCTCATAATTATTGCATTCACCAACATTTGTACATATTGCATAATAAAACCCCACAGTTGCATTTGCAAATACCTCAAGATTTTGGTCACCTAATTGAAAAATTGTCCTAAGTTGCACAAATGAAATCAATATCAAACTAGGGGCAATTTACTCGAAAGGAGAAAGGATTCATCAAATCAAGCTTTATTCAATCAGAGAATCAATTCATCACACTCGAAAGAGGAACACTTAATCAAATCTACATCCCAATCCAACTTGAGCCTAAAATGAAAAATTGATCCAAGAACTTAAATAACCTTATCTTTATCAGGATTAAAAGTATGAAATGGATGGAACTACACTTGAACTATGGATTTGAAAAACATGGCAAAATTTTCTAAGTGTTGACTCAATTTATGAAATCATGTCTTTCTAGAAAGTCGATGAAAGTTTTAGACTAGACAAGCTATGATGAAAGAATGATATTTTCTTGATTTCTGAATGACTATCTTATAATCAAAGTTTCAAATCATATATTATTTGTCTAAGGATGTGATCATCAAATAATTATTGAGGACTTGTATATATGATAAAACTAAGATTTATGCTTGTTTACGCAAACGGATACCTTGGCTATTCTAATCTTTAATATCATAATACCAAAATCCACTTGCAACATAGAATCTAACAAAATTAGTATTCCCACTCTCATGATTGGCTTCAATCAATGATAGTCATACTGAAGAGATGGATGGGAAAGAAAACAAAGAGCTGAAAAGTATTCATATCACCATAGTTAAACTAGTGATGGTTGTACTAAAACAGGATTCCAAAAGTGCTCAATGATGATTATAAGCTCCAAATTTTGAATAATGATAGTTAGCTGCATTCATTTTAGATTAAGTGCATTGTATATATTTTTTTTCCTTAGCTTAATTTACAAGAGGGGAAATTAGATAAAAAAGGGGGTGTATACAAATCAAACAATCAAAAGATCATCAAAAACCAATTATATAGGATTGAGTGTGTTGGAAATAAAAAACAAAGTGCATTGCATTAGGTTACTTGCATTAATTAAATCATTATCATTTAAGCCTTGCATTAATTTAGATGTGTCCAACATTTGAATTATTAGGATCATACATTATTAAGTTCACCATTATCATTAAAGTTCATGCATGAGAAAGGTCATTAGCAACATCAAACTACATCCATAACATGGCATTAAGGAAAAATCATTACATTCATTAAAAACATCTCATTCATAATAGTATCATTAAAAGACCATCATTGCATCACATCTACATATTAAAAGAAATAGATTCATTATCCATCTAATATCCATCAATAACATGAAGTAAATAAATAGTATACATAGCATTTATCTACTCTATGTCATATATAAGACAACCATTTCATCATCATTGGAACATATGCATACATGAGAAAATTCCATTTTGCAAAAATAAAACAAAATCATATAGAATCATATAGTTGCATATCATACAAAACATCTAGAAAGAAATCCAACACATGATGACATCATATATAGTCAAATCAATCAAAGTATCAGAGTCCATGGTACCATCATCGTAAATGAATAAAAAATCAAAGTCTATAACATGATCATCAAGAAAGCAATATCTAGAGATCAGTGTCCAATCACATATCAAAGTATCAACAAATAAACATAAACCGATCACAAATGATACAACATAAACCCAATGTCTCGATGATGAAAAGGAAAGGAAAGCTCATAAGACCACTCAAGCAGAAGAATCATCACCATCATTAGAATTTTGAGGACTAGGTGCACTATCTGGTGGATGGCTCGAACTAGCCTATAACCCATGCTGACTCATAGCTGCCATAAATGACTGCATCATAGAACTCATTTGTGAAACCTGTTGCTGAATAGAAGATATCTAAGTCTACAAGGAAGCAACATATGATGCTGAGGCAAAGGCAAAACCCTGAGCTATAGAAAATTATGGAAGTGGAGTATAAGAAGAATGAGCAGATGAAGATGGATCACCCAACAGGGGAACAAATTGTGAAGAAGAAGGATGTGATGAAGATGAGGGCATCGAAGTAGTACCATGTGCCTAAATAGTAGGAACAATAGCAGGAACCAAAGGAGGAATGACCCGCTGAGCAAGAGGACCATGTGCCTGATCAAGCAACACCTATGCAATCTCTACATCAATAGCTCTATCTCATCTAACACGAGGCCTCTATATAGAAACTCTAGCCACCTGATGTAAAAGTCTACCCACCCGTCCACCTCCACCCTGATCTCCAGCTTTAGGTGGAATAGGAGCAGTAGCTAACACTGGTATCTGTATGTGACCTACATCATCATCTCCATCATCATAGCCACCTCCATCATCATCTCCATCATTGTCATCATCACCCCTATCCTCATCAGCTCCATTATCTCCATCAGATAACTCCTCAATGCTAGGAATCCTCTTAGCAGGATCAGTAAATCTAGGAAAAGGATACCTATGTAGCCAGGCACCATACTCATATGTAATTCCAGCATCCATCACTTGTGACCTAGGGTTCTAGGGGTGATACCCCAGATCCTGAATCTCTCAAACAGTTGTGCCATAATCAACACAAGGGCCCCATAATGATCTCTCAGCCAGAACATGAGCATACATCACTACACCCTGAGGCATATCTTGAATGTGCCCATACTAACGAAACACACAATGGAAGTAGAATCTCTCAATCATAAAAGTGGACTGACCAATCAACCAATGAGGACAAAACATATAGGAAAGCTCACTATCATCCTCTGGCCAAGTCTCACATCCAAGATAGGGCCTCCAAACAATAGTATCCATGTCATCTATCCGTCGTCACCAGTAATCAAGCTTACCCATATGGGTCTACCTGATAATACCACTGTGCATCCATGCAAATGGCCAACTAGCCAGACAATCTTGAGCAGTCATAGGATGTGTCACCAGGAGGTGCTCCCAAGTCCATAGTTGTAATAAAATGGCTCCAGCAGTCAAAGTAGTGGAATGTCTATACATGATAGTGTGCAGTTCATGATATAACTGTGCTAATAAATAGGAATCCCAATAAAAATGATGAGGATCTACCGTCAAATCCTCTAAGATTGGACCCCAACCAATAGAAAATCCATGTCCATGCCAATCTACAAGTAAGAAACTCTACACACTAAATAGTGCACTTCTCTAAGTCATTACTTCCAAGAGAATCCATGAATGGGAAACCTTAAGAAAGCGACCTAGAGCTCCCTAGGCATGGAGTCACAAGATTGTTGATGGTGCTCTTAGCTAGAGCTATTGAAGCATGCAACCTTGCTAGTAAACCACACAATGGGAGATTCAAAGAGACAAAGGAAAGAATGCCAATATCCTCAAGAATCAATGAAAATGCAATGCAATGCAAGCTATGCTATGAATGAAGATGCAAGCTAAGCTAAGGAAATGAAAGTATTACAAACCCTTGCTAATTAAGCTACATGAGCTAATCTAAAGCATAAAGGAAACTAAGCTAGATGCCATGAAAGCTATGGTGTAAGAAATGAAACTAGAATGCAAGAAATGATCTCAAAAAACTCCAAATTCTCCAAGAAATCCTACAGCATAAGGTTAGTATTCAAAAGATGGATCTAAGAATGAGAAAAGAGCTCTCCTTTTAAAGGAAATGAAAAGGAATGGACCATGGAGATTAAGAGGAAAAATATTTAATCAAGGGTGGAGCTTGAAAGAGGAGCAATCCATGTGCATAAATATCCTCCAATGAGAAAATAAGAGTTGACTTTTGTGTCCATATGAGACAAAAAGTGCTTTTCTTATTTTTAGAAAATAAGAATAATGCTTTATTTGTGCAACTTAGGATAAGAGGAAAAGGTGGGGGCTTTTTATTTAATAAAAGGGGAGGAAATTCCTTCTTAAATAAATATAGATTTAGGATAAAATGGTTAGCCCATGGAAAATAATCGAATAAATGATAAAATAGGATTTGATCAAGGAAATTGATATAATTGATAAAATGCAGATTTTTTAAAATACTGATTCAAGGATTTGATAAATTGCTAAATGAGGGCCCAAAGTCTAGGTGACCATTTTAGGGTGCATACATTTTCCCCTCTTTGAATAATGTGAGATTGATTTGGGATCACATGTGGTCAAAGAATGGAATTGAAATGTGAGATTGATTTGGGATCACAAACAACCCAGATGTGTGTTCGATGGATGCGAACACATCAAGACAAGCATAAGCATAAGCTAGCAAAGATAAGTTGAAAGACAAGACCAACACCTGTATAGCTAGGTGATAATCAAGTCTCAAATAAGAGATAAGAATCTCAAGATGAGCTGATTGATAAGCTGAATCAAGGATTAAAGCTAATAGGTACTATCCCCTCAGAATTGAAATCAAAATTAGGTAGAGGAGAAATAGTAAATTGATAAACTTGATCAAGTCCCTAGAAATCACAATCGAAGGTGAATGACAATAGGGTAACCACCAAGTAGGAAAGACATGCCCCAGTTTGACTAGGTTTGACTGAGAAAGATATAGGATAAAAATGAATTCAAACCTTTGAAAGATGGATCAAATGAAAAATGAATGAAAGACTAGGAGTTTGAAAGAGATGGGGATGAAGAAATGAAGGTGCCCCAACAAAGATCGAAGGATCAGGCCTCAAATGATCAGCTAACTATGTAGAAGAGGGTGAAAGTTTTGAAATGCAATTTTGAATATCAAGATGAACTCGAATTTCAATTTTGATCCCAAAAATGGATCCAAGACATCGAAATTAGCTAGGGGTGCAATTTTTGCACAATTCTGAGGTGTTTTGAAAATTAGGTCAAAAAGTCAAAATGCTATAAAAAGGGGTAAAAAGGTCATTTTCAAAATCATTTGTCTTCTGTGATATTGAGAATCTCAAGAGCTTAAAGAGAAAATGGCCCAGCAAGAAGCGATCTTGGTCCACAGGCATCGATTTGAGCGCGCCCAGTTGCATAACCGGCCCCCGCAGTATGGTGCCCAGGTATGTTTTCAGAAAAACTCACTTTGTAGGTCATTTATGAGATTTTATGTCAATTTAAAACATGTTTTTAAAGTTTTTAAACTTTTTCAAATTTTCTTCGTATGAAAATTCATACGATACTTTCTAAGTATCGCACCCTTTGAGGATATCTATCGTGCGATACTTCGTGGGTCAAAATAGTATCGCACCGATATTGAATCCAATATCACATGATACTGGAGGAAAATCGTGTGATGCTATGCGAAGTATCATAGGCAAAGATACTAAGTCAAAAAAATAGTATCACACATTATAGAAAAATGACATGTTTTAATGTTTTTGAGAAAAATGACATGGGTCCTGACAATGTTTTCTTTTAAGATGTTTTGTACTGATTTTATACATCTATCATGATATGTTTTGACATCTAGTTTGGGTTAAATGGTTTGCAGGAGAACGTTCCTGCATTGCTCATTAGAGCACCTCGAGTGACTAGGCTACAATGCATTCAGAATCTCGATGATCCAAGGTGAGAAGACCTAAGGGAGATGAGATTCGACTATTTGCTATAGATGCCCCACATTTGGGTAGATCATGGATTGCTTATAGCTTTGGCTAAGTGGTGGAACAGTAAGCATAACACCTTCCATTTTCCCATTGGAGAGGCTACTATTAGCCTAGAGGATGTCTATCAGATCCTACAAGTTTTGAGCCACGGAGATTCTGTAAGTATAATCATGTTTATAGATAGTCATAGATGTGAAGTTTCCATATGATAGAAACTGACATGATTATTTGCTGGTACAAGTGTACTATGATCAAGATCCAATATAGGGGAGGAAGATTATGTAGGACATGTTTTAGGATGTCACTTTTGTGGATAGACACCTCAACTAGGATCGGTTGATGGAGGAGTTTGGTAGGGATTTTCTGGTGCCATGCATCATATGTTCTATTGTAGCACAAGCCCTTAATACTGATAGGAGTTAGAAGGGTTTCCCATTGGGCTAGGGTCAGTTAGTGATGGACTTGATTGCACACTCATGGTGGATGGCATGGGGGCCAACCATCCTGGCAGACATGTACCACGAGCTCCATGAGATAGTATATCAGGAGAGCAGGACCTGGGCATGTGGTGCTATCCTAGCATAGGTTTGGGCATGGGAGCACATCGTTGTTGTGTGACCACAAGTGCAACTAAGGGAGTGGAGACACCCCTATATCTATAGGTACACAGGGTTCATATCTCAGCCACATAGCAAGGATGTGACTTATTACAGGAGGGTACTGGATGAGCTCACCTCATTCTAGTGGAGACCATACAAGGTTGTTGAGCAGTGGGGTGATTGAGAGGAGGAGCTCAGTTATATGTTATGTAGCTAGCCACTGGTAGGGTAGAACTCAGACATTGTTGAGAGATTTGTGATCACCCGTGTCTGGAGATAGTTTGGGCGCTAGCAGAGAGTACCCACTGAGACCACCACCTATGCTTGGGTTAGGGATGAGGAGGGCTAGGGTTGGTTGCCAAAGCTGGACTACCAGTGCGTAGTACAAGATACAACTGTGATACACTAGGAGCCATGGGACTACCTCCCAGACATGGCAGATGTAGGTGCTAATGCGGCTTATAGGGCAGAGCAGTAGAGGCATCCATTCCCAAGGTTTACTATACCTGATGCATAGCTAGCATCACAAGGGGATGATGGAGATGATGGGGACAAAGGGGATGGAGCAGGGAGAGGGAGAGCTAGGGAGACTAGTCAGAGCTCTTGATCAGGTGGCTAGAAATGGCCATGGGACAGGGTTCTACTGATGAGGGTGATGATGGGGTGAGACCAGCTTGCCACCGAGTGGATGCTAGGAAGGATCAGCTACAGGGGGAGAGGTTTTGAGAGTGAGGATCTAGGTCCTAGAGATGGAGATGCAACAGCTATGGATCACCATAGCCATTAAATACCAGCAGGTGACTGATCTAAGAGATGAGATCGAGCGGTGAGAGAGAGCCATATAGGTTGCTACTGTAGAGACTCAGAGAGAGGCAGCACGAGCTACATATTATCATGCTCTCTATATACAGGCTATACTAGAGGGTTAGAGAGCACCGCCCTACTCTGCAATAGCTGGGAGATCCGATATGGTATCAGACATAGCAGCAGCACCACCTCCTCCACCACTAGCTCCACATGATGGTGCTAGCAAGTCCTAGGTCTAGATTTAGGATAGATGTATAGAGACATATCCTAAGACTTTATCCAGATTTTTGTATCCCACATTGTATCATGACATATATATATATATATATATATATATATGAGATTACTAGATTGGTGATATATCTTGTGTACTTGTCCCACTTGTGATGGATGTTTCAGTTGTTATATTGTCTTATCATTTTGCTAAAAAATGTATGATATATATGCTCATGTATAATCTCTCTCATAGATGTATGTTTAGTTCTCATGTTTATGATATAGACTCATGTTTCTGAAAATGATCTCTTTGGAATATAGATATGATGATAAGATTAACCCCTTGCGATGACAAGAAAAAGGACGTGATGTGAAAGACAAGGAGAAAAAGACATGATCAAGAAAAGGAAAGGTGAGTGCAGTTGACCGATAGGTCTTTCGAAAGATGAAAAGGAGAGCTCTCTCCATATGAAAAATGAAAAACTAAACTAATATGAACCTAAAAATGCAAGCTACAATGAAAAAGTGGTTTACTTGCAAGGTCACAAAGCTTTTAGACTCTAATATTCATCATCGAGCATTATTGGTAGCGTCGCAAGATCATATAATGCACACTAGTATGACTATGTGAATCTGAATATGATCTATATCAGATAGATATGTGGGAATCCCACCTAGGCATCAAAGACATATAGGTCAAGATAACTAGTGCAATGAGATTACCTAAGTTTAATATAGCAAGATTATACTCGCATCAAGACACAAGTAAAGTCAAGATAGCTAGAAGTATGGACTTGCAAAAATAGTTAAGGATAATACCTTGTAGACCCTAATGTCAAGTGGAACAAGCATAAATGCTAATGATAGTGAGGACCAACAAAATATACCCACAAGTAGAAAAAGAAATAAAATATGTCCTCATGCCCCCAGTCTTCTAGCTCAGCATCATCGATAACTATTAGGGAGAGAACACTCATCAAAGAAATCATCATAGATAGCACACAAAGAAATAAAGTCAAAACAAGTCTCAACAATTTGAGTGTTTAAGTGCGTGTGTGTAGGTCATAGAGTCAAACTTTGAGTATCACATCTGCTAGTAGAAAATATCATATCATGCTAGACTGCGGGTAAGATATCTGATAAGTGTTGAGAAATACTTGACGCTAGGGTAGTGTTAAAAAACACAATTTGGGGGTGGTGTTGAAAAACACTGTTTGCAAGATGTCCTAAAGACCAACGCATCCAAGAGACCAAGGCTAACATAGTTATGCCCCCTAGACAAAGACAAAGACCAATTCCAAGCCAACGCAACAAGGTCAAAGCATGATGGAGAAAGGCTAAGTGTTGAGAACGCATGCTAAAAGACAAGGGTGCAAAGGCCTCAAGTAGCGCCTATTTCCAAGTTTTCACCACTTTGAGATTTTTTTGTTTTTTTGTTTTTTTTCTACCAAGGCACCTGTTTCCAAGTTTTCACCAAGGCACTTTTTCTATTTATTTTTTTATTTTTTGAATTTTTTGCAATTTTTTTATTTTTTGTATTTTTTCAAGACTTTATATGCTTTTTAGGATTTTTAGCATCATATATGAATTTTTTTGGAATTTTTTCAAGATCAATAAATATGTACAAAGGATGCCCCTAGACATAATAGGCATCATGGATAGAACTTCTTTAGGTGCAAAAAATTGATAGGCTCAGGGAGTTGTTCCCCCTCTGGATCAGACAGTAGATAGGTACCTATCCCAAAAGAAACAGTAATGATGTATGGTCCAAGCCAATTAGGTTCAAATTTTCCCTTTTGCTCTCTATGTTGTTGATTCTTAGGGTTTTCTCATAGGACAAGATCCCCCACTTGAAATTCTCTAGGGTGAACCTTCTTGTTGAATGCTTTGGACATATGCTTTTGGTAAACTCTCATATGATCAAAGGATTCTTTACACTTTTCATCTAGAAGTTCTAGTTCTTGTAGCCTCATGGCATGGTAGTCTTCATCTGTCACTAGACCTTTAAGGGAAACTCTAAGTGAAGGAATCTCCACCTCTAAAGGTAACACTACTTCAGCATCATAAGTGAGGGAAAAAGGAGTAGCCCCTGTTGGAGTATGAATACTCATTCTATAGGCCCACAAGGCTGAATTTATCTATAGATGCCAATCTCTACCATTCTTGTGAACCATTCTATGTAGGATTTTTAGAATGGTCTTATTCGAAGCCTCTGCTTGTCCATTTCCTTGTGGAAAGTAAATGGAGGACCAATGCTTTTTTATCTTGAATTTCTTGCAGAGATTTTTAAGGTCATTTTTAAATTGACCTCCATTGTCAGTGATTATCTCAGAAGGTACTCCATACGGATAGATGATATGGTTCAAAATAAACAAAGAAACTATCTTGCCTGAGGCAACAGAAAGTAGGATAGCTTCTACCCATTTGGTAAAGTAATTAGTAGCAATGATAATGAATTTGTGTCCATCTGATGATTTGGGATGAATCTGCCCAATGAGTTCAAAGGCCTAGTGTTGAAATGGCCAATGAGAAATAGAAGGAATAAGCTCCTTGCCTGGAGCATGTATCAGGTTACCGTGTTTCTGACACTTTTCACAAGATTTAGCAAAAGCTACTGCATCTATCTGCATGGTAGGCCAATAGTACCCCACCCTAAGCAACCTTTGGGCCATGGAAAGACCATTATAATGTCCTCCACAAATGCCCTCATGAATGTCAATTGACACTTGGTTGGACTCATCCTTTTCTAAACACCTAAGAAGTGTCCCATCTAAACCCCTCCTATATAGTTCACCAGAGATAAGGGTGTGGTGAGAGGCATTTCATTAACTTGGTTGACTATTAATTGTGAATCCCCATAAATATGCAGCTCTGTGATTCTCCACTCTATAGCCATTTTTAATCCATTTGTCAAGGCCTCATACTCAACAATGTTATTTGTGCATTGGAACAATAGTTTTTAAGACTTAGGAATTGTGTACCCATGAGGAGGAAAAAATAACACTCTTGCACTTGAACCATTTTGCATGAAAGAGCCATCAAAGAACATCTTCCATGTTCTTGCAGTCATGTACATTATGTGCTCATCTAGGAATTCAACTTGAATTGGTACTTTGTCTCGAATTGGAAAATTAGCCAATTGGTCTGCAATGGCTTGTCCTTTTATAGCCTTATGCTCAACATACTCTGTCAAATTTTGATAAGATCATCATCCACTTAGCAAGTCTACCTGTGAGAGTAGCCTTACCGAGCAAGTATTTGAGAGGATAAATTTTTGCAATGAGGTGTATTGTATGCGCAAGCATGTAATGTCTCAACTTTTGGGAAGCAAACACCACCGCTAGGCAAGATTTTTCAATACTAGTGTAGTTGACCTCATATGACACAAGAGTACGGCTGATGTAATAGATAGCTCTTTCTTTTCCAGTATCATCAAGCTGAGCCAATAATGCCCCCAGGGAAGATTCCATTGCTAACACATACAATATGAGTGGTTTTCCTGGGATAGGAGGCATTAAGATTGGAGGATTAGCCAAGTATTGCTTGATTTGGTCCATGCTTTGTTGACAATATTCATTCCAGACACATTTAACCCCTTTGTGTAAAGTCTTGTTAAAGGGTTGAGCTCTATCAGCCAGTTGTGAAATAAACCTCCTTATAGATTGAAGGAATCCTTGAAGACTCCTCATTTGGCTGATGTTTTTGGGAGGCAGCATATCCATTATTTCTTGAACTTTCTCTGGGTCCACCTCTATTCCTTTAACTAAAATGATAAATCCTAGGAGTTTTCTAGAGGTGACTCCAAATACACACTTTTTGGGATTTAATCTCAATTAAAGTTGTTCCATATGATCTAGAATTACTTCCAAATCGCCTAGGTGTGTATCCCTTTTTTTAGATTTTGCTAGGGTGTCATCCACATAATCCTCCATATTCTTATGCATCATGTCATGGAAGATAGTAGTCATAGCTCTTTGATAAGTAGCTCCTACATTCTTTAATCCAAATGGCATGGCATTCTAGCAATAGGTTCCCCATGTGCAAGTGAACGTAGTCTTTTCCTAATCTTCAGGAGCTATTTTGATTTGATTATACCTAGAAAAACTATGCATCAAAGAATAGATCTCATAACCTGTTGTCATGTCCACTATCATGTCTATGTTTGGAAGTGGAAAATCATCCTTTGGGCATGCTTTATTAAGATCTCTAAAATTTGTGCAGACATGGATGGACTTGTCATGTTTTGAAATTGGTACAATATTGGATATCCATTTGGCATAATCAATGGCTCTTATAAATCCTGCATTGAGGAGCTTTTCTAATTCAGCTTTGATGAGAAGAGCTATGTGAGGATGCATTTTCCTCAATTTCTATTTTATTGATTTGATACCTGGAGCTATGGAGAAGTGATGCATAATGAGACTAGTGTCCAATCCTGGCATGTCTAAGTAAGTCCAAGAAAAATTAATCTTCTTGGTCTGTAAGAACTTGGTATATGCTTCTTTTTCCTGTGTTGATAGAGATTGAGCTAAATGCACAATTTGTGGAGCCTCTTCTGTATTCAAATTAACTGGCTATGTAGGCTCAACAAGCACTGATGACCTGTCCTGAAAGTAACTTGGGAGATGATCAAGTACCTCATCCTTAGGTGCCTCAGAGAGGTTTTCACCTTCAAATATGTCCTTTATTTTTACTTTTTTAGGTTTTGACATTTCCACATAGTGGTTTTCACCATTAGAACTCTTATTCTTTTTTTATTTTCTTTTTATTTTGTGACTAAGGTACTTGATATCTAGTTCTGGCATGCTTGTAGTTGGTTCGCTAGTGGAAGAGACTATAGGTTCAAGAGAATTTAGGTAACATGCTATCTCATAGTCATTTTGGAAAGTTGGGAGCTAAGGCTCTTAATAGCACTGAGACCAATCAATTAGGTGAGGATTGGCAAGGGGTAGGTCAATGACTGGTTCAATATTGTATATGTGAATGGTATCATCTCTGGTGATTGTAGAGTTAGGATCCATCAAGTATCCCTCTAAGGTACCCAAATCAGGACTTATCCTACCAAGCAAAGCATCGTCCACTAAAGTGACTCGTGGATTCCAATCCTCTAATCCTACGCTAGACTCATTAGCTATCTTGGGTTGGGAACCATATGTATGGACAACATCAATGTCCATGTCAACTATAGAACAATCAGAGAGAGTCTCCCACTCATACTCATGTGAGTCTATATCTGAATCATGGTTGGGATGTTTACACCAAGCATGTTTTTTAGGCCTTGAGGTAGAGGCTTTGATGTCACCAAGGGTAACACCTTCTTGAATGCCATTTGTGTATTGATGTTCTTGAATAGGATCCTCAACATGATCTTCAATAGTGGATTATTCTTGTTCTAGGTTTGAAACTATTGGATTGATAATTGGAGCATCTAAATCTCCCCAAAGGAGATTGGTGGAAGGGACCCAATCTTCACATCTATCTTGTTGATTTTTCAAATTGGGTATGTAGCTAGATTCATCATCACTATCCATCGTAGCAAGGATAGGAGTAATTTTCTTATTTTGACCTTCAAAACCTAGGCCAACCGTTGTCTTAGATTTGCGACCAAAGAGAGCATGATTGAGTGGTTCAGTCTTAGCATCTAATTTGTGATTGAGAGGACCATGACCTGGGTAGCCCATATTTTTGACCAAAGTGTATCCTCTCCCATAAGCTTTAGGAGATGGGGAGAAATTTTCATTATGTTTGTATTTTTCCTCCTTGTAAATCCAATCTCTAATAGCTACCTCTTCTTTTTCATCCTGTATGGGCACTGAGGACTCTACAAATGTACCAAACATAGTCATTGTTGAAGATGAGGGATGCATCTCTTGTGAAGGTTTACCATAGGACCTAGGTGAGACTAGAAATTTTGTAAAGGAGTTAATTTAATAACCCCCCATACCAAGGTCTATGGCTTTAAACTTATTCTGGCATTGTGCTAAAGTGGCATCAAAATGCTCTACTTCTCATTTGAGAGGAACATGAGTCCCTACTAAAATTGCATTAATCGATAATGTGCTATCCCCAAGTATACAAAATTCTACTCCATTATAGGGGAACTTAACACATTGGTGGTAGGTGGATGGCACTGCTTGCATGTCATGGATCCATGGTCTACCAAGTAGGATATTATAGGCTAAAGGACTAGCATCAACAATTTGGAACAAAATGTCCTTTTCAATGGGGCCAATCTTGATAGGAAGGATGGCCAAGCCTTTAGAGCTTCTCTTTGCCTCATCATAGGCTTTAATGGTATTTTCTTATGAGTATCAATAACTTGCTCAGAATAACCTAGTATTTTCAACAAACTCAAGGAACAAATATTGAGCCCAGCACCCCCATCGATCAACACACACCTGACATGGGTTTTGTGGATCATGACTTCGATACGAAGGGAAAGATTATGTGGTTGGCTCAAGGCTTTGTCATCTTCTTCTGAGAATGTGGAGTAATGAGGGCTAGCAAGGTGGTTAACCATGTTTTGGAATTGGTCAACATCTATGTTGTTAGGAACATTGGTTGTACGCAAAGCATCCTCAAGGACATGCTTATGTCTTGGAGACAATTCTAGGAGTTCAAAAATTGAGATTTGAGTTGGTGTTCTTTGTAACTGGTCAACAAGATTGTAGCTCATTTCAGGATTGACTGCTGACTTAGTGGTCACATTTTTGGATGTCACTTGCTTGGGTTTGCTGGATTGGTTGGAATTAGGTCCTCTAATAATCATAGGACCTTGACTTTGGCTTTTGGTGATAGCGTTAAGAGCTGGGGATGACCTTTGAGAGTGAGGACCCCTAAGCACCACCATGGGTTCTTCATCAAATATAGGAGGAGAGACGACATCATGACTATAAGAATCTTTGTTTCTCATCATGTTAACATTTTCCTCAACAATCTCAAGCATATTAAATACATTTTTTGCACCTGTGTAGGTATAGTTGATTTCAACCTTGTCATTCTTGGGTTTAGAGGTTTCCCCTTTTCATATTTGGGCAAAGGCTCCTTGAATGCCTTGTGGTCTGCATTGGTATTCAACCCATCAATCTAAAGTTTGCCACTTTCAATAAGATCCTGAATGAGGTGTTTAAGTTTCCAGTAATGTTGGATGTCATGTCCAATGCCATTGTGGTATTTATAGAAAGCTTTTTCATTCCACCAATGTGGCTTAACATCAGGTATGTGGAATTTTGTTGGATCTTGTGGTTGTGCAATATTATTAGCAATAAGGGTCTTAAAAACATCCTCATATGAGTCACCCAGTTTAGAAAACTGTCTCAACTTTTTCTTAGGCTTTTCTGGATACTTAGGTTTATTCTCTTGTTGGTTGGAGGATGTGTTGAGTTTCATAGCTTGGACTGCACTAGACAAATGTAAGACTCCTTGATCCTTGGGTTGGGAAGAGTCCACAAATCCATCATTGACTACTTGCTTATTCTTGTTCCAATGCAAGTGCTTGCCTTTGTCTTTATTAGTATTGTTAGGATTTTGATCATTGTTATTGCTATGTTTGGTCAAAATGCCTTGTTCTTTTAAGACATCCTCAATTCAACATGTGGTCTCAACCATAGTATCGAAGGAATCAAAGACCATTTTTTGAACCTCATAATGCATTTCAGGCACCAAATTACTAACAATGACGTCAATCCTTTCATGCTTAGGAATAGTCCTAGAATAGTGGGAGCACAATCGTCTCCACCTTTGTAAGAAGGTAACAAAGGATTCCCCTCGGTGTTGTTTCAAATTGTATAAGTCCAACATAGTGACTGATCTTGATAAGTTTTATGCAAAATGTTGAACGAATCTATGGACAAGTTCTTTGAAAGTTTTGATGGGAGGGGTTATGTTGGTAAACCACTCCTTGGCTTGGCCTTTGAGGCTCCTTGGAAAAATCTCATAAGGTAAGAGTCATCTTGGTCTAACTCAAAACTCATGATATAAAACTGTTGCACATGATCATGTGGGTCACCATTGCCATCATACTTGTTGTATTGGGGAATTTCAACTTTCCTAGGAAAATCCATCATAGTCACACTTTTGTCAAAAGGATTGGGACAAATAGAATCAAGTGAAAAGGAACTTTTAGGTGCCAACACCTATTCCATCATTTGTTTGACTTACTTGACTACCTCTTCTTGAGAGGGTCCTTGTTTCTTGATTCTCCTATCCATATCAAAGTTGTAAGGGACTCTAGCACCCTTATTAATCAAACTCTCTAGGAACCTATCTTTGTTTTGATCAAGGTAATTCTCCGCATATTGTTGGAATAGTGGCTCTTGTTGCATTCTCATAAAATCTTGATCATCAAAAGTTGCACTACTTCCTCCATGTTGAGAGCCATGATGAGCTTGTTGGGAGGGTTGTCTTGAGTTCCTAGGAGGTGTTCTTCTCCTATGTTGTGAAATCCTCCTTCCTCTAGGACTAGGAGATCTTGAAGGGGTCCTTGACTACCTTCTACTTCTTGGGGTTCTTGAGGGAGTAGAGGGTGGAGAGTTGTTTCCACTGTTGGTACCCTTTTTGTTAAATTGGTCATTGAGTTGTTGGGCTAGAATCCTATCTTGTTCCTCTTGGTATGCTTTCCTTCTCAATTCTAAAAAGGCTTATTGTTCTTCTTCTAGGTGTCTAAACCTTTCTTCTTTAGCGGCTTGTTCATCCAAAAAGGCTTTCTTTTCATGCTCAATTCTTTTAAGCCTTTCATTAGCATATCTTGAGGTTGTTTTGAGCGGAGAGTTATACCTTGAGTGTCTAAACAAGTCATTAGTGAATGCGGAATTCACATGAGCATCACCAGATTCATTGTTTTGGTCTTCATGTTGTGACCGTGCATCTTGGTGAGCTTTCCCATAATGCCTTTCAACTCTTTGATGGGCATCTAAATATCTTGAGTTAATAGGGGGTGATTCCGGTTGGTTGTTATCACCAAACAACATGTAATCCCTATGTCTTTGGAAAATGTCATCAAGAGTTTGATCCATTGCTTCTCTTTGTTTCCTAGTCAAAGTGTAGCTCATGTCCATATTTGATTGAGAGGATGGTAAAGAGGTACTCAACTCTCTATGATTTCTCTTTGGGTCAAACCAAGCCTCAAACTCACTCCTAGGTGATTGATCAAAGGCGGGTTTCTTCCCCTTTTGCTTTTGATGAGTTTGGACTAAGGGTAATTGTTCAAAGACAACTTGAGGTCATTTTCCTTGACTAACTTGATACCTTGTCATAACCGACATGAAATAAAAAGACCCTTGGTGATAAGATGACCTTATGAAACGTCAATACCAAACAAGGATAGTGAAAGTGTTCAATTGTACAAAAAGAGATGGTAAGATTGAAAGCTACAAAAGGTGCAAACCAACACTGCCATAGAGGTGTATACTAAAAGGATGAGTATCCTAGCACATATGGACCAGGAGGATGGATTTACCAAATATATAATTGAAATTGAATTTTTATGGAAGTAAATTGGACAAAAGAGTACTAAAACTCTCCAAGCGTGTTACCAAAGATTCTAAATGTGTACTTTTTCAACAAGGATAATTCCTAACTTATCAATGTCAAGAAAGACTACCTAAATGTGGGTGCCAAAAATGTACACACTAAATAGTGCACTTCTCTAAGTCATTACTTCCAAGAGAATCCATGAATGGGAAACCTTGAGAAAGTGACCTAGAGCTCCTGTCATGCCCAAAAATCCTAGAGCTCCCTAGGCATGGAGTCACAAGATTGTTGATGGTTCTCTCAGCTAGAGCTATTGAAGCATGCAACCTTGCTAGTAAACCACACAATGGGAGATTCAAAGAGATAAGGGCAAGAATGTCAATATCCTCAAGAATCAATGAGAATGCAATGCAATGCAAGCTATACTATGAATGAAGATGCAAGCTAAGCTAAGGAAATGAAAGTATTACAAACCCTTGCTAATTAAGCTATATGAGCTAATCTAAAGCATAAAGGAAACTAAGCTAGATGCCATGAAAGCTATGGTGCAAGAAATGAAACTAGAATGCAAGAAATGATCTCACAAAACTCCAAAGTCTCCAAGAAATCCTGCAGCATAAGGTTAGTATTCAAAAGATGGATCTAAGAATGAGAAAAGAGCTCTCCTTTTAAAGGAAATGAAAAGGAATGGACCATGGAGATTAAGAGGCAAAAGATTTAATCAAGGGTGGAGCTTGAAAGAGGAGCAATCCACATGCACAAATATCCTCCAATGAGAAAATAAGAGTTGACTTTTGTGTCCATATGAGAGAAAAAGTGCTTTTCTTCTTTTTATAAAATAAGAATAATGCTTTATTTGTGCAACTTAGGATAAGAGGAAAAGGTGGGGGCTTTTTATTTAATAAAAGGGGAAGAAATTCCTTTTTAAATAAATAAAGACTTTGGATAAAATGGTTAGCCCATGGAAAATAATCAAATAAATGATAAAATAGGATTTGATCAAGGAAATTGATATAATTGATAAAATGCTAATTTTTGAAAATACTGATTTAGGGATTTGATAAATTGTTGAATGGGGGCCCAAAGTCTAGGCAACCATTTTATGGTGCATACAGAAACCACCAATAAGAGTACCAAGTACAGCAGGTAACACAGGGAACAAGATGAACTGGGCCCACTGAATATGCTGATCACCAATAGAAGCATCACCAAATACTTGGTGACAGGCTGAACCATCATACACAACATCATAGTATACAATCTCTCCTCAGGTAGGTAGCTAGAGAAGATGATACACATCCTCAGGGGTGATGGTCATCTCACCCATAGGAATATGGAATGTGTTGTGGTCTGAGTGCCAACGCTCAGCCATAGCAGTAATAAGGCCCCGATTCACATAGAATCAAGGAAGATAGAGAAGGAATGATAGACCACACTGGGCAATGTGTTGATGGTTGGTAGCACTCAAGGTAGGAATCATGTCCAAGGACAATAGATAAGAACCGCGAATACGTAAAGAACCAAGGTCCAACTACAAAAAGCAAGTTTAAACACATCAGAAAGGAAATAAAAAATTATTGGGATTATTCTAAGTCAATCAAAAATTCATCAACACTTATCAAAACCACAATCAGATTTCATGTTTCTACACAGATAGAACAAAAATTTTATCTTCACCCATCATCTGGATCTAGATTGATGATGGATATCCTAACTATAACCGTACCCTAACTGACACCTTACAACTTGTTACAAAATATCAAAAATTGGGAACATAAACCTGACAATCGATTAACGATGTCGACAAAATTATAACTTGGTCAAAAATCTAAAAATCTAAAATTTTGCAGAGCAAAAGCGCTATTTTATGGAGCAAAAGCAGCAAACATCGAAAGTGCTGCCTAAAGGAGTAAAAGCGCACATTTATATTGCAAAAGCAGTGAAAATTTCAAAAGCACCCAAATGCACATTAAAAGCACTCTTAAAAGTTGTAAAAGCACGAAAATTAAGCAAAAGCACAGGTTAAAGTCGTGGAAGTGTTAAACCTAGGCAAAAGCATACAAGGAAATCGTAAAAGCGCGGAAGGGCTTAAATTTGGTGAGTGAAAGCGCCATAGCGATTCGCTAAAGTGCAGCGCAAAAGTGCGGAAGTGCACATTTAGAGGTGAAAGTGCCCTTAAAAGTGGCAAAAGCGCCCATTCATGGAAAAAAGTGCAAAAAAGGGTTTATTTATCTGGAAAAAATTAGAAAAATTTGAAAAAAGCTATAAATGGAAAAAAATGGAAAGGTACAAGTACTCACTGGAGGTCCTGAGCTATGCAGCCGATGATTTCACTGGCATTTCTCAAACCGATGCTCATGGATAGGGACAAACATCATGACAAGTGGAAAAGGCAAATGAGAGTAAAAGTCAAAAGTAAATGGTAAATGAATAGTAAAATGGGATTTTCACCCCTTTATATAGGTTTTTGACCTAAAAGGAGATAAATTTGACCTATGCAAGTACATTGTTACCCCATTTGACCTAATAAAATGATGTGATCATCATAATAATTGATATGGGGGCATTTAAAATTAAATGAATTCAACATCAATATCGAAAATACAAATAAAATTCATCAAAAACATGAACTTTATTAAAATCAAACGATCAACATCATCTCGAATCTAATCAATGATTAAATCAAGTATGAATTTTATTTCATTTTTGAGGGGGCATACCATCGCATAATCAAATCTACATCAATAGTAACATCATCAAAAATTGAGAAACTGATCATCAAATCAAAGAAAGAGCATTTATCAGAAAAAATTTTGTAATCAAACGAATGGGGAATCGCATCAAAATCCATCATCACAGCAAGTATTATATCAGAATCATCATATCGAGGACCATCATCAAAACAACCATCATATCAAAATGATCATCAGAGTCATATCAATCAAGAGAGTTTCATATCAATCATATCTACATCAACCTATCCAAAATCAAGATCAACCATCGAAGACATCAAATGAACATCAGAGATCGACCATCATTGAATTAGGACCTGTCATCAAGCAAGATCATAGTATTCTTTGAATCGACATGCTTCGCATGTCAACTCAAAGAGGGGCATTTGTAATCACCTAAAAATGGACAAAGACAATTTAAATAAAATCAAGGACATAATTGAATCAATTGAATCACAATGCAGAATTAGCCAATCAAAATGAAAATCAAGTCTTAATTTGAGATCAATCAAAATTGAGAACATTTTAATCAAGTGCAATCAAATCAAAATACAATTAAATCAATTAATTATATAGTCTTGGATTAAATTAAATTCAACCCATTAAAGGGGTGCATGGCTAAAAAAATTTATTTAAATCAATTAATAAATCCTAATTACTCTCAACAACCAAAAAGAGAGGAAAATCAATTAACCAATGAGAATAAAGGAAAGGCATTCACATGGATCAAGCCAAATTCAATCTCATTCACTCAAAGTGAAAAGGAATCTTGACCATTGATCTTGTCTACTTGTCCCAAGCTTTGAGGACAAAAAATTTGCTTTGTCTTCAAAGGGTGGAACCAAGGACTCAACCAAGGTTTAACCATGATCAAATACAACTACACCCCCTACCATTAGAAAATCTATAAAAGGAAGGCCTAATTCCTTCATAATGATCATCCACACATCTGAGAATTACATTGACCCTCTTGAAATTTGAGCTTAGAAAGGAATTTGAGAAGCATTTTAGCATTTACTTTGATCTAATTGTTAGCAATAACATTGTTATCTTTATCATTCTCATTCTAGGACTGTCATTAATGGAAGCTTGTTGAGAGCTATTCATTAACATTCTTAGTTAGAGAGCCATAGGATGCTCAATTAGTCATTATTTTGTTAAATAGTTGCTCTATTGCTTTGTGGTTGTATTTAGTTACTATTTTCAATTATTGATTAACCTTAATTCTATGAAGGCACTTTCCCTAGTGTACAGATATTGATTACAGATCTCCTCTTTTCAATACTTGTTCGATCTCAAAATCAAGTGTAGCTCTATTCTATCCTTCACTGCTATGCTCGGTCACTCTACCCGATCTCTTCATCTAATAATCAAAACACTTCTCTTCTCTACATATATGAGATCATCTATGTTTCTCTCTCCTCCCTTACTATGTTTAAGGTTTTTATATCTACTTTTATAAACATCTGATCAAACTTATAGATCAATATCAATGATCTAGATTCATCACTTATGCCACTTAAGCATTCCCTTTTTCTGATAGGTTACAAGCCTTGCATAGGGATTCATAAGAATAATTACAAAGTGTAATCATCTCCTTGATTTACTCAACAACCATTAAATCATGAATAGAAGTCAACCAAAATGGTTTACCTTGGTGTTTGTACCATTACAAACACATATGTCAAAACTGGCTTTCTCAACATATGAAGTCTTTGATGCTTTGTCAAAACTATTCTTCATATACTGGTGCTCGACACTGACTCTTCTATATAACTCAACATAAACTGCTCAGTGACTACTGAAGTACTCGATGACCTCTAACTCACTCGATAGTATCTACTGCTTGGTAACTATACAAGTCTATACATGACTTGGCCTTAATAAGATGGCTTGGTTGCAGTGATGACCGACCAACATTTCTTTGAAAATGACTAAGTTTTAGACAATAATAGACAACATAACATAGGGATCAACAATTTCCCCCTTTGACATTAGTGGCAAAAACACTTTGTCATGAATTTTGTATTACAAACTAGTACTTAGTAGTTTGAGTACTCCCCCTAAGACTTCAATTGTATATATATACATGACTCTTGACACACATTGATAACATTTACATTACAAAATAGCATGTCATACCTTTCTTTTCTATATCTCTTCTTCAATTATCATTGTATATACATTCCTCCTTTTATCATGACTGATCTACTATTTCCCCCTTATTTTTATCACTTGAAGTTTATGGGGTGTAGGGGTGAGAAAATACTTATCCAAAAATGGTCTGTGGAGCTTCATAATCATTGCTAAAGAATTATATAATCTAGATCTTATAGACTCCAAAACTTGTATCTTGATCTCTATCAGGGAAACTAGATCAACCAAACTCTCATCAATAGAGAGATGACAATCTCTCTCTATCAACTCATTTGTCGATGCCAATTATTTTTGGATAACCTCCAGATGAGGTGGTAGCATAGTTTGTATAGAGATTAGTTTGGATCTTACTCTCCCATCATTTTCCATCAACTCGACTAATCTTCCTTGTGTATGAAGTAAGTGTGTGAAATGAATGGAGTTGGAGCTTACATCCATGCTTAGTGCATGACCAGTAGATTTCAAGTCTAATTATAGTTTATCAATCAAATCTTGATTATCCTTAGTGAATATTTCTACATCATATAATTTCTCGTACAAATAATAAACATTCTCTACAATCTCTTCTAAGTTATTCACTAACTCAGAACATTATACCTATTTGACTTCTCTCTCAGTTGAGACCCTTTCAAGTAATTTTATCTCAAACTTTCTTTCTAACCACTGCATGGGATTTTCATTAGCTTCACTTTCATCACTGTTAACCTTCTTAACAATATAAAATATTTATTCCAAAATAGGTGAAGTCTCATTCACATCATCCATTTCAAAAGATTCTACAAATATACTTTTGATTTCATGCAATACCTGCTTCTACTGATGTTCTCTCCTTTGTTCTTCTTACTTTCTCTTCTTATTCAAGAGATTTTGCAATATTTACATTTTCTCACAAGTCAAGTTATCAGTTTCCCACTTTAGAATCACTATAACTTTATCAAGTGTGACCTATGTGCCAGGAAAATTTTCCTTCTTCTTATGTACTTTCTTCTTTGTTGTATTTCCACTCGACATTTGTACTAAGGCTTGGATAGCCTCTTGCTCCTTAGATTCTGGATGCTCCTTAGTTGTTGTCTCCTTGGTCTTCTTTTCTTCCTCCACATGAATTCCATAAAAAAAATTTGTAGACTTGTGAGCTTGATCTTTTAATTTCTCCTCTCCTTTTCCTTTATTATCCTCCTCTACAAGTGCAATTTTTGTTACTATTACTAGCTTGTCCTATTTCTCAGCACTTGAACTTTGTGACACTTTCTGCACAACTATGACCATGTGGGAGCTTGAATGTTCAATGTTAGCATTTTTTGTACCCTTAATCCTTGTATAATCATGTACTTGGATAAGAATGAGATTAGTACTTGGTAGAAAGGTATCTGAGGTTTCCTCCTTAAGGATTTAACTCTTTATCTCTTCCTCAATCAATGTATTGATGTCAACTTGTGTGTCTTCAGGAATATCCTCAATAGTGATCACATCCTGTGATGCACTCATGTCTACCTTTTGTCTTTCACGTTCTACTTGGTTAGATGTCCCTTCACCTTATTGTGCACTCTTATCAACTATTAACCCAAAAATGATCTTCCACATCCTTTTTCTCTGGGTGAAAAATTATTCAACATTAGGCTTCAAAATAGAATAAGCTCTTAGTTTAGGTATAAATGATTTTCTATTCTAGGCCATGAACTTCACAATTTTCTTTGGTGTTAGTTTAGGCATGATATGAGCTAAAGTGGTTTCTCTTATCGACCTCTCAGTTATAATAGCATACTATCATTTCTAATTAATTTTGCTAAAAAGTTCATCATGGATCAAATTTCCTATCTCTAGAGGTGTCATCTTGAATGTACATAGCATTTCTAACATAACATCTACAATCTTGTTCTTATCATCTTCCTAGTCTCTCAAATTTGATAAATTTGAATCCTACTAATCATGCTATGCTTTTGATATTTTGGCATATTTCATCCATACTATTTGAATGTCTATGTGTTACCAGTTTTAATTTTGTATTATCATCTGTGTCAGTCATTTATTCATCATCATCATCCTTTTGCAGTACTAATTTTCTTCTCGACTTCTTCTTAGGATGACTTAGCAAAACTCTAGTTGGCCCTTGTTTCCTTTTACCTAACCCTTCCCCTTCTATTTTCTTCAGTGGCATTTTCCTTTAGGGATCTGTAGTTGTGGTAGTTGAAGTTTTCCTTGTTCTTGGTCTTAATATTGTAGGATGAGTAGGCTTTTGTTTCTGTACCTTCCTTTCACTGGGCTCGACAACCAATACCTCCTTGCCCTTCTTTTAAATTTTGGTGGCTTACACACATCACTCCTTACTAATTGAACATTTAAAACTTATTTTCCTTGCTTCCTTACTACTGGACATGAAGTGGATGCCATTTTTCCAAATTTAGGGTTCAAAAGATAAATTTAAGTAGCTCGGTAGTACCTTGTTTCAATGGTTCTTCACACTATTTGCTGATGGCATGATGTAAGAATCTTCACAAACTTATCTTGGCACAAATCGCTCTTCTCAATCACCTATGAATCACTCTAAAAATTCTCAAATCACTGGGTGAAATTAGAATGAATGGTAATATTTCACTTTATAGTCTCAAACAATCATATTAGGTTTTCATTAAATGTTTTGTATACTTTGTAGGTGAATTACAGTTGTCTTGTCCTTCACATGACAACTCAGTTACCACATACTCATACTTAGTTAAAACCATGACTCGGTCAATACTAATATCTTGACTATTACACGAGCTCGACACACATTGAGTGACTTGGTCACCATAGACATAAATAATGATGCTCGACATTAATTACACAATATGACTCTTTTCTCAAATCTATCCTAATGCATCTTAATTTATGCATATATGGACTTTTAACATATCAAATGTCAGGAACTGGTGTAAAATATAACATTTGAAAATTTAGTTCCTTACATACCTTTTTGTTTAGATATAATTAGTGTGGTCACATGATCCATTGGATTGGGTGACCTCAGGTTCATTGGATCCACTACTAATTGCTTCCTCTTTCTTTGTCTATGTCTTATTCATCTAGTTCCTTATCCGTTCAATAGTCTCTTCATTTTTGAATTGTTCATTGCTTGGTACTTGTGATATACAGTCTCTTTCTATGTGACCAATCTTGTGGCATTTGTAACAAACCACACTTCCACTCATCCAACTTTTGGATTTACCTCTAAAATGTCTCCTTACATAGTTTGATCCAATATGACCATATTCTCTACAATAATGACAACTATACCATGTATTATAATCACAATTGAATGTGTTATCTTTCCTAGGTTCTTTACTCTACTTATTAGATGTCCACTTTGGTTTAGCATTGGATCCACATTTTTGTGCTCTATGACCATATTTCTGATAGTTAAAAAAATGTCCTTGAAATCTAGGTGTAGTAGACCTGCCTTACTAACCTTTGACCCATATTCATGTGTTAGATGTCCATGCTTCTTACGGTTAAAAAAAATTCCATTCAATTTAGGTTTAGGATTAGACTTACCATTCTTTCTTCTACAGATGTTTGTTGTGTGTCCTATCTTTCCACAATGTTGGCATGTAGGTTTGTTGTTATTTGAATTTGCATTCCTCTGTTCTCTATTCTTTGATGATTCTCCTTCTTTAGTGGATGACAAGTGATCATCATGTCCAATTCCATAATTGTCACTAGATATTCTCAGTGACCTCAATAGTTCCTAAAAGTATTTCATAGCTTCATTTGTCTTATGCATCCTTTCATTGAGTTCCTTTTCAGATCTCAATTCATTCTTTAGTTGATTGTTCTCTGATCTAAGATTTGTGATTTCCATAACTTTCCCGCTCAACTCTTGATTTGAAAGTAATAGTTGGTTTACCACATCTAATTGATTATTTGTTAGCCTCTACATATCACATGTCCTTTCATCAAGTCTTATAGCCATTTGTCTCTTGTCTTCTTCTTCCATTGTCTTGTCTTCTTCAACTTTCTTTTTTTGTTCAATCACTTCACATAGTCTCACTGATTGGATTTCTTGTTCTCTCTTTAGAATTATGACATATTCATTCAATATGTTGTTTCTTTCTAATAGATCTACTATAGCTGCATCACTTTTAGTGGAATTTCTATTATCAAATAGACCTTAAGTATCCTCTTCTTAATATTGTGTGCCATTCAGTTGAGTTGCCAATTCTTTCCTTCTTCTTAAGTATTTCTTCAATTCTCCTCTTGTTGCTTCAAGCTGGTGCAATGCAAGATGGATGTCAATCTTTTGATTCTCTATGATCTTTCCCAACTTATAAATCTCCATCTCCAAGACCTTAACTCTCCAATGGTTAGACTTATTCTAAGAGAATAAAGCTCTGATACCAATTATTGGAAATCTAATATGGTAAAGTGAGATATAGAGAGGGGGTGAATCAATTATCCACAAATTTTGATACTTTGAAAATAATTCCACATGCATACCATAAACTTAAATTTCAATAATGAAATGAAACTAACATTCTAATCTCATCCATTAAATAAAATACATAACACATAAATATGGTAACCCAGAAACCCTTGAAAGGTAAAACTGGGGTGGGAATGACACCCCACAAATCTTCACTACTGCAGTATTAAACTGTGCCTTTTAGGGCTATAATATTTAATCACTTCAGATGATCTACCCTATGAGGGGTCTACCTTGTTAAGAGCTTACAAAATTATACAATCTACCTTGATTAAAGGATTTGAAACTTACAGCTAAGTAAGAACTCAATTAAGAGATTTACGAAAGAATTTTAGGAATACTCTGTTAAGAGATTTACCCTAATTCACCTACTAAAATGTATCAGTACCTAATCCTTCAGTTTTCACTATGGACATTGATTATAGATCTCCTCTTTTTAATACTTGTTTGATTTCAAAATCAAGTGTAACTCTGTTTTGTCCTTCACTGCTCTACTCGGCCACTCTGCCTGATCTCTGCATCTGATACTCAAAAAAATTCTCTTCTTTGCATATATGAGATCATCTTTGTTGTTCTCTCCTTCCTTACTATATTTAGGATTTTGATATTTCCTTTTATAAATATCTGATCAAACTTATAGATCAAGATCAACAATCTAGATTCATCACTTATGTCTCTTAAGCATTCCCTTTTTTTGATAGGTTACCAGCCTTGCATAGGGATTAATAACAATAATTATAAAGTGTAATCATCTCCTTGATTTACTCATTAAATCACACATAGAGTCAGCTGAAATGGTTTACCTTGGTGTTTGTTCCATTACAAACACATATGCCAAAATTGGCTTGCTTGGAATATGAAGTATCTGATTTTTGGTCAAAACTATTCTTCATATACTGGTGCTTGACACTGACTCTTCTATACAACTCGACATAAACTTCTTGATGACTATAAAGTACTCAGCGACCTCTGACTCGCTCGATAGTATCTAGTACTTGGTAACTATACAAGTCTATACATGACTCGACCTTAATAAGATGGCTCGGTCATAGTGATGACCGACCAACATTTCCTTGAAAATGACTAAGTGTTAG
This sequence comes from Chamaecyparis obtusa, assembly GCA_027943335.1. Taxonomy (NCBI): domain Eukaryota; kingdom Viridiplantae; phylum Streptophyta; class Pinopsida; order Cupressales; family Cupressaceae; genus Chamaecyparis; species Chamaecyparis obtusa. Next base: position 1,244,862 of record BSBK01000884.1, read on the forward strand.
ACACTAATAGACAACATAACATAGGGATCAACAAGAACATCATATTTCATGCATGGATACTCCATGATCCTACATTAGATATTCTAAAAGAGTGTAGCTCACTCGATCTTGTCAATGTATAACAATCATCATATTTTACAATGCTAGTAGCATCTATCAACCAAAAAAAATTGCAAATCATAGACTCACCTTCATTACTAGGACCCATTGTAGAATCACACCAAAGGATGATATATTTTTCATCTAACATGTTCACTTTTTCTTTGTATTTTAGTTCTTCACGTGCTAAGGCTCTTTTGATACATGCACCCACATAATCATGCTCCCCTTTCCATGCCCAACCTTGGAGAAATTCCACATACATTGAATACTAGTGATCTTATACATCCCAATCAACTTGTAGACACCTAAAATTGTCCATTCACATTCTAATATTAATTTTTATTAATATTTTCCCTTAATATTATAGTTTTTTTTTTATTAATTAACTATATTGTTATATTCCTCTATTTATTTAAATAAATTTAATTTAATTAAATAAATTCATTTTCCATTTACATTCTAATATTACTTTTTATTACTACTTGCCCTTAACATTATAGTTGATTTTAAATAATTAACTATATTGTTATATTCCTCTATTTATTTATTTAAATTAGATTTAATTAAATAAATTCATTTTCCCTTTGTATTTAATTCTATTTAAATACTATAATATATTAAACTCAATTTATTATATTATCCATCCATTTCCCTATATAAAATAAATTTTATTTATTGCATTCCCTCACTACCCTAAAATTTTTCTAAGCTATGTTTAAATTAAAAATCATTTTAATTTAACCCCTTTTCCCCTTTTTGTAGACTTACCTTTTTCTAATATTCCTCTAATCTTAATTAAATAGTGGATTACCTCTAATCATGTTCACAATCACCTTTTCCAAGGTGGTCACCTCTCCATCTTTTTCTCCACCAATCATTTTCAAATCCCTTTTTCCTCTCAAATAAAGTTTGAGACTTTCCACTTCACCTTTTTAAACCCTACCTAACATTGTTTTGCCTCTTAATCTTATCCACTCATTTCTTTTTGCATCTTCATCTTAGCCACTTCCTTTTTGCCTCTTAATCTTAGTCACTCATTATTTTGTCTCTTAATCTCCACCATCCAATCCTTTTACAATATCTATAAAAGAAGTCTCTCTCTCATTTTTAGGCTAATAAGAGTCTTGTAAGCATAATCATTGAGCATTATAAGCATTTTAAGAATTTTAGTAATCTAGCATTATAGCATTTCAATTTCTTAACATATTTTATTTGCATCTTCATTCTTAGTTTAGATTTCAATTCTTGCATCACATATTAACTTTGATTTCATAACATTGTTTAAATCTTGCATTCCCATTCATAGTTAGTTTGCATTTCATTTCTTATTCAAAAAAATCAAAATATATTGCATCATTTTGCTTGTGCACTATCTTCTTCATAGATCTTGCACTTGCACATCATTGTGAGATTTGGGGCAAGTTTCTCGTACTTGTCTCCAAAACCCTCATCTTGCATTTCAAAGTTTTGCATTTAGATTCATTTCATTTGTGTTGGGAGAGCATACCCACAATAATCTTGAAGAGAAAATAAAACAAGGTTATTGGGTGCCTTGTTTTAGCTCATTGAGGTTGTAGTTAAAATTACTTATTTTGTTACATTTGAAATTACTAACATCTAATGTGATTGTTTTGTATTTTGGTGTTTTATATTTGTAGAAAATAGATCTATATTTTTATTGCATACATTTTGGCATGCCCGATGGGACCCACATCCCTATTGGATCTACACTTTTGAAGATTTTTCTATGCTAATTCTTGTGTAGGTTAAGTTAAAGACAAAACCCTAGGATTTTTTAAAGCTTTGTTCATATCTTTCAAACGGATGATATTTTTTGTTTGAATTTGTTTTTGCAGGTGGGGGACCATTATAGTATGTCTCATTCTGAAATTTAGATTTTTTTGATCATTTTTCAGTGAGTTATAATTATTTTATAATTTTTAATGAAAATTAATTTTTAGTCACAAATCACCGTATGTTTTGGAATACTTTACATTTTTAGAAAGGTTTGAGAATTCTAAACATAACATGTTCTTTGTGTTTTTTATTTTTATGAATGAATATGGCTCAAAAATTCAATCTTTGACTGGTCTGTTTTAATAAATTAGGTCTCTAGGACACAAATTAAGGATTTTTTTCTAAAATTTTTACATTTTGGAAATCTTTCTATTTTTTAGCAGGGGTCTCTTCTTTGCATTTCTATTTTTGTGCCCAAAATCATATCAAACAAATAAGATCTTGTTGACTAGGTCAAATGTAAAAAAATTAAAATTTTATGATGAATTTGCACATTGTTCAATGCATGGTTGAGTTTTCTTAAAAGATTTTGATATTTTCAATCTTCAAATAATGGTTTTGAAGAACGCTTGACCAAGATTAAGACATCTTGAAACTACTAATCAAATTGTTTTGTAGGATGTTGTTTGAAGATCTTGAAAAGATTTTAGACTACTAATTCATTGGTTTTGTAGGTTGCCTTGGAGGCTCAAGAAAACATTTTGTCTGCTTTAATTTGATTTTTATAGGAACCTATTTTAATTAGAAAGGTTCATTTCTTATGATTTAATTGGGTAGTAGGAGAGTATGCTCTTTCCTCTTTAAGGGAAAATAAAAATCTAGACATACTTAATTTGGTCATTAGAAAGGAATCTTGGGTAAATAAACATGTGCTTGATGTGTTTGGGAGACATTATGGAGTATGATACTATGCTCTTTTCCTTTTGGAAAATCAGAAATCTAGACCTCCATTAGTTATCCTTTTACTTTCTTGCATTTACCTTTAGAGGGTCTGCAAAGAGAGCAATCTCTTGGGAATGACCCAAGTGGGCAACAAGCAAACCCGACTGCTCCATCCCACTATAATCAAAATCTTCCTTCAATATAAAAAGAGGGGAGACTTGGATATTTTCTATTCCTAATGCTTGTAGGGCTATAGGCCTTAATTCCTCTTTCATAATTACAAGGGATAATCATGAACGAAGGACCTTACTAGACACCTAAGGACTTAGAAGCCAACCATTTTAGTCATGTGACTTCCTTTGTGCAAGGATTGATCCAAGTATACTTACCTGAATCACCCCAAGCTACTCACCATATGTGTTCTCTTGGATGCTAAAACTTGAATATGGAAATATGGAAAGACATGCACCATGAGCATTATTCTTTTCCAATTGATCCATAACTTGAATAGTCCTAGGAAAGGCCATTTAACCACTTAATTGTGGGGCTAAGAGAATCAAGTTGTGGGAAAAGGTTGGAACACCTCCCTTTTAACCTTAGGTAGAATGAGTTTTAAGTGTCTTCAATTGTACTAGATCCGTGAAAATATTTTGGGCATACACATTGCACTATTTTTTTCTATTATTTGGACTTGTCACATTTTCTTGTATCCCTCAAGGTTGTTTTGTCACTTACGGGATTGTTTTCAGATTTTTGTTTGTTCCCTTTCTTGAGTATTAAAATCAATTCTTTCCTTTGAAAACATTGGTTAACCAAGTCATCACTTCTATAGGCTATGTCCCATATCTCCAAGCACAAGAAAACCAAGATCCCACTACCTTTGACCTATAGAGAAAGGAAAGAAACCAATCAAAAAGCTAGGAAGTATCAACACATCATCAAATCTATTCAACAAGAGCTCCAAGATCAAGAGAAAGTTGACAAGATTGTCTTCAATAACAAGCTCTCTAACAACTTGCATAAACCTAGCATAAACTGAGACTTTGTCAACTTTGAGACCTATGATTAAACCTTCCTCTTTCATACATCCTTCATCATCTTAATTTGTCATAACCCATTCTCCCTTTTACTAGAGCACGATGTCATTTCCTTGGACCTAAATTAATCCTTTTTCTTCATTATCCTTTGATCCAGCTTCATCATTAAACCTAGGTGGAAATACTGATTAAGGTGTTTTAGAGATCCTAATCTTTAATCAAAATAAAATTTTATCATTTGAGAACATCAGTCTATCTTAAGTGGCATAATCTAACCAATCCTATCCCCTTCTTTGTTTGTGATCATTAGTCTATCTATAAGTACAATGAAGGTTTTATCATTACTTTTCATAGGATCTCTTTTTCACTAAGGTTGTCCTAAACCTTAGAAACAAATCAAACCTTTGAGGCCCCACCCTCACCATTCAATCATCAATCCTTCATCAAATCAAGTCAATCAAACCTTTGAGGCCCTTCCCTCTCGATCAAAACAAGGTCTAGACCGTGTTCCTAAGCTCATCTCTCTTCATCCTTTTCTTTCTAGTCATATGGTTGTAACCTTCTCACAAGCTAAGATGACAAGTCAACATTTTCCAGATAATGAGAATCCTTTACCTATGTACCTCTTGGAGGTTTTGGGATGCCAGATATAACTAATCAAGAAAAGCCTTAAATTAAATATGTTGAACAAGCTAAGAAATCTGAAATATTGCCAAATCCACAAGTTGATGAGTTTCTCAAAGATCCACGTAATGTGGAGATAATTGAGAAAGTGATTCGAGCCAAGAAAACATAAATATTAATGAACATTGTCCATTGATAAGTAGGAGATATTTTCCACAGCAAGTCAAATTGTGATATTGCTATTAGGATTTAACTATGTAGTTTTTTTGAGTCAAACTCATTGACCCATGATTCATAAGGCACAACACTTGGCGAAGGTTTTGCAAATGAGGATGCAAGTAGAGTGGGTTTAGCCATGGAGGAAACTCCATAGTTAAGTGCACTTGAGCTAGAGTAGTACTGGGATGGGTGACCTCCCAGGAAGTCCTGGTGCTTCACCTCTATGAGCATCACCTAGATCCAATGAGTGCTAAGTGTTCCATTTCATTCTCATGAGAGATGGGTTTGGTGGACCACTACTCATGAATCATGGGTCAATGAGTTTGACTCAAAAAAACTACACAGTTAAATCCTGATAGCAATATCACAACCTTGTCCATGATAGGGTCACAGTTCCTGAGACTTTTGATGAATCACTATTGTATAACAATGTTACTAAAGAAGGTGTCTCAACATCAACTACTACAATAGTTCATACTACACCATCTCAAGAAAAAGGAAAGGCCATTTCTAGTGTGCCTTCTACATTAATACATGTATCAACAATACAACCAATATTTTAATTAACACCTGAACAAATCCAGCAAATTATCAGCATTATACCTAATACCACTTCACATACTAGCACTCATAGAATGATAAATGCATCTACTCCTTTTGACGCTAGTGTCTTTAATGTGGGTCAAACATCATTTTCGGGAACATGAATTCCCCAATCTTTAGTTAACTATGTTTCATTATTCTTTGGTGTTCCTTCTAAGGTCCTAAAACCATCTACCCTAGCACCATCATAAGCTTATCATCATGTACCTCCTCCCACACTTGGACTTACATCAGCTATATTTTTGACATCATAATTCGAAGGAGGACAAACTTTTGGCTCATATCTCACAAATCAAAATACTCCTGACTTGGAAAATAAAATCAATGAACTTAAAAGCCTTATCCATAGCATGCAAAGAGGAGGTAAAAAGGAATTTTACTTTGAGGAAATATGTCCTTATCCATTCGATAAATCAATTAATTTGATGTCTTTCCCTGCGAACTTTGAGATCCCTAAATTTGATAAATATAATAGAAAGACATGTCGTATCCAACATCTCAAAGAATTCTATGTTTCCTACAAAGAGGTCTCCCATAATGAAGACTATCTTAAGAGACTTTTTACAAGGAGTCTTGGAGGCCCAACACTTGAATGGTTTATTAATCTACCTCCTATATCTATATCCTCTTTCCTTGATCTTGCAAAGAAATTCATTGCACAATACTCATACAATATTGAACATCAAGCATCCTTAAGTGACTTGTGTAACACTAAGAAAAGGAATGGGGAAACTTTTTCTAGTTTCTTATAAAGGTGGAGACACCTAGCTAATAGAATGCCTTGGAAAATGCTAGATAATCATCTTATGGACATATTTACTAGAAATATGGTACCTAAAATGTCCTTCCAAATGAATATGGCTGCTCTTGATACTTTTGAAATTCTTGTTAGGAAGGGAAAAATAATTGAAGATGGTCTCTTGCAAAAGGGAGCCATTAAACACTATACTCCCTCTCCTAAAAATGACAAACCAAAATTTTGGACTAAGAATAAAGGGGTAGTCAATGATGGAGTGACTAATGCTAAACATGTTTAGAATGTTCAAGTATCTAACCAATATAATTTAAACAAAAATTATAATCAAGGAAATGGAAACAATAAAAATCATAATCAGCAAAATCAAAACACCTTTCAACAATAATCTCGTGATTAGGGCTATCTATTCCCTCATAATAATAATAATAGCAACAACAACAATAATTCTACTTCACGTCCCCGATGACAATTCACTCCTCTTGCAGAACCCTTGGATGTTATCTTTCACAAGATTGTTGATCAAAATATGATGATATATCTTGATACCCCACCATATGATGACAATCAACCCAACCCCTCTTGGTATAAGGATAACGAATATTGTGAATATCATTACATAAAAGGTCATGATATTAAGAAATGTATGAAATTTGAACACTATAACAGGAACCTTACTGATTATGGTAAAATTGAGGTTAAAGGTCGTACACCTTCATCATCCAATGTGCAACTTAAGATCTACAATCAGCCATTCCCTAATCATAATCAGAACAATGCCTCATCTTCCAAAAATGTGCCTTATGACTATACCACCAATAACATTCAAAGCTCTAAAATCTAGGACAATGATTGTTATGGCTTTGACCCTCTTTGTGGTCATATAGAAGAATTTTAAAATCATATGTGCACTCTCAAGCTTAAAGTTGTTGATTACAATGCTACCAATAGAAGAGGAAGAATTACTATTTAGGTTGTTGATCCACCCACTGCACCATCCACACCTACTAGGCCTACTTCATGCTATGACCTCCTAGCACAACTAGGAAGACTCTCGCATAGATATCCATACTTGAGTTGCTTCATACATCACCTATGCATAAAGAAGTCCTTGAAAAATACCTTACTGAATCTTGAGTCTCTGAAAACATCAATACCTCCCAGTTTCAAGCTATGATTGGGAATCTAGTGGTGCAATCACATTTTTTTTTACAAACAAAGACTTTCATGGTTCTGACCCTTATCATAATAAGCCTCTTCACATTGAAGTCATCATTCACTCAAAAAAATAAAAATATTCTTGATAGACAATGGATCTAGGTTGAATATTTTCACTATGAGAATGATAAGAAACATAGGACTTTGAGAAGATCTCATTGATATAATAAAACACATTACTATAAATGCTTATGATGATAGAGAAAGAGAATCCAAAGGATTGATCATGTTTCCTTTATAGGTGGGCCCTATTATAATTGATACTTATTGTCATGTTTTTGATCTAGATCTCCCTTACAATATGCTTTTGGGAAGACCTTCGATACATGCTATTGCAGGTGTACCATCTACATACCATCAATGTTTGAAATTTCCACATCATGGACATGAAGTCAATATCCCTGGAGATCAAAAATAATTGAAGTACTGAAAGAATTTGGAAGCAAAGCAATCTTATTATTTTCCTTTGAATTAATTAAAGGCTTCCACTAAACCTCCTCCTAAAAAATCTCCCATTGAAAAAACAAATAAGGTATCTGATAAAGGAAAAGGTAAAGTCACTAAGGAGAAGACTATTGAATAAGAAAAGAAAGTAAAATTTACAGATCAAGGAATGGGAGAGTATAAATTTGAGAGTTCCTTATGCATTAGATAACTTCCATTATCCCCAAGGTCCTTTGGTAAACCTAAACAACTTTTTCCTAAAGGCAATAAGGAAACTATGACATGCAAAAAGACTACTTTTGAACACTGGGGATCTCTTGCAGATGAACACATGGAGAATGATGTATTATCTTGGCTTTTTAATGATGATGAAGAGAAACCAGTGGACATTCCTAAGGAAAAATACTTGAAGGTCACTCCTATTATTGAAAGCATAAGATATCATGGAACTAGCCTGGGGAAAAATAAAAATGGTAGAAAGACAATTATTAAAGAAATTGGCTATCCTCAAGGCTGAGGATTGGGCTCCCTAGAAACCAAGGTGTCTGTGGCTGATGAATTTTGTTCAGCTAAAATTTAATCAAACAATGATGAAGATTTCTATGAAGTCCCTTTACAATACATTGAAGATGATCTCATCGAGTCTAACCTTGTCCTAGCCATCACTTTCGTAGACCTTTCATCCCCTGCCCTTCCCCTAAAACACCCTAAACTCATCAATTGGGACCAACAAGATTCACCACTAGCTTTAGACATATTTAATTCAGATGAGGTAGTACTCAAACTATTCAAACTTAAGAATCTCCAAGATCATGAGCACAACATAGTCTACAATGAGAAAGCCTACTTTAGTAGCCAAGTCATTTCTCTTAGTCACATTTAAGTGAAAATGAAAATAAAAATAAAAAAGAAAATAAAAAACCCTCTGGTAAAAACCTCCTTGAGGTATCTTTGGGTGAAGAAAAAGAGAAAAATAAAGGATGAATCCTCTACTGAAAATATTTCTAAGGCACTAGAGGAGGGAGAAGTTGACTTTCCATTCATGTCAAAAAATAGTCTATCCTAATTGAAGATTCAATAGAGGTCAATATTGGCACTACATATAATCCAAAGATTGCATACATGGTAGCATCACTCAATAAGAAAGAGAGGAAAGATATGACTGATTTTCTTCACAAGACACAAATAAATTTTGCATGGTCCTATAATGATATGATCGGTTTGGATCCTGATCTCATAGTACATCATCTTGCAGTGGATCCTACAATCAAGCCTGTCAAACAAAAATTAAGAAAGATGCATTCTCAAGTTGCCTTGCTTATTAAAACAAAATTATAGAAAATGCTAGATGCCCAATTTATACGACCTATAGATTATCCATAATGGTTCTCTAACATTGTACTAGGGGGTAAGCCTTCTAAGGGCATAATAATTTGTACTGACTTTAGAGATCTTAACTTGGCATGTCCTAAGGATGATTTTCCACTACCTAACATTGATATTATAGTGGATTTGACTGTCAGACATGAGATGCTATCTATTATGGATGGTTTGTCTAGATATAATAAAATTAGGATAACAACTAAGGATCAACACAAGATAACTTTTACCACACCACGGGGTACATTTTTCTATCAAGTAATGTATTTCGGTCTTAAGAATGTAGGAGCTACCTATTAGAGAAATATGAAAATGATCTTTCATGATCTCCTCCATGTCATTATGGAAGATTATGTAGATGATTTTCTTGGAAAATTTGAAACACAAGAATCACATATAGTCATCCTTGCCACAATCTTTAAAAGATTGGAAAAGTACAAGGTAAGCTTAAATCCTAATAAATGTGTCTTTGGTGCTTAGTTAGTTAAGTTGTTAGGGTACATTGTGTCTCGACAAGGGATTGAGGTAGATCCTAAGAAGGTGAAAGCCATCTTAGATATGCCACCCCCATAGACATTAAAGAAACTTTACATTTTGCAAGGCCGAATTTAGTCTATTTATAGGTTCATCTCTCAGTTAGTAGATAAGGTGCATCTTTTTTCACATCTCCTGTGTAAAAATAATAAGATCTTATAAGATTGTGTTTGTCAAAAGGAATTTGAGTAGTTGAAACAATATCTAGCCAACCCACCAGTGATGGTCCCACCTGTTCCAAGTGGACCTCTAATTCTTTACATATCTTCTATATCAGTTTCACTTGGTGCCCTTCTTGCACAGCTAGATAATAATAGAAAAGAGTGTGCTATTTATTACCTTAGTAGAACACTTGTTAGTTATGAATTGAACTATACTGCTATTGAGAAATCATGTTTGGATGTGGTATTTTGCACACAAAAACTATGTCATTACATGCTTAATAATAAGACACAACTTATTGCTAAAGTTGATCCTCTTAAGTATCTCTTGTCAAAAGCCGCTCTCACAGGACACACAACAAAATGGGTTATGATCTTGAGTGAGTTTTACATTATTTATGTAGACTAAAAATCTATCAAAGGCCAAGTAATTGTAGATCAGTTCATAGAAGCTCTTGTTCAAGGTGATCATCCTATTGTTACAGATTTTCTAGATGAATCAATCATGACTGTCACCTAAAGCATACAATGGAAACTTTATTTTGATGGATCTTATACACAAAAAGGCTTGGGAGAAAGATTCTTGTTTGTGACACCACAAGGAGATCTCATTCCTAAGTCTTATCAGCTTACATTTCCTTGCACAAAAAAAATTGCAAAATACAAAGCTCTGGTAGTCGAACTTCATCAAACTATTTGCTAGAAGATCTCTAAATTGCTTGTATTCGGTGATTCTTAGTTCATTGTCAAACAAGTTAATGACAAGTTTCAAATAAAGAATGATAAGCTCCTTCCTTATCACTGCATGGTTGAGGATCTAAAGGCACACTTCATAGAGATTACTTTTCAACATATCCCAAGATCTAATAACAAAGCAGTTGATGCAATGGCTACCATTGCCTCTTTGATAGATATGCCATAAAATATTTAAAGGTGTGAGTTTCTTGTTGAGAAGCTTATGGTCCCTGCCTATGACCACTTGGATTCTAAGAGGGTATGTGAAATTGTTGGTCCTAATTCCCCTTGGTACCAAGACATTTATTCCTACATTAGTGATGAGATCATCCCACTTACCCTTTCCACTAATCAACAAAAAACCTTCATCCACTGAACTTCCTGTTACACTATCTTGGGTGACACCCTTTTCTAGAAATAATTTTACAAAACTCTTCTTAGATGTATGAATTTAGAGGAAGCACAAATAGCCTAACAATAAGTACATCAAGAAATCTATGGGCCTCATTCTAGTGGACTCACTTTAGCTAAAAATTTACTGTGTACTGGATACTATTGGCCAACTATGGAACAAGATGCATTCCACTTTGTGAAAAAATGTTTTCCTTGTCAACATGGCAATTTGATACATGTTCCCACTCAACATCTCTATTCTACCATCACATCCTTGCCCTTTTCATGATGGGGTTTTGACCTTGTAGCACAAATATACCCTAATTATTCCAATGGCCACAAATATATTCTTTCTTCTACTAAATACTTCACTAAATGGGTTGAAGCCATACCCCTCACTTATACTACAGGAAATAATATTTCCAAGTTCATCTTGAACTACATCATCTATTGCTATGGCATCCCACAAGATATCCATAGTGATAATGACACCCCTTTCAAAAATCAGGATGCCACTAAGCTTTGCAAAAAATTTGGCATAACCCAGCATTGTTCGAGCAAGTATTTCCCATAAGGTAACAATCAAGCAGAGGCTACTAACAAAATTATCTTTAACATCCTCAAAAAGATAGATGATGATGCTAGCCTTGATTGGCACCTTTAGTTAAATCCTACTCTTTGAGCCTACCATACCTCCATCTATACCCCCACTAGCGCCACCCCATTCTCCCTTGTTTATGGTTCTGAGGTTGTACTTCCCATAGAAGTGAGCAACCCTCCCTCATAATCTCCCTAAAGAACCTAATAACTAATGAGGAGTATCATGTTGCCCACTTACAAGAATTGCAACTCCTAGATGAACGATGCCTTAATGCCTTGAACCACCTTTGCGTGTATCAAAATCACCTTCTCTTATAGTTTAATAAGAAGATCAAGCCCCGAGAATTAGAATTTGGTGATCTAGTCCTACATCATAATATGATAAATCTCAATAATCATGAGAAGAAAGGAAAATTTGAGCCAAACTGGTTGGGGCCTTTTGTGGTTACAGCTAAATTTGTGATGCAAGAGCATTCTAGGTGCAAGAGCAATCTTGCATCACCCAAAAATATTTCTGGTTTCTTTTCAATAAGGGCTATCTTGTTCAGAGCTTCTATTTATGGAAACTTATTATTTTTTGCAAGTTGGTTATACGAGCTTAGAATGTTCTGATTTCACATGCGGAGGTTCATCTTAGTCATATCAGCCTACCAGTTGAGTTTCATTGCCATATCATTTGTACCAATGAAGTTATTGAGGTTTTTGGGTATGAAATATTTGAGCTCAATTTTGAAGGCCTTAGAGGCTTTGGATCATGATCGACCCCTGGCTAACTGGGGCTTGCGTGAGTTGGGTACTGTAAATCAGGTCCTGCAATTTCTGAAAAGTGGTTAAAATAGAAAAATGGAGCTATGTTTAAAAAGTTATGGCCTCCAGAAGTTGGGGTACCTAAAAAAATATTTTGTAATTATTTTGAGCCGACCCTATTGTAAAAATAATGAAAATAAAATAATTTTTAGGATATTCGGCCTTAAGGGCTAAATTTTTGGAACCTTCTCGAGCGATGAAAATTGCTTATATAAGGAAGGCCTGTAGTGTTGTCTAGGGTAGTTCAAAGTAGTTCTAGGTAGATTTGGGTAATTATATGAGGCTTTTTCCTACAGAATATTGTAAGGGAAAATGTCCATGTGGCTTTGCATATTGTAATTCTAAAATTTTTAATTCCACATTTGTGGAGATAATAAGAAGCCCATTTTCTATTCTTGCAAATTATTGTTGTTTCTCTATTTCTATTATGTGTTTGTGGTATTAAGGGGAGCACCCTTCATCAAGTGGTATCAAAGAAAGAGTTCCTAAGTGTGAGGACATATTGCCAACTGTGAGGTAGTTTTCACCAAAACCTTGGTTTAGAGTTTCAGCGATAAGCATGAAAATACCTCCACAAAGGGAATGTGATAGAAGAATTGGTGGTGTGACACCTGAGGTTAGAGCCCTCCAGAGACAAGTGTGATCATTGCAAGAAAAGATTCATAGAGGAATAAATCTTATAGTTAGAGATGAAAGTGAGGATGAAGTTGAAGAAGAAAGAAATTTTGATCAGGAAGGAGAAGGCAAAATTTTGAACCAAGAGGAAGAAAGGCTTTTTCGAGCCATTTCCAAGATCGGGAGAAGACCTAAGATTGAGGTTTCTATATTTTTAGGAAGTATTAACCCAGAGGAATTTATTGACTGGATCAATGAATTAGAAGAACATTTTGAGTATGAAGATATCTAGGATCTTGATCAGGTCAAGTTTGTGAAGGCCAGACTGAAGGATCATGCGAAGATCTAGTGGCAAGAGATTCAATTTGAGAGAAATAGAAGAGGAAAAGAGAAAATCACAAGATGGGATCAGATGGTAGATAAATTGAAGTGACAATTCATTCATGTTAATTATGAGCTTGATCCACTGAACAAAATGCAAGGTTTGAAGTAAGAAGGAAAATCTATTTAGGAGTATAGGGAGGAGTTCTATCGAATCCTCATTAGAATAGGTTGTACTGAAGATGATAAGGAGAAATTTTCTCGCTACCTTAATGGGTTAAGGCCAAGCATTCAGGAGGAGTTGAATTTGGTTCGAATGAACAGTATTGAGGAGGCATACTAGTTTTCCTTAAAGGTAGAGGAAAAGCTAAACAAGAAGTTTGAGAGTGGACAAAGTGGAAGAGGTTGTGGTGGAAGATCTTGTGGATGGTCATATGGAGGCCCAAATGAAGATCTGGAAAAGAAGGATGAGGCTAGTAGTAGTCAAAATAAGAGAGGAAACAATTTAAATCATTTCCATGATCAGAATAGTAGAGATCAAAGAGGAAGAGGAAGAGGAAGAGGACAAGGCTTAGGAAGAGGAGGCCTCCGTGGAACATGTTTTCACTATGGAGAAGGTCATAGAGCATATGAATGTCCTCAATGCCAAGGATAGATAGATAGGAGAATTGAAAGCTAGGCTAGAGTTGCAAATGTGGATGAAGATGCCAAATCATCACATTCTAAAGATGCTGAAAAAGGAGAAACACTAATTAACAAAAGAGTCCTACTGAGTGGTGAGAATGAACCCAAATAAAGGAGGAGATTGTTTCACACTAGATGCAAGTGTGAGGATAAGTGTTGTGATGTGATTATTGATAGCGAAGGCATTGACAATTTGGTGTCAGAAGAGATGGTCACTAAGTTGAAGCTCAAAAAGAAGAAACACCCACATCTATATCGGATTGCCTGGGTGCAGGATGACCACAAGGTCATGGTCAATGAACAGTGCCTAGTAAAGTTCAAGATAGGTGGATACCATGATGAGGTACTATGTGATATCATACCTATGGATGCATGTCATATGTTGTTGGGTAGACCTTGGAAGTTGTATAGTCATGTTGTACATGATGGTCATGTGAATACCTATTCCCTCACAAAGGATGGAGTGTAACATAAGCTAAATTCATTGAAGGAAACATAAGAAAAGGTATGTGGTAATGCAAGAATAATTTTTGTTGATGGAAGAAAGTTCCTAGATGCTATGAGGCATGATCATATGTGTTTTTCTTTAATTCCAAAAGCTAGTAAAGAGGAAGTAGAATATGTACCTATAGAAGTTGTAGATTTGTTGAATTAGTTACAAGATATTGTATCCAATAATGTACTTGATGGATTACCACCAGTAAGGAAGATCAATCATCAGATGGACTTGATTCTAGGAGAGAGTTTCCCAAATAAGGCAGTACATAGAATGATATCGGCAGAAAGTGAAGAGTTGAATAGACAAGTACATGAGTTGTTACAAAAGGAGTTCATTTAGGAGAGCTTGAGTCCATGTGATGTACCAATAGTATTATCACCAAAAAAAAATGGAGAATGGAGAATGTGTACAAATTTCAGAGTTATAAACAAGAACAAAATCAAGTATAGGTTTCCATTGCCACATATGGATGATATTATGGACTGTTTGAGTGGAGCTATGTATTTCTCAAAGATAGATCTAAAGAGTGGATATTATCAGATTCAAATCAGAGAAGGAGATGAATGGAAGATTGATTTCAAGACAAAGGAAAGATTGTATGAGTATTTAGTCATTCCTTTTGGGCTAACCAATGCACCAATCACTTTCATGTGGCTAATGAATGAGGTTTTGAAAGAATTTTTGGGTAAGTTTGTCATTGTTTACCTAGATGATATTTTGATCTTTAGTAAGACATTAGAGGAGCATATAATGCATATTCATATGGTGTTTGATAAGTTGAGGGAAGAAAAATTGTTGATTAATTTGAAGAAGTGTAGTTTTGTAAAGGAGTTAGTGTATCTGGGAGTTGTAGTTTTAGCATAAGGTCTAAAAATGGACCCAGAGAAAGTGAAGGCTATCCTTGGATGGCCTACTCCAAGGAGTGCTACTGAAGTAAGATATTTTCATGGTTTGGCTAACTTTTACATAAATTTTATTAGAAGTTTTAGCAGTATTTGTGGACCCTTGACTGAAACAATGAGAGGAGATAGGAAAGAGTTTAAGTGGACTACAAGGGCAGATTAGAGTTTTAAACTGTTGAAATAAAAAGTTACAGAACAACCTATTTTAGCACTTCCAAAGTTTAATAAGGTGTTTCAAGTAGACTCTGATGCTAGTGCTACTGCAATAGGAGTTGTTATGAGCCAAGAAGGTAAACATGTTTCTTATTTTAGTGAGAAGTTAAATGATGCCAAGAGGAAATATTTTGTTTATGATCAAAAATTTAATGCTATAGTTCAGGCATTGAAAAAGTGGAGACACTATCTTCTTCCTAAGGATTTTGTTTTGTATATTGATCATCAAGCTTTGCAATATTTGAACAGTCAAGGAAAGTTGAATCAAAGAAATTTGAGATAGGTTGAGTTTTTACAAAGTTATACATTTGTTTTGAAATATGGGAGTGGAAAGTCTAAGAGGGTTGCAGATGCGCTTAGGAGAAGGAAATTATTGCTGATAGAGATGCAGATTGAGGTGGTTGGGTTCAAGGAACTCAAGAATTTGTATCCAAAGGATCCTTATTTTGGAGAAGCTTGGAAACCTTGTACAAAACCTGTTACTCTAGACATAACGAAGTGGTTGGATTTCATCATCCAGGATGGTATGGTATGCAGAAGGAGTCAGTCATGCATTCCATGAATTTATATGAGGGAGAATCTCATCAAGGAGAAGTATAGTAGAAGATTGGCTAGACATTTTGGTCATGATAAAACCCTTGCTCTGGTTAGTGAGAATTATTACTGGCCACAGTTGCATCAAGATGTCAAGAAGTTTGTATATAGTTGTAGAGTATGTCAAATGGAAAAAGGAGTAAAGTAGAATATAGGGTTGTATCAGCCATTACCTATACCAGAAACACCTTGGGAGCATATCAGTATGGATTTTGTTCTTGGTTTTCTAAGGACTTAGTGGGGACATGATTCAATTTTTGTGGTGGCTGACAGATTTTCAAAGATGGCACATTTCATTCCCTATAAGAAGACTAATGATGTTGTTCATATAGTAGAATTATTTTTCAAGGAAGTGGTGAGACTACATGGTTTTAAAGAGAGCATAGTTTCAAATCAGGACACTAAGTTTGTTGGATATTTTTGGTGCACATTGTGGAAAAAGTGAAAGACAGATTTGAATTTTAGTTCATCACATCATCCACAGACTGATGGTAGATAGAGGTGGTGAATAGGATTTTTGGAAATTTGTTGAGATGTTTGGTTGGAGATAATCCAATAGGATGAGATTTGATTTTACCACAGACATAATTTTCATACAATAATTCTATCAAAATGAGCACTAGTAAATCACCATTCCAGATTGTATATGGAAGTAGTCCTAGAAATGCATCTGAGTTGAGTAAGATATAAAAAAGAGAGATAAGTAGTGTTGAAGCTGAGGATTTTGTAGAACATTTGAACAACATCCATGAGGAGGTGAGGAAGCACATTACTAAGATGAATGCACAGTATAAGGCTAAGGCAGATGAGAAAAGGAGGCATAAGGAATTTTAGGTTGGGAATGAAGTCATGGTTCATTTGTGAAAGGAGTGATTTACAATTGGTACATATAACAAGTTGAAAATGAAGAAGTTTGGGCCATGTAAGATACTGAAGAAGCATGATTCAGGAGATGTCTATGAAGTAGAATTGCCTACTGAGATGAATATTTCACTAGTATTTAATATTTCAGATCTGATAGATTATCATGAAGGGTGCATTGAAGATGAGATCACACAAGCATAGTGGAGTATTCTAGCAATTACTTCAGCTACCAAGGAGGTTGATGATATACTAGATAGTCGTGTTGGCAGAAGCACAAGGAATAATATATATAAAGAATATATGGTCAAATGGAAAGGATGACCTATTGAAGATTCATCATGGCTGACAAGGGAGGAGGTTAACCATCTTGGTTTTCCTCTTCACACCTAAGATGTGATAGGATCACTTCTCAAATTACCCAGGGTGTCTGATGCAGGAGCATCCTAGGTGTAAGAGAAATCTTGCATCACCCAAAAAATATTTCTAGTTTCTTTTCAATAAGGGCTATCTTGTGCAGAGCTTCTATTTATGGAAACTTACTATTTTTAGTAAGTTGGTCATATGAACTCAGAATGTCTTGATTTCACAGCTGGAGGTTTATCTTAGTCATATCAGCCTACCAGTTGAGTTCCATTGCCATATCATCTGTATCAGTGAAGTTATTGATATTTTTGGGTATAAAATATTTGAACTCAATTTTGAAGGCCTTAGAGGCTTTGGATCATGATCGACCCCAGACTGATTGGAGCTTGCATCAGTTGGGCACTATAGATCAAGTCCTCTCATTCCTGAAAAGTGGTTATAATAGAAAAATAGAGCTACGGTTAAAAATTTATGGCCTTCGGAAGTTGGGGTACCTAAAAAAATATTTTGTAATTATTTTGAGTTGACCCTATTGTAAAAAGAATGAAAATAAAATAATTCTTAGGATAGTTGGCCTTAAGGGCTAAATTTTTGGAACCTTCTCGGGCAGTGGAAATTGCCTATATAAGGAAGGCCCATAGTATTGTCTAGGGTAGTTTAGAATAGTTCTGGGTAGATCTGGGTAATGATTCGAGGCTTTGTCCTATAGAATATTGTAAGGAAAAATGCCCATGTGGCTCTACATATTGCAATTCTAAAAATTTTAATTCCACATTTGTGGAGATAATAAGAAGCCCATTTTATGTTCTTGTAAATTGTTGTTGTTTTTCTATTTCTGTTATGTGTTTTTGGTATTAAGGGGAGCACCCTTCATCAATTTGGCTTGGGAGCATATCAGATAGAGCTACACCAAAGGGAGATCCTCTCCCTGATCCTATGAATAATATGCATCTGAAGAAGTTCTATAGATGAGAATCAACAATACCTGTGTCCAGTAATTCATGATCCTAAAAAAATCTTTAAAATTATATATGATCCTGAAAAAATCCTAAAAATAATATGATCCTACAAAAATCCTAAAATTTGTAAAATGTCATGAAAAAATTATCATCTTGGTGAAAACCTGGCAAACAGGCACCTTGATGATGAAAAAATAATTGAAAAAGAAAAAATGCAATAAAAATTTATCCAATGGTGAAAACCCGACAATAGGCACCTTGGATAAGTACCATGGTGAAAACCACTTGTCAGCACCATGTGTAGTTCACCTAGATCCATCGTCTATCAGAATAGTTTCTCTTATCCATCCCTTCATTCCCCTCCTATATCTTTGCAGGAGGCTAACCAAGTTCACCTTCCATCTCACTCACTTTGCACATAGTCACCTATGTAGCTGACCCATTTTTCTTGAGCTCCATTGTGATCGCTGACACTCTTTCAGACCCATTGACCACATGCATTCTATCACAAACATATGGAGACTAATTACCCTTGTTATTTGATCTATTGTTTTTTCCTTGACACATATAAACAACCTTGAATCAAGCATCATTGGCCCTTCAGGATACATCTTTCTAAGATGACTCATCCAATCCTAAATCTAAGTATCAACTTTGTTCTGGGAAAGAACTATGGACCGAATGTTTGCTTGGTCGTGAGGCCTTCTTTTTGTTTTATCTTTTGTGTTCAATCACACCTATTTTGGATGACCTAGATCTCCATATCTTGGTTTGTTGAGATAGGTTTTTTGGGTTGATTCACAACTTTTTTGTGGTATGATATGTCTGTATGTTTGAGTGTCTTGCCCATGCATCTGAGTTGTGTTATCCTTGTTTATCTAGCATGTGGTACATGATTCCTATGCAACATCAAAATCAGATATGGTCTCCCATGTTGACACAATGATAGTCTACATTTAGATTCATTTTGCATTGGAGGCCTTCTTTTATTCACTTCCTCTACCCTCACCCTTCCTTTTCAAGAAAATTGTCAAAATTTATTTTTTGCTCAATTTTCTCGAGGGGGAACATCCTCTTCTTGTTGTTGCTTAGGCACAACTCTTGGGGCATCTTGTTTTCTTCTTCTTCTTTAACACGATGCCAATTTCGACACCACATCAAAGAGGGGCAAAATGTAGACACCTAAAATTGTCCATTTGCATTCTAATATTAATTTTTATTAATATTTGCCCTTAACATTATAGTTGATTTTTATTAATTAACTATATTATTATATTCCTCTAATTATTTAATTTAATTAAATAAATTCATTTTCCATTTTCATTCTAATATTACTTTTTATTAATATTTTTCCTTAATATTATAGTTGATTTTAATTAATTAACTATATTGTTATATTCCTCTATTTATTTAATTTAATAAATTCATTTTCCCTTTGTATTTAAATTCTATTTAAATACTTTAATATATTAAACTCAATTTAATATATTATCCCTCCATTTCCTTATATAAAATAAATTTTATTAATTTTACTCCCTCACTAGCCTAAAATTCTTCTAAGCTATGTTTAAATTAAAAATCATTTTAATTTAACCCATTTTCCTCTTTTTCTAAACTTACCTTTTTTTCTAATATTCCTCTAATCTTAATTAAATGGTGGATTACTTCTAATCATGTGCACAATATCCTTTTCCAAGGTGGCCACCTCTCCATCTTTTTTCTCCACCAATCATTTTCAAATCCCTTTTTCCCTCTCAAATAAAGTTTGACTTTTGCCACTTCACCTTTTTCAAGCCCTACCTAACATAATTTTGGATCTCCTATTCAATGCTTCTCCCGTTTTTCTTTTTTCCTCCCCACTTACAGGGATGGATCCTAATTATATAATCTTATGAACAGTTGCAGAGGTTGGGGGAGTTTCTTCCCGTGGAGCAACTTCCCTTCTCTAATGTTCGGGTAAGATTAATAACTATTTAATTTAATTAATTAGGTAGGTAGTTTCACTTGTTCATGAAAACCAACTTACCACTTACCGCAAAAAGAATATTAAATAATTTAACTCCACCTATATAGTTTTATTATTATTATTATTATTATTTATATAATTAATAGAAACTAACTCTTATATAAATAAAATATATATGGGTATACTTCTCAAGGAAGTCACTAATCCAATGGCAACTTGGGACCCCTTACAAACTAGAGGTCTTGAGTTCCACTCCCACCTTCTATACTAAAAAGACATATAAGAGAGAGAGAGAGAGAGAGACTATAAAGTAGGAGTAAATATAGGAGTAGGTAATTAGTTTTATTTACTTTTATATTCTATTCTTTTGTTTTATTACTTTGCTTTTTTTATATTTATCTAAAGCCACATTATACATCAAATACATAGAATCGTGATTATAGCAAACACTCATAAGAACATAATTACAAACACATCAATAAACAAATATATATAGGTATGCATATACGTGTGCACCCATAATAGAGAGAGAAAATAACATCATTATCCTACATATCTCATAACCAAATAAATGAGACCGACATCAAAGGTTATATAAAATAAGGAACTCAAATCAACCCAAAACCAAACCAAGAGATTGGGCAAAATAATCAAAACTATAGGGTTTTTCTATGTGTGAACTATGGAACATCTCTGAACAACAACAACAATCAAGGATTTTGAGGGATCTCTCAGACCTTTGAAGCCAAGTGGAGATGATGCCCGGTACTTGCAAGTCTGCATCACCGAGAAGAGATACATGTGCATAGATACACAATAAGACATATGCAAACAAATGACCAGGATTGATACATCATGTGGACCTCAACTAAGTGAGTAACTATGACTTCATCCTGAGTCATGAAAACACATCAATCACATATGAAACATGAGACATCATATATAGTAATGGTTAGATTCAAATCCCTGGGTTAGCTCTACTTCCTCATAAACATATAAAGATAAATGATTAATAAACATTAAACATTAATCATAAATGAGTGTATCTAAACATCTGATAAGCATATCATCATCCATAAACATAAATGTAAACATATATTTCTAATCATCATAATGCAAAATATCCAAATCAAAGAGTCAAAGTATAGTCATCAAAGAGGGTATTACAGGGTGCTCTTGTTTTAGCTCATTGAGGTTGTAGTGAAAATTACTTATTTTGTTGCATTTAAAATTACTAACATCTAATGTGATTGTTTGGTATTTTGGTGTTTTATATTTGCAACAAATAGGTCTATATTTTCATTGCATACACAACCAATAAAACATTTGGGAGCTCTTTAATTGTGATGCACAATTGTTCAGCCATATGATATGTTGATATAGTTCGATATGCCCCTACTAGCCAAATCATTGTAGGAAAGTTTAAAGAAATCTTTCACAATCTCTGTAGAATGTGTACGACCATCACTGATATAAAAATAATATTCCCCCAATATCTTCTTACTCTCCTCTATACTATCATGTGCATGCATGAATGCTATATGCACAAATATAACAACCTAAATATGGGAGATGTAATACTTTGATTGCACTTGTTCTATGGTTTTATTATGTAGTTCTTTGCAAATTCAAAAACTAAAATGATAGTATCAAATGGGATGCATCCATGAATAACTTGAATCACAAATCCCACTGTCAAGCTCTATGAGTATTCCTTTCATATTCATACACTATTTTCTCATGTCAAATGTCCATAAAGTGATAATCTAGAATATTTTCAATGATCAATTCACATCATTTTTCTTATTTTCCATCCTTTAGATTGTAGGTCATGATCTTACATTTTCCAAATTCCACTATTTCATTCCTAATTGCATGTATACCCTCCATATGTTGACAAATTGGAAAATTTTTCAAGTCACCATGATTAATACACATGCCATCCAAGCATGAGAGCGTGTAAAATAGCTGACCATTCACTCTTTCACATAAAATTATAGATATCAAATCCATCAGAGATCTAGGTGGATCCTTTATTTACATTCCTACAAAGCAATGTAGAATGCAAAGCTACACATATATGTCGATAAAAATTATTAGCCATTTCAAAATATCTTTAACTAATTTTAATTTGAGGATACTTTTCTACAAATTTGACAAAAACTTGTGTTTGAGTTGAATCTAAAAAATGCTTCATATGTGGATCACAAATTCAACCACCAATCCTCCTTAAAACATCTCCTTGATTAGGATACATCCACATATTATTCTTCCAAAAAATTTTGATTAAGGATCTTAAACATTCAACAATTTCTTTATCTTTTCATGGTAATGTACTAGAGAATGCCCATAACTCATTACTTTTGGATCCTCCACTCTTTGATGCCTTCCCATATCTATCATTAGATACTTTCTATTTATTTTAAATTCTTTAATTGTCTTTCTAATAAGTTAAAATTTATAGGTTTGAGTGCTTATTATTGTTGATGTGAGTACACGTTCTGTGATATTACTATCTTTCATGCTTGATGTAGAGCCCACACTCTCATATGCACTCATCAAGATCTTTACAATAGATTTACCACTTTACCCATCCATCATTCTTGGCCCAAGAATATTCATGATGAGCCTAAATTTTATATTTCTCATCATTTCATTAAATAATTGATGTCTTTTACTCACATTTAAATTCTTAAAAAATAATATTCAAATTCAGTTAACACATCTTTGACAAGTACTCTTAGGAATCTTATCAACCATTGGTTTCAAATTTTAGTATCAATATAAATCAAATACCTGGGCTATATATACAAAGAATTAAGAGGTGTTCTCAATTTTTGAGTAGGATAAACATTAGGAAAGTCAACAACATTAGGGATTGATTGTATGCCTTCAACCAAAGGTGATGTACCTTGAACTTGAGATGTAAAAGTTAGTGTACATTCAACTTGAGATGTGGAAGATGGACCCTCATCAACTAGAGATGTTATAAATGATGCATCTTCAACTTGATATGTTTTAAATAGCATGCATTCAACTTGATACAAAGGTGTGCCTTCACCTTGAGATGTACAACATGGTTTTTCTTCAACATGAGATAATCATGTGCCATTAAATTGAGATGTAGAGAACAATGTGCCTTAAACATGAAATGATGGTATGCCTTCAACTTGAGATGTTATAGATGATGTGCCCACAACTTTTCAATTAATATTGTTTGTTTTCACGAAGGTTTTGCATCTATTTCCTTTTTGCTACCAATTCCAATTCTCTATTATAATTCATTGATATTTCATGTTACTCTTTCAAAGGCATGTTATCTTGTATGGTATGTAATTTTCTTCCTTCATGAAGTTTCCCCATTTTCATTCTTCATTTCATGCCCTTCCGATGTTAGAATCTTTGGTCATTTCCTCAACATGATGATGAATTATACATGTGTGAAAAAGTAAGACATATATATTAGTTGATAATTTTAAATTATAGAATGTGCCTTCACAAATGAAATTATTCATTAAAATTTCCAAATTAGCTTCAAACTCTTCAAAATTTTGATTTTTTACACATCTTCCTTCTAATCCAAAGTTGAATTGTAAGTAACACTAATACAATAAGTAAAATTATGAGAATAACAAGTCTATATTATCAATTGTAAATAAAAAACTCAAATAAACATTTGAATTTCACAAAAACATGAAGAACCTACCTCAAATGATAACTTTGGATTAAAAAAAAATGAATTATCCACTTCTATGTTGTATAGTGAAGAAAAATGTGGTGAAAAGGTGACAGAATATATTTATTATGCTTGATAAAAATACCAACACCATGAAAAACCATTTGTTTTTCTAATAATGCACACAAATCAGACAAGAATCAAAGAATGTGGGTCTGAATCAAAGGTCCCTTGGAATTTTTACCATTTTTATTGTATAATATATGGTTCATGTCATATAGTATTCATGAAAAAGCAATGTAATGAATCATTTTTCCTATTTTTATACATCATATATGGTGCATTCCATATATGACATGAACCATATAGGATCCATGCAAAAATCACTCCCTCTTTGTTTTACTTTCCCTCTCCTTACCACTCTCTTTCTCTTAAAATATAAACCTTGAAACCTAAATCATAGAACTGTTATCATATTTTTATTCACCTTTGGAGACCTAGTTACTAAATGAGACTACTGTACCCTAGTTTGAATTATTAGTGGTCTTTCTTAAATTTGTGTTCATTTCATTGTAAGGTACATGAAAGAAAAAAGAAATGATCTACATCTAAGCATTACATGTATATGTACCAATGTCTTAAGTGGGCTATACAAAAGGGAAGAATTGAGAAGACCATTTGTTTGAGCTCACATAGGCCGTGAGCATAGCCATTATCAAAATTGCATAAATAAGTGCAGACATACATAAAATGATTAGTGTAAATACAAGGGTACCAGACATTGCCTGGTAATGAAGTCTTGATCTAGTCCTATCCAGTGTGCTCTTGTGATCCAAAACCTGCAAAGAAGAGAAGAAGAGATGGGGGTTAGATCTAATGGATTTAGGCAATGTATGGTAAAATAATATTTACACACATGCATATATACACTCAGTCATACACCTCTGGAAAGGGTTGTGCTCAGGGCATGTGCACTAAGGAGGCTGCAGAAATAAAAAGAGATACCATTGTTTTCACTAACTTGTTTGTTCCATGTGCAGATACAAAAGAATTTGATTCACTATTGTTTACCTCATTAGAATAATCAAAGTACTAAGAGGATGGTCTTCCCAAAAGACCATCCTAGAAGTATAGTGATTATCTGTACAAAAAAATCCAAAGGTACTGGGCATCCAAATGAATGACGCCCACCTATGATGCAGGCCATACCAGGAAAACCTCAAATTTCCTTAGCAGGGACTGCATCACAGGCCAAGAACACCCATGATCACCAAGGCAACAACTAGATGATGCAGTATCATTGGGACAATTAAAGGTCATAAAGACAAACCAAATGAAACATGGTAATCATTGGTTGATTCAAAGGAGCATACACCATCAACATGTCAGAAGGGGTACACAGATTTGCATACTAAGGAAAGGTACATCATAACATGAGCATGTTCAAAATCAACATTATGGACCAAGTACAAAAGGATTCCAATTGATAAATCAATGGCAAGGCATAGAGATCCAGCCAATAAGGGTAGTATTAATATAGCAATAGCATTAATGTTTCATGAATATCTGTAACATCTATGCTAAACAAATAGATGCATAATGCCAATCAAGGTTGCAATCCAGCTTGGCTACAAAATTAAATAGCAATTAGATTTAAAGGAATGATTCAAATCTTGTCACAAAGATCACAACCTGTGAAAAGATCAGCAAATCCACATCAAAGCATGGAACCAAAAATAATAGAGGTCATTAATGAGATGGCATAGGTAGTAACAAAGGATTTAGCATGACCGAGTGATAACTGATAATGCCATAGATAGCTCATGGTGTCTCTAGATCAACATAATGCTAGGGTCCATGAGCATATACAACGGTTCATAGACCCGATGAATGTTCAAATAATAAATGCCCTATATGCTCATGAGTTGTGCATGAAGAGGAAAAAAAATGCCATAGATTTATAGTCCACAAGCTACATCGAATGAATGCATGGATGCTCAGATTTGGTGCTCACGGCCCCAAGATTGGCAATAGTGAACTGTAAAGATTTACATTCACGTGCTATAAAGGAGGAAGCATAAATAATGAGTAAAATCATATCGCTAGTGATATACAGTGGATTCATATACAACATGTACATGTTTACAAGCCTTTTTTCAAGGCACCCAATCATCAATAAGACTCAACTCATCAAATATGTAAAACAACAAACAATCAAGAACCCTCAGGTCTCAAACATTGTGCAAAAGGATATGATAAGTAAGTTTGCAGGCCGGTCATCATGAAATAGTGCAACAAGAAGAGATCAATCAAAGCATAGGTTCACAGTTTGTGCTTGATAAAAATGTGAGGATACATAGATTTTTATCAATGGTGTTTTCAACATCAAGTGCCCCAAGTATAGATAACAAATATGAAATGCAAATATATACCATTACGATGATCAAATATATAGAGTTTGAATGCCACCAGTGCCCCATCAAAACATATTCGTCAAGAATTAACAACAAGGAATACATGTGATGTCATGCCCTAGCTCAAAGGCTTGAATAGTTTTAAACAGAGTCACATGACCCAAATTCAAACAATGAATCCGACAAGAAAATCACCAGTTTCTAGCCTGTAGGCTGTGATAAAGGAACAATGAAATAACACCAGCAAATGCATAAGAAAATTACAATGGTGTTGTATGCCAATCAGATTAAAAATTCAACTCACGGGCTCCACAAGAAATGAGCACTAGTGATGAAGAGGTTACAACACTATTAAGCATAGAGCATTGTACTAAAATGAATATAATAGCAAGCCACAAAATGTAATGAGCCTGATTTCATTCAACAAAAGTGGAACCAGTGGTTTAGGTGCTCATGGGTCACTGGCTTCTAGACACAGAGGTGCCCTAGCTTAGAGGTCGTGAACATGATAAAATGATACCAATAGTTCAATAAAATATATAGTGCTTCTAGGTACAAAGATGCCATTACTTTTAAATTAAATGCGGAGGTGAATACAAATAGTGCCATCAGTTGTGCCCTCAAAAATGCAGAGGGATGAATCAATAGAACCAAATACAGGCATATCACAGTGGCCTCGAAACCCAAAGTGAAATAAAAAAAAGGGTTGCAGAACCTACCTCCAATAACAATGCTTCAGAGATCAAAAGGCTCCCAAAATTGGAATGTTTCCAAGCCAAGCTCAAAGACTAAATGTAGGAGTGCTAGTGGAGGTAGAAAATTTCCAAATTCCGAATGGGGAAGTCTGAGTGCCAATGGTTTCTTTCTTTTTGTGAAGGAGGGTTTTGTAAATGATTAATTATGTTGTTTCTCCCCTTTTTGGGTTGAGATTTTATTAATCATTTTCATTTTTGGTGCTATTTGAAATAGGTGGGTTTTATTTGTTAAGATGTAATGTTTTAAAATATGTTTTCCCCTATCTTGTATTGGGTTGAGAGCTATTTTAAAATATAATTAAATCCACATATTTTGGCATAGGGGTAAATTTAAAATGTAAATGTGAAAGTCATTACCTATCTCCATTATAAATTCTAACAATGGTATTTTATAAACCATTATCAAAATACTATTTTTAGTGCATGACTTAGAGACGGCAGGGTTATTCCTTTGACCACCTCTTTTAGGAGGTTCACTTTTTCCACTACCCGTATAAACTCAAGAATTTGAAATCTGAGTTTAAAGAGGCAGCTTTCAGGCCCTATATGCAGATGTTTTGAATTTTTGGGACATCAAGCAGGCTTATGTAGATTCCTAGGTTTAGTTATATACATCTCACTTATGTGACTGAGGGTAACTCTTCATTCTCTCTCCCATAGATTGAGGGTGTTGTAGCTCTGAGAAACACAATTTTGTACTTGGCTTCTTTCAGTAATACAGAAATAGGTCCTTCTTATCTTATGTGATTTTTGAGCTTTTCATTGAGTTTTCTATGCTAAGGTTATTGTGATATGGTTGTATCCTTAACTTGTATGCTGATTCAATTAAGAATTTAGAAATCTTTCTTGGCTTTGAAGTGTTGGTTTGTGTACAAAATGGAATCAAAATTGTGGAAATATCTTCCCTTTACATTTTCTAAGTACCTTACTAGTTCTAAGCAGTTTGAATTGATAGGATCAAGTTGTGGGTTTTAGTTTCTTTTCATCTATTTTATAAGCTTGCATCATTGTGGATCTTCTATCAATTTGGTGGATCACCTAGTTTTAGTTTTAATTTCATGTTTTCTCTCTCCCTTTTCCTCTAGATTTTAGTTAAGTTTTAGGTGATTCAAGGGGAAGCTGGCCTCTAATCCAAAGGTCTACTTTCTGATAGGTTACCCATAGCCTAAAATTAGTACCATGTTTCATGGGATTGCTAGGTTCACGCTTAGCCATACTTGGGTGCAATCCTTAGTGACAACATTTTTTGGCATGCCTGGTGGGACAGTGATGTTTCCCATCATTCACTCATATTTTGGCATGATCCTTAGTGCAATCAGCCTTTAAAAGGTATTTTTTTCCAAATGCCATGGCGACTCTGAGAAAAATCTACTGGTTTAAGCAGTCCAAGTGCTAGTAAGTTTCATAAAATCCCCTTTTTACCATCTCATTTGATGAGTAAGCATGTCAATTACTAAAGCATATTCACCCTATCACCCCCCATACCATGAGAAAGCTATCCATGTGTCAGCATTCATGTCATATCAAGCTGGCCAAGAAGTAACATATAGCCAAAGTGGCCCACCAACAACAAATTTCTAGCATGCGCCACCATACCCTCCCACCCAGCATTAAACATCCTGACATCATTCCTATGAAGCACCCTATGAAGATCACCATTACAATCCTTAGAATCAATCCTAACCAACTTTAGATACAAACTCCAATGATTGGTTGGCAAATTTTCTAGAGGAAATGAGCTCTTTCATGAAAGACTCTGCAAAGATGAGGTCTCAGAAAGAGGAGCTCTCAAGACAGTATATGGATATGGTGGCTCAAAAAGAAGGGATCTCATGGAAGCTAGAGAACATGATAGAAAATTATGAGTAGACCCTTGAAGAAAAGAACTAATTGATCTTGACACAAGAAAAGGCCTATGAGAAAATCCTTGAGGATCATCAAGAATTAATAAGGGTCATCTATCTTATAGCTACAAAAACTGAGAAGGATCTCCAAAAAGAGTTAGCAAAAAATGATCAGTTGATGAAGAATCTATTGGCACAAGCACCAAGACAATGAGATCAAGAAGTCATTGCTTCCCCAATGAAAGAAAGCTCATCAGATCCACTAGAGGGTAATAAAAACTTAATGCAGTCTTGGAGACCCTCATGGACCATGTATCCAGATTTTGTGATGCCAACTCTTCTTAAGGAGGAGATCCAGGAGGAGATGCCTCATGTTGCTAAAGAAGACCTAGAGGCTTTGTAGACCAGACAGGAGGCTCACAAGGTTCAAATCCCAAAATTATTTCCTGGTAATTCCACTAGTACTTCTATTGAAATCCAAGCTTTAGGATTTCTCCTTTAGTTTAGAATACTAGTCAACAGGGGTCTAATCTCCATGATTTTTTAGAGCCTATTCATGACCCTATCTTAGTTTTCTAGCCACCTTATTTTATTCCAATAGAAGAGACACCTAAGAGGCTTGACTTCCTAAGTGGCAATCAGCCCGTCCTCCAATAGATAAAGCCTTATGAGCCAATCCATGAAGAGACCCTTACATCTCATAGCATTTTAGGCCTCCAAGAAGAAGATGATTCTTGTCTTTTAGGTGTACTTTTCTATAATGATCATGAGGAACAAGTAGGTTTTCTACATGTTGATGAATTAAAGTAGCAATGAAAGGGACAGGGAGAAAGTGAAGAAGGTGAGATCCTAACTGATTTATTTGAGGAGATTCCTTCTTATATTGAGCAAGATGAGGTAGTGCAAGATTTTCTAGTTGAGTTCATTGATTGTGATAAGAAAGATGATATAACTGTTGCTAACTTAGAGAAATAAGATGATTTTGATTTGATAATTGATACTTTCTACTCCACTCTTATTGATGTTCCTCATCCTCCTAAAATAGTTAATAGCTTGCATGTTCTTGAGGAAGAGTTTATTTTTTAAGGGTTAATGTTGTCCCAGTTATAGAATCAGTGACAATGCAGATATGCAATAAAGTGGTGGATGAATATCAAGAATCATGTTTCCTAGACCATGATGAGGGGCTAGTGACTGTTAAGGACCTGAGACAATTTGATACCTTTGATGAGCTATTAGATGCACCAACTGATGAAGAGGATGGTCCTCTAACTGCAGAAGAAGAAATGGAATGTCAGGCCATCATTGAGGGGCATAATTTTGATCAACATGCTGAAGACATTCATAATAAAAATGTTGAACAAGATAAGACAATCAGCATACAAGGGCCCAGTTTCATACTTTGAAGGGGGTGTCCTATTAGATATCTAGCTCAGGTGGGGTCAAGTGGGATGTCCATACTCAAGGATTCAATAGAGGGTGATATCAGAAGTCCATTCCTTGGTGACCAAGAGCTTGCTCAGTCTCATCAAACTCCCTGGGAGGACATCACCTATTATCTAATCAAGGTTAGTAATATGGACTACCAATTTCAAGGATGGATATGCCAAGTAGTTTAGCTCATTTTTATATTCCATTTTCTCCTTGTTGGCATCAAGTGTGCAAAGTATAATACCCTAAGGAGGATGGGGAGTTATTTCAATAGTCTAGTCAATGGATTTGTTTGACCAGTTTGCTGATACTAGTTAGAGTAAGTGTAGGGTAGAAGTTTTGTTTTCTATATTCCCTAAGTTCTTTAGCACAAGTTTTCTTTTAGCTTTTAGTTTTGAGTTTGGTTTTGAGTAGCAATAAGCCAAAGCAGTCTATCTTAGGTAGTTAGTTTCAGTTTTGTTGAAGAGAAGGAGGTTTGTTTGATAGCAGGCTAAGTTTAGTTCTGGATTATGAGATTATGTGCCCAATGGATTTAAAGCCAACTGGTTAGGGTGTTTAGCAGGCAAGCACTCAGTTGAGGTCACCAAAATGTTATCATATTTTTACTCACCTTTGGAGACCTAGTTACTAAATGAGACTATTGTACCCTAGTTTGAATTATTAGTGGTCTTTCTTAAATTTGTGTTCATTTCATTGTAAGGTACATGAAAGAGAAAATAAATGATCTACATCCAAGCATTGTATGTATATGTACCAATGTCTTAAGTGTGCTATACAAAAGGAAAGAACTGAGAAGACCATTTGTCTAAGCTCACACAGGCCATGAGCATAGCCATTATTAGAATTGCATAAATAAGTATAGACATACATAAAATGATCAATGTAAATACAAGGGTACTAGACATTTCCTAGTAGTGAAGTCTTGATCTGGTCCTATCCAGTGTTCTCCTATGATCTAGAACCTTTAGAGAAGAGAAGAAGAGATGGGGATTAGATCCAATGGACCTAAGCAATGTATGGTACCATAATATTTATAGATATGCATATATGAACTTATTCATACACCTCTAGAAAGGGTTGTGCTTAGGGAAAGTGCACTAAGGAGGCTGCAGAAATAAAAAGAGATACCATTGTTTTCACTAACTTTTTTGTTCTATGTGCAGATACAGAAGAAGATGATTCACTATTGTTTACCTCATTTAGATAATCAAAGTACTAAGAGGATGGTCTTCCCAAAAGACCATCCTAGAAGTACAATGATTATCTATACAAAACAATCCAAAAGTGTTGGGGATCTAGATGAATGACGCTAACCTGTGATGTAGGCCATACCAGGAAAACTTCAAATTTCCTTGCAAGGGACTGCATCACAGGCCAAGAACACCATTGATCACCAAGGAAACAACTAGATGATGTAGTATCAATGGGACACTCAAAGGTCATAAAGGAAAATCAAATGAAACATGGTAATCACTAGCTTATTCAAAGGAGCATACACCATCAACATGTCATAAGGGGTACATAGATCTTCATACTAAGGAAAGGTACATCATAGCATGAGCATGTTCAAAATCAGCATTATGGACCAAGTACAAAAGGGTTCCAATTGATAAATCAGTAGTAGGGCATAGAGATCCAGCCAATAAGGGTGGTATCAACATAGCAATAGCATTGATGTTTCATGAATATCTATAACATCTATGCTAAACATATAGATGCATAATTCCAATCAATGTTGTAGTCCAACTCGACCACAAAATTGAATAGCAATTAGATTCAAAGGAATGATTCAAATCTTGCTACAAAGATCATGGCCTGTGCAAAGATCAGTAAATCCACATCAAAGCATGGAACCAAAAACAATAGAGGTCATTAATGAGATGGAATAGGTAGTAACAAAGGATTTAGCATCACTGAGTGATAATCGATGATGCCATAGCTAGCTCACGGTGTCTCTAGATCAGCATAATGTTAGGGTCCATGAGAATATACAATAGTTCATAGACCTAATGAATGTTCAAATAATAAATGCCCTATATGCTCATGGGCTATGCATGAAGAGGAAAAACAATTCCATAGATTAATAGTCCACAGGATACATCGAATGAATGCATGGATACTCAGATTTAGTGCTCACAGCCCCAAGATTTGCGACAGTAAACTATAAAGATTTACATTCACGGGCTATAAAGGAGGAAGCATAAACAAGGAGTAAAATCATACAACCATTGATATACAATAGATTCATATACAACATGTATATGTTTGCAAGCCTTTTTTTAAGGTACCCAATCAAAAATAAGACTCAGCTCATCAAATACATAAAACAACAAACAATCAAGAACCCTCAGGTCTGAAACATTATGCAAAAGGATATGATAAGTAAGTTTGTGGGTTGGTCATCATGAAACAATGGAATGAGAAGAGATCAATCAAAGCATAGGTTTGCAGGCTATGCCTGATAAAAATGTGAGGATACATAGATTTTTATCAATGGCATTTTCAACATCAAGTACCCCAAGTATAGATAACAAAGATGAAATGCAAACATATACCATTACAATGATCAAATATACAGAGTTTGAATGTCGACAGTGCCCCATCAACACATATTCATCAATCATTAATAACAATGAATACATCTGATGTCATGCCCTAGCTGAGAGGCTGGAATATTTTTAAATAGAGTCACATGACCCAAATTCAAACAAAGAATCCAACAAGCAAATCACCAATTTCTAGCCCATGGGCTATGATAAAGGAATAATGAAATAACACCAAAAAATGCATAAGAAAATCAAAATGGTGTTGTATGCCAGTCAAATTGAAAATTCAACTCTCGGGCTCCACAATAGATGAGCACCAGTGATGAAGAGGTTATGACACTATTAAGCATAGAGCATTGTACTAAAATAAATATAACAAGCCACAAAATGCAATGAGCCCGATTTCATTCAAAAAAAGTGGAACCAATGGTTCAGGCACTCACAGGTCACTAGCTTCTAGACACAAAGGTTCCCTAGCTCAAAGGTTGTGAACATGATAAAATGATACCAACAGTTCAGTAAAATATACAGTGCTTCTAGGTGCAGAGATGCCATTACTTTTAATTAAATCAAATGCGGAGGTGAATAAAAAATAATACCATCAGTTGTGCCCTTGAAAATTCAGAGGGATGAATCAATAGAACCAAATATAGGCATATCATAGTGCCCTCAAAACCCAAAGTGAAATCAAAACAAGGGTTGCGGTACCTACCTCTAATAACGGTGCTTTAGAGATCAAAAGGCTCCCAAAATTGGAATGTTTCCAAGCCAATCTCGAAGACTGAATGTAGGAGTGCCAGTGGAGGTAGAAACTTGCCAAATTTTGAATGGGGAAGTCCAAGTGCCAATGGTGTCTTTATTTTTGTGAAGGAGGGTTTTGTAAATGAATAATTATGTTGTTTCTCCCCTTTTTGGGTTGAGATTTTATTAATCATTTTCATTTTTGGTGCTATTTGTAATACATGGGTTTTATTTGTTAAGATGTAATGTTTTAAAATATGTTTTCCCCTATCTTTTCTTGGGTTGAGAACTATTTTAAAATATAATTAAATCCACATATTTTGGCATAGGGGTAAATTTAAAATGTAAATGTGAAAGTCATTGCCTATTTCCCTTGTAAATTCGGACAATGGTGTTTTATAAACCATTGTCAGAAAACTATTTTTAGTGCATGACTTGGAGAGGACATGGTTGTTGCTTTGAACACCTCTTTTAGGAGGTTCACTTTTTCCACTACCCCTATAAACTCAGGAATCTGACATCTGAGTTTAAAGAGGCATCTTTCAGGCCCTATATGGAGATGTTTCCATTTTTGGGAGGTCAAGGAGGTTTCATGCAGATTCCTGGGTTTAGTTATATACCTCTCACTTATGTGACTAAGGGTAGCTCTTCATTCTCTCTCCCATAGATCAAGGGTGTTGTAGCTCTGAGAAACACAATTATGTACTTGGCTTCTTTCAGTAATACAGAAATAGGTCCTTCTTGTCTTATGTGATTTCTGAGCTTTTCATTGAGTTTTCTATGCTAAAGTTATTGTGATATGGTTGTATCCTTAACCTATATGCTAATTAAATTAAGAACTTAGAAATATGTCTTGGATTTGAAGTGTTGGTTTGAGTACAAATTGTAATCAGAATTGTGGAAATATCTTCCTTTTACATTTTCTAAGTGTTAGGAATAGTCCCAAGAGATAACTAAGAGGGGGGGGGGGGAGGGGGGGGGCGGGGTGAATCAGTTATCTACAAGTTTTAATTATTTATCCAATTAAGTATACTTAAACATTAAGCATAAAAACAATGAAAGAACACTTGAACACAACACCAATATTTTAGTTACCGGGAAACCCAAATAGGTAAAAACCCCAGTGGGAATTGACACCAACTAATAATATGCACTAGTGTTTTATGATCCTTGTTAGAATATCCTTAACCCCATTAGGAATTGTCTTTACAATGCAATAAGTATAGTGACCTAATCAAGGGTTGAACCCTGTTAGGAGTCTTTTACATATAACCCTGTTAGGGGTGAGGACGCACTATCTGAGAGCACATTACTCAAAGGGGTGAAGACTACAACCTTCTGGATAATAGATACACACTATATCTAAATCTTGGTGAACTATGCTTTGACCTGGTATCTGGATTAGTTCCAATGTATAGCATAAACTCTTTACTTGGTCACATAGACCTTCTATTGATGGATCAACACTTCGCACTCTCTACTCTACTCTTTACAATCAACTATAAACCATGTCTTAGAAATCACAAATGATTACCTATAAATATCTATCCTCCAAATGATATAATCAAGTCAGCCTATTAGAACCACCTTGAAATCATATTAGAGAAACCATAACACACTCCAATAATAATTTTGTCAGCTCTGCTAAGCATGCATCACAAACTTGGACCTATCCAAATCAATAAGTGTAGACGCACGCTGCATACTGTCGGCTCTACCAATTTAACTAATACTTTCTCCACAAGTTGAATTACATCATGCACTCTTAACCAAACATTCATAACTATTTTTTAATCACTAATCCAAGTGTGCATACTGAAATGATGGGCACAACTCTTGAACCAATAAAATCTCTGTCGACTCTTCTGAATAAACATAAGAAACTGCTACTGGTGAATAGAAATTGCATAACTTCACTTCTACTACACATTAGACTCTACATTCATGAATGTAACATCACTAACATGTCTCCATCACATATCCAAAGGCGCAAGGCTCCATGATGACTATACAAACAAACACTCATAGAACACTTCTTGTAACTCTGTCAGGAACACTGCTGACATTAACTACTATATAACTATCTGTACTAATAATTAACCTTTGCATCCATGATATCATATTGATAACATGTCCATGATACTTATACTCAAATGCTACTACATAAGTCTTCCACACATGCTACTTACCATATGTTGTCATCAATGACAAACATACAGTTAGTACTGGCTTGCTGAAAAATCTCCAACAATCTCCCCCTTTGGCATTGATGACAACATATGGAATGAAAAACACCACCAATCCAAATGAGAAATTCTTTTATAACATTCTCCATTTCCTCATCAAAACTCCTCCAAGGATGAATCCTCCATCAACTTTTGCAACTCCTCCTTTCTTCATATTCAATATTGAATATGCTCCCCCTTACCATATATATTCTTCTTTATTCTTCTTTCTTTTCTTGTTTTTCATGAATTTATACTACTCCCCCTTTGACATCAATGGAAAAGGGTGCCAACTAATTTAAGCACTAGTACTACTCCTAAAGTGGAGTATTCAACCATCCATCAGTCCCTAAGGACTGATGCTCTTTCCACTTTCTCTAAGCAGAATCAAGGAAGGGAATTACTCCCAACTTCTCCCTGAGATACTCAAAAGTATCCTTTGGTAAAGGCTTTGTGAATATATCTACTAGCTATTCTTTTGTGCTTACATAATCCAATTTGACTTCTTTCTTTGCCACCTTCTCTCTAAGGAAGTGATACTTAATCTCTATGTGCTTTGTCTTTGCATGCATTATAGGATTCTTTGACATGTTGATAGTGCTAGTGTTATCACAATGAATAGCAATAGGATATTCAATATGAATTCCAAAATCCTTTATCATTTTCTTGATCCAAACAATTTTGGAATAGTTCAAGGCTAATGCAACATACTCTTCTTTTGTTGTTGACTGAGAAATACATTTCTACTTCTTGCTTGTCCAAGTGACAAGTCTGTCACCAAGAAACACTACTCCTCTTGATGTACTCTTTCTGTCATCAATGCATCCTACCCAATCTGCATCTGTATATACATGAAGCTCAACATTCTCTATGTTAGGATACCATAGACCATAATCTATAGTGCCTTGTAGATATCTGAATATTCTTTTTACTAACATGAGGTGACTTTGTTTACGCTCTACTAAAATTCTTCCAACAATGCCAACTGCATTAGAAATATCAGGTCTAGTTTGAGTAAGATATATGAGTTTACCAATCATAGACTTGTACAATGCTATATCTACTACTAGATAATCATCTTCTTTTGTAAGCTTGCATCCTGTTATCATAGGTGTACCCACTGGCTTGCGAGCATCCATCTTGAATGTCTTCAAGATCTCTTTCACATATTTAGTCTGATTTATGATTATACCTTTGTCTATTTTCTACATATTCAATCCCAAAAAGTATTTGATAGGTCCAATCATGATCATCTCAAACTCACTCTCCATCTCCTTAGAAAATTTTGCACTAAGTTTGTCATTACCCCCAAAGATAATGTCATCAAAAAATATAGCTACAAGTAGTAAACCTTCAAATGTCTCTCTTATGAATAGATTACAATCTGTTTCTCCTTTCTTGAATCCAATTTTTGTTAGATATCCATCAAGTCTCTCATACCATGCTCTAGGGGCTTGCTTAAGTCCATATAGGGATGTCTTCAATCTGCATACCATATCAGGTTTATCTGATAAGGTGAATCCTTTTGGCTACTCAATGTATACTTCTTCCTTTAGCTCTCCATTCAAGAATGTTGACTTAACATCCATTTGATAAAATTTGAAGTTTTTGAATGTTGCATAATCTAGAAACAACTTAATGGCTTCTAATCTGCTTACTGGTGCAAATGTGTCTAAATAATCAATGCCTTCTCTTTGCACATATCCTTTACATACTAACCTTTCTTTATTCCTTACTACTATGCAATCTTCATTCATCTTGTTTTTGAATATCCACTTTATTGCAATCACATTCTTATCACTAGGTCTTGGGACTAGTTCCCAAGTATCATTCTTGATAATCTGATCTAGCTCTTCTTTCATAGCATCATGCCAATTTGAATCATTACATGCATCTTCAACACAAGGTTCAATCTGAGATAGTAAACATACCACCTCATTGCTTGCTGAACTCTTTTCTTTTGATCTTTTTGTGACTTTTTTGCCCTGATCTCCAATGATGTTATCCTTAGAATAATATCTAAATGCAAACTTTGGAACTTTAGGTGATATTGTCTCATCTTCCTTCTGAGTTTCTTCTTCACTTGTTTCAGGGTCATTGAATAAGACATCAATACTATCAAATATCTCCTCAACAACTATCTCACTAGTGGAAGGTCTGGGTTCTTCTTCAATTATGGGTGAATAATCATGATATCTTTCTAGAACCATAAAATTTTCATCAATCTTAACATGAGCACTTTCAATGATCTTCTTCAATCTCAAATTAAACATCTATAAGCTTTTCTTTTAGTAGAGTAACCAAGGGAAATACATTCATCACTTCTTCCATCAAACTTGCCTATTTCTTCATCCCTCTTGATGTAGCACTTGCTTCCAAAGATTCTAAAGTATTTCACTATAGGAACATTTCCAAACCATATATCATAAGGTGTCTTGTCCGTGCCAGGCCTCAATTCTATTCTATTGATGGTATAGACATTGTATTGACTGCATCTCTCCAATAGGTGTGAGAAATTTTTCCTTCAATCATAATGGTGCGTGTTGTATCAAGGATGATCCTATTCCTTCTCTCTGCAATCCCATTCTACTAAGGGGTTCTAGGTGCACTCAACTATCTTTTGATGCCATGTTCTTTGCAACACTCATAGAATCTGTCAGAGGTGAATTCACCTCCTCTATATGCTCTTAGACATTTTATCTTTAGTCCAGATTCATTCTCAACCTTGGCTTTGAATATTTTGAACTTCTCAAATGCTTCTGACTTATCTTTGAAGAACGCAACCTACATCATTCTAGTATAATCATCAAAAAAAAAAATGAAATACCTTTCACCATAGTATGATCTTGTTTGAGTTGGTCCACATAGGTCTGTATGAATCAGATCCAATTTGTTCTCTGTTGAATTGTGCTTGCTTCTAAATGAATTTATCACATGGTTTCTCATTGCACATTACCTACAAATAGTATTAACTGGCTTTTCTATGCTAGGTAGGTCTCTTACTACCTTCACATTTCTTATCTTTACTATTTTATCAAAATTGATATGACATAGTCTTTTATGCCAAAACCAACTGTCATCAAGTTTAGAAACAAAACAACTTGCTTCTGAATTAAGTTGAAAAACATTACCTTTAGTCTTTGACCCTGATGCACTCATAACATTGTCCTTGTTGTTAATGATGCACTTATTGTCTTTGAACTCCAACTAATAACTTTTTTCAAGTAACTACTCAACACTAAGAAGGTTATGCTTCAAACCATCTACATAGAGAACATTATCAGTGTTGTTCTTTCCATCCAATGTGATGGCTCCTCTACCAATGACAGGTTTAGGAGTGTTATATCCAAATATAACTATGCCACCATTGTATTTGTCTAGATGAACAAATTCATCTTTATCACTTGCCATGTGATGTGAACAACCACTATCTATGATCCAATATGTCCTTATGTCTACTTGTGAAATCAATGCTAGCTTTTGTTCCTTTTTCTCATCTTCATGATCTATCTCATCATTCATTTTTTATATAATAGCAATGAATCCAATTTCATCTTTAGTTGAAT
Organism: Chamaecyparis obtusa; assembly: GCA_027943335.1. Taxonomy (NCBI): domain Eukaryota; kingdom Viridiplantae; phylum Streptophyta; class Pinopsida; order Cupressales; family Cupressaceae; genus Chamaecyparis; species Chamaecyparis obtusa. The sequence goes on from BSBK01000884.1 coordinate 1,284,330, forward strand.
CATCATTTGATACTCCATCTCCAGCATAGTAACATTCCTTTGTATACTTAGGCTTGTAGTTATTTTTGAACTTCTTAACTCTTGTACGACACTTAGATGCAAAGTGACCAATCTTATTACATAAAAAGCATTTGAATGGTAATTGACCTTCATATTTCCCTTTTTCCTTTCTTTTCTCTTTTAGAAATCATAGAAATGAAATCATCTAGAGCTTTTTCTTCATCATCATCATCAAACTTACCAGAGGTGTTCAAGGATTTCTTACCATGGACTAAAGCTTTGAAGGTTGTCTCACTTTTAGGCTCTGTCTTCAAACTTGATATCTCAAATGTAGCAATCTTGCTGATTAAGGTTTCTCTTTTGAATTTTTTTGAAAATAGCATGGTCTCATCAAGGATGTTTATCTTGCTCTCATATTCTGGTGTCAATGTAGTCATCAATTTATCCATGATGTTTTCTTTTGAAATTTCTCCACCATTATTTTTGATTCCAACAACTGCTTCATTAATCCTTTGATTGTAGGCTCTTATGTTCTCTTCAGGTAGTATCTCCAATGTATCGTAATTTTTCTTCCATGTCTTTTTTCGTGCATTCTTTTCTTGTTTATCTCCTTCAAACATGTCTTCTAGGTGCTTCCATATCTTGTAGGCTATGTCTACTTTCTTTATCTCTGAAAACTCACTATCAGATAAGGCGTTGATAAGGGCTTCTTTGGCTATTGCATTCTGATGGAACAATTATTTATGCTTGTTAGTAGCATCATCCTTTGCAAGATCTTCTAAAGAAGGGATCTTAACTTCTTTGATAGCCACTTCAAAAAATTCAAAAGAAATGCATTGCAAATGTGTCACCATCTTGTTCTTCCAGTCAAGATAATTATCTCCATCAAACTTAGGACTCTCTTTCTTGAAGTATTCCATTTGATCAACCTCAAGCTATTAAAATTTCTCTTTGAGGCACTTGGATCTAATACCAATTGTTAGGAATAGTCCCAAGAGATAACTGAGAGGGAGGGTGAATCAGTTTTCTACAAATTTTAATTCTTTATCCAATTAAGTATACTTAAACATTAAGCATAAATACAATGAAAGAAAAATTGAACACAACACCAATATTTTGGTTATGGGGAAACCCAAATAGGTAAAAACCCTAGTAGTAATTGACACCCACTAATAATCTGCACTAGTGTTTTATGATCCTTGTTAGAATATCCTTAACCCTATTAGGAGTTGTCTTTACAATGCAATAAGTATAGTGACCTGGTCAAGGATCAGACCCTGTTAGGGGTGAGGACATTGTTGGAAAGTTGTCTATACTGAAGTCTATGACTTGATATAGTGTTGTCATTATGGTAATAAAGTCATATAGCAATTTGCAGTCAACACACTTAGTGTAAAGATTAAATTTAGTTAAGTGTTGAAGACTGGATAGTGTACAAAGTTCCTATAGCTCAGAACATCAGCGCACATGTGCATAGATGAATTATGGTATGCACCCTGGAAGTTAAGCTTGTTAGACTATACTTATGCTTAGTCTACGAGTGCATAGATATGCAAAGATATGAAAGTTACAATCAGTTTAAGTTACATAGCCAGTGTGTGCCAGCAGAGAATAGAGCATGGAGCCAACAGTTAGCATTTTGGTTTGCGATTATAATTTAATTTTGTAAAGGCCATGCTCCCATTGTATTTAGTATGCCAACATGTTTATATGTATAATTGTAAGCACGCTTAGGCCAATTCATTTGGAAGTGTTGTTTGTAATTAGTTATAGAGCTAACCTAATTGTTTGTGTGTATGAGCATATAAATATAAGATGCACCCATTGTATTTGGCATGGAAGTAGTGATAAAGTTGTGATAAGAAGAGTAGAGGTATGCGAAGACAACATAAGATGTATTAGATCTTTTCTAGAGGTCAAAGCATTAGCACACCAAAGGAATTGATCTAACAAATAGTGTCACAGTGATAGTTCACCTGTAGATATAGTGTGTATCTAAAATTAGAAGGTTGTAGCATTCACCATTTGATCAGTGAGCTTTAGGACAATGAGTCCACTCCCCTAACAAGGATCATTGTAAAAGACTCCTAACAGGGTCTGACCCTTAACAAGGTCTACTATACTTAAAGCATTGTAAAGCTACTCCTAATAGGGTAAAGGATCTTCTAACAAGGATCACAAAATAGTAGTGCATAATATTAGTGGGTATCAAGTCCCACCGGGGTTCCTCGTAACCATATTGGTGTCATGTGTTGATTTCATGTTCCATGTTTATGTGAATGTTTATTTCCGTACTTAAGCATTTAAGTTCAGAATAAAGATTAAAGGGAAAAGTTAAAATACAGTGAACACTAACTCACCCCCCCCCCCTCTCAATGTTCCCATTCCTAACAATTGGTATCAGAGCTCTGGTCCTCAGCAAAGAAGTTTAACCACTTGAGGAGATCATGGAAAAAGCAGAAATGAAACATTTGAAGAAAAATCTTGAAGCCTCTCTTGAAGACCTGGACAATTCAGAATGAGAAATTGAAGAACTAAAAGAAAAATTCAATGATCCTCAATTAGTTATCAAAAAACTAAGAAAGGATTTGAAAGGACACTCTAGCAAAGATCTTGAAGAAAAGGTCAAGAAGTTGAGTGAAGAAAATGCATCCTTATTAAGTCAGCTTGAAGAATTGGATGACAAACTGATGAACAATCAAGATGTCTATAATGAACAAGTCAAGGAGAATCTTCAACTCAATGAAGAACTAAGGGAAGCTAACTTAGAAATCTTGGAGCTAAGGAATATCAAAGAAAGCTTGGAAACTGAATTGAAAAAGGCAAAGGATCATATTGACAAATTACACACCAGTACTGATTTGGTAGAATCTCAGTTGTATGCAAGAAGAATCAAAGGAGACACTAGCTATATTGGATACAATCAAGCACAAAATCAAATTGAGAATATGTGAGCAAGAAAGGATTCACAAAAGAACTCTATTGATGCTGAAAAGACTAAAGATCAAACCAAAGATAATGGTGGACCACCTAAGAATGAGCACAAGAAAGAAGAACGCACTTGTTTTTCTTGTAATAAGCATGGACGCATTGCAAGGAACTATATAGAGGTAAGACTTTTTAATGGCTATTGTTATTCATGCAATAGATTTGTTCATAGATCTATGAATTGCAAGACTAGTAAGAAGAACATGATTCAACAAGATCAAAGAAATCAGAATTAGACAAATGTAAGAAGTTCTCAGAATGTTACATGTCAGATATGTAACTATAATGGTCACTCAACCAAAACATGTAGAATGGTGACTCATGTCAATTCACCAAGGAATAATAGACCTCCAGTCATTTGTCACACCTGTAACAAGGCTGGACATATCTCAAGGTTCTGTAGATCAAGGATGCAAGGTTAGGAAAGCCCTAAAAAGACCGAAGAACCAGTTCTGGATCCTGAAGGAGAAGTCAAGTTTGTGAAAGCCTCAGTGGATGTGAGCTTGTTTTGGTTAGAAGGAAAGAAGGAAAAAGTTGATGAGAATGTATTGGATGCATCCCTAGTGGAGGCACCCTCTACATCTACATGAATGGCCCTCAGGGTCATAGGGGGAGCTAATTTAGCTCTAGACCCCTGCACAACTAGTATACTCATCCTCAGAGTATGCACCTTTGTACTTAAGCTTTTGGAGTGTATAGGAACCTTCGTGCAAGAGTGCACATGTTGATTGTTAGCGGAGCTCAAGTTTGAAATTTTGAAGTGACAGCCTAGTTTACACGACTTGCATTAATGGTGAATTTATCACTTTAAGTACACAGAAAGTTGTTTGTTCACTCATTACATTTAAATTCAGAGAAATTGAAGAGTAGATTGAGCCTTGGAAGTTGTTGTGAAGATTTGGAGATTGAACTATCAATGTTTGCAGTGCATTTGATCAGTTGCAGAAACCCTAGCTTGTTGCGCCAATTCGGAAGTTGTCAGATTATGTCTAAGTTCAGTTGGAAAGTGATTAACAAGTAAGTCATGGCCACTCCCATTGTTTATGATGTTGCTAAGAAGAAAAGATATGTTTTCAAGAGGCACCCATTTAAATCAACACTAGATGATTTAGAGGGACCTTTCTCTCGCACGCCTATGGGCGTCATGCATGTGGAAGACATAAGGGCTTACATCTACTGTAAGAAAGAACCTGTTGGAATAGATAGGTTAAGGGCACACATGGATACCATGTTGAAATAGGATAAAACATTCATGGATGAATACGCCAAATGGAATGATCACCCTATTGTTGAGTATGCTACGACATATGAATTCTATAAGATAGAATGGATAAAGATCTTATTGGGTAGAATCCATGATGATATATTTTGGATTGGAGATGTTCCAGTAAGAATCACAAGTGATCTAATACATGAGATGATAGGCCTTTCTAGGACAGGTGTCATCCTTCTAGTGGGCAAGGATGTCAGGAAAATGGTAGAACAAGTATGTAAGTCAAGGAGCGATAGGTGCGGCATGACTATTGAGCCGATTGAGCAAGTAGACATCAAATTGATGTCAATGATATTGGGTTACAGATTTCATCACACCAACAGGGTGAATAGTGTGTCTACAAGAACTATTCTACCTACCATCAGAATGGTAAAGGAAGATGGAGAATTCAACTTGTGTGAGATCTTGCGCGCACAGTTGATAGATAACATCAAAGCTATCAAACATGAAAAAACAAAGATATTCAGGTTTGGGTCCCTAATCATCTATATGTACCTTCATATAGTTGGAAGATTTTCATATTTGTATTTGGACAAGTCCATTCCAACAATGCCTCAGATATCCAACAAAGCATCCACATAAAGCACACTAAGAGACTATGTCACATTGGAATTGAAGACCTTTAGAGTCAAGATGCAGATGAGGTATAGGATTCTAGAAAGCATTGTAGAGAAATATAAGGATACAATATGTTTTATGGTGGAGATTGATACTACATGTATGGAAGTTGTTGAACCAAGAACTAAGTGGATTCATCCACTTGGCTATGAGGTAGAAGAATAGGTCCTTGAAGCATATGCGCAGGTACTTCTGACAGCCCCCAAAGATCCTAATGAACCTTGGTGGGGAACCTATGAGGAAAAGACCAGAGAAGTTGATGTAAAGCTTAATAGTGTTTCAACTAAAAGAAAGGTTGCAAAGGTCACTTCTAAGATCTTGAGAATACATGGTGTGTCTCAAGAAGACCTTGATAAAGTAATGGATGAAAATATTGCCTTAGAATTGAAAGGTGGAGCAGAAGAAGAAGAATGAGAAGATCCTAAGTTGAAGAAGATGAAAACTGAATTAGATGACAATCAGAAGGGTAAAGAAGATAATACTCCTTATGTTCCCATAGGTACTATTGATCTTACCACTCCTTCAGAGTATAAGCCTATAGTCAAGAGGAAGAAAGAATCTAGCACTAGTCATCCATCTTCACGAGCACTAAGGAGAAAGAAAAACATTCAAGCACCTCCTAAGGTAGGATTTAGACCAAGCCTTAAAGTACTGAGCACTAGAATTGTTGATGAGGGAAGAATTGATCAAGTAGGGAAGTTTTATGACACATATAGTAAGATTGAAAAATAAGAAATACATAGTATGATTGCAAACATATGATCAAGTTCAAGAAGACAGTCCTTTTGTTGAAAACCTCTATTCCAGATAAAGTATGGGATATTTTAGAAAACCTAAAGAGACAAGAAAATGAAGATGATCTAAGGATTAGAGAAAAGGTATTAGAAGATACTCTGCCAATATGTTCTAAAGAAGAAGAGGCACTAGTATTAAATTTGGTGAAGCCCCACTTAAGGATAAAGATGAGAACTCTACACATTATGAGCAAAGACTATGAGCTGATAATGAAGGAAATAGAGGACTTTAAAAAGGTGTTATTAGAACAACAGATAAAACCACCTACTACGCCCATCACTCATGCACCTAGTAAGAAAGACAAAGAAGCAGAGACCTTCAATGTACCAATGACAGGTCCTCAAGGCTCAACGCCCATAGCAGAAACTCAAACAAAGGTAGACAAGTCTGTGCCCATCTCAGAATCACACTAAGGTAGCACTATTATCATAGATAATGTGGAGATAGCCATGGCATTTATTAGTACTAAAGAAGCTGAAATCTTATGCAGCAATACACCTCCCACTCAACAAGAAGAAGTACTCATAGAAGATGTATTTGATAAGAAAGAAGAAGAAGAGGTAGAAAAGAAAGAAGAAGATACTAATGTTGATCTTGCAAAGGTAAAACAAGAAGTGATGGATAGCACTCCCATCACTCCCTCCTTAGCATTCTTATCAAGTTTGACACCTGACACAAGTAGTTTGGACTCCTGGAAAGAAGAAGACCTAATTAAGTCCAACATCTTGGCTATGGAGAAGGAAAAAGAAAAACAAGTTATGACGAATCCTCTCCTAATAGAATCAGTGAATATTTTGAACAGTTTGCTGCCAGAGGATAAGAAAGTGCTACTAATACATTCAGTTGATGATGTGAGTTCAATCCTCTCACAGTTCAAAAGAAATTTTTCTAGCCTAGAAGAATCTACATCCATAGTACCAGAAGAGAAGTACTTAAAGAAGAGACTCAATGAACTAATGAGAAACTTTGCACTAGAATTGAATTCTCTTAAGTCTGGTCAAGCATCCTTGAAATAATTTTTTGATGAAGGAAGAAGGATCATGGTAGCATGCATGGATCAAGACAAGCTCACCAATGATCATTTCAAGAAGATAAAAGAGGTAGAAGCATTGATTGAGCAGGAGAAAAATTAAATGATAGACACATCCACTGATGTGAACATGTGCAACAATGTCTACCAAGGACAAATAGACAAGATTGAGAAGGAAGAAAAAGAGATAACAAGGATAAGGTCTAGACAAACTCAATTGAGGAATGATCTTGCGCCCTCTTTAGATATCCTCAATCAAAATATAAAGGATATTGATGCCACCATGGTAACTTATGATCATGGTCCCATCAGTGACTTGGAGAAGATGGAGAAGCTTCAATATGCATTATGTGCCCATCTCCAGATAGTTAACTCTCTAAAAACCTTTTGGAAGAAGGAGATCCAGAACCTCAAGATTGCATATTTGGATGTTTTCCCTTAGTGAGTATGTGTAGATACAGTTTTTTGATGCACCTTTGTCATTAATGTCAAACGGGGATTTTTGTATAGAATATAGAGTATATATATGTATAGGGAGATATAAGATTATGTATAAAAATGTATAGAAGACAAAAGTTTTTGTGTTAAGGGATAGTTAGCAACTTGGCCATATTCCTTTGTTGCCATCAATGACAAAGGGGGAGAGATTTTTGGCAAGTTGTATATAATAAATTATATGACTTGATATAGTGTTTTCATTATGGCAACAAAGTCATATAGCAGTTTGGAGTCAGCGCACTTAGTGTAAAGATCATAATCCAGTTAAGTGTTGAAGACTGGACAATGTAGAAAGTTCCTGTAGCTCAGAGCATCAGCACACGTGTGTATGGATGAATTATGGTATGTGCCCTAGAAGTTAAGCTTGTTAGACTATAATTATGCTTAGTCTATGAGTGCGTAAGTAGCTATATAAAGATGTGAAAGTTACAGTCAGTTGAAGTTGCATAGCCAGTGTGTGATAGTAGAGAATAGAGCATGGGGTCGATAGTTAGCATTTTGGTTGGCGATTATAATTTAATGTTGTAAAGGACATGCACCCATTATATTTAGGTTTTCAAAATGTTTATATGTATAATTTTAAGCACACTTAAGCCAATTCATTTGGAAGCATTGTTTGTAATTAGTTATAGGGCTAACGTAATTATTTTGTGTGTATGAGCGTATAAATATAAGATGTCCCCATTGTATTTGGCATGGAAGTAGTAATAGAGTTGTGATAAGAAGAGTAGAGGTATGTGAAGACAACATAAGATGTATTAGAGCTTTTCTAGAGGTCAAAGCATTAACGCACCAAAGGAATTGATCTGAAAAATAGTGTCATAGTGATAGTTCACCTGCAGATATAGTGTGTATTTGAAATTAGAAGGTTGTAGCCTTCACCATTTGAGCAGTGAGCTCTAGGACAGTGAGTCCACTCCCCTAATAGGGATCATTGTAAAAGACTCCTAATAGGGTCTGACCCTTAACAAGGTCTACTGTACTTAAAGCATTGTAAAGCTACTCCTAATAGGGTAAAGGATCTTCTAACAAGGATTAAAAAACACTAGTGCAGAATATTAGTGGGTATCAAGTCTCACCGGGGTTTTTTCCTATTTGGGTTTCTTCGTAACCGTATTGGTGTCATGTGTTGATTTCATGTTTCATGTTTATGTGAATGTTTATTTTAGTACTTAAGAATTTAAGTTCAAAATAAAGATTAAAGGGAAAAGTTAAAATATAGTCAACACTGATTCACGCCCCCCCCCCCCCTCTCAGTGTTCCCATTCTTAACAGATGCACTATCTGAGAGCACACTGCTCAAAGGGGTGAAGGCTACAAACTTCTGAATAATATATACACACTATATCTAGATCTTGGTGAACCACACTTTGACCTGCTATCTGGATTAGTTCTAATGTATAGCATAAACTCTTTACTTGGTCACATAGACCTTCTGCTGATGGCTCAACACTTTGCACTCTCTGCTCTGCTCTTTACAATCAACTATGAACCATGTCTTAGAAATCACAAATGACTGCCTATAAATACCTATCTTCCAAATGATATAATTAATTTGGCCTATTAGAACCACCTTGAACTAATATTAGAGAAACCATAACACACTCCAATAATAATTTTGTCAGCTCTACTAAGCACGCATCACAAACTGGGACGTGTCCAAATAAATAAGTGTAGATGCACACTGCACACTGTCGGGTCTACCAATTTAATTGATACTTTCTCCAAAAATTGAATTACATTGTGTGCTCTTGACAAAAAATTCATAACTCTTCTCTAATCACTAATCCAAGTGCGCATATCGAAATGATGGGTGCAACTCCTGAACCAATAAAATCTCTGTCAGCTCTTCTAGATAAACACAAGAAACAGCTACTGGTGAATAGCAATTGCATAACTTCACTTCTATTGTACATTAGACTTTTTGTTCATGAATGTAACATCACTAACATGTCTCCATCACATATCCAAAGGCGCAAGGCTCCATGATGACTGTATAGACAAATACTCATAGAACACTGCCTGTAACTCTGTGAGGAACACTGTTGACATTAACTGCTATATAACTATCTGTACTAATAATTAACCTCTGTATCCATGATATCATGCTGATAACATGTCCATGCTACTTATACTCAAAGCTTACTACATAATTCTTCCACGCATGCTACTTACCATATATTGTCATCAATGACAAACATACAGTTAGTATTGGCTTGCTGGCAAATCTCCAACACTGAGCACCTTACTAGTTCTAAGAAGTTTGCAGTGATAGAATCAAGTTGTGGGTTTTAGTTTATTTTCATCTATTTTGTAAGCTCACATCATTGTGGATCTTCTATCAATTTGGCGGATCACCTAGTTTTAGTTTCAATTTCATGTCTTCTCTCTCCCTTTTCCTCTAGAGTTTAGTTAAGTTTCAAGTGATTCAAGGGGAAGCCAACCCCTAATCTGGAGGTCTACTTTTTGATAGGTTACCCATAGCCTGAAAGTAGTCCCATGTTTCATAGGATTACTAGATTCATGCTTATCCATACTCAGGTGCAATCCTTAGTGACAACAAGAACCATATGCCCAAACCATATACTAGTTCCTAAACCCTAAATCCTATTCTAGAACATAAACCCACATCTCTCTCTCTCTCTCTCTCTCTCTCTCTCTCACACACACACACACACACACACACACACACAAGACATTTACCCTCAACCCTCTCTTCCACATATTCCTCTCAAAACCTAAAGTATACACCTTAAACCATTTTGGTGGGGGAGATAAAGGAAATATGGAGAGATTAAGAGGTGGAAAGATAGAGAGAGGGAGAGATGTAAATATATCTTAAGCGAGAGGGAGAGAGGATAATAGTGATATAGAGGGAAAAATAGATTGGTATAAGGAGAGGGGGAGATAGGAGAGAGTATGAGAGGGGGAGGGAGATATGAGATCAATTGAGAGGGGGATATGAGGGGATGGGAAAAGGAAGAAAGGGGGAAGACAAGGATAAAATAGGAAGAGGGGGGAAAGAGAGTGGTGGGGATAATGGAGAGAGGGAGGAAGTGAGAAAGGGAAAAGGAAGAGAGGGAGAGAGGGAGATACATGGGAGAGAGGGGGGAGAGGAATGAGGAAGATTGAGAGAAGGGAAAGATGGAGAGAATGAGAGAGGGGGAAAGATGGATAGAAGTGGGGGATAAAGGGTGGAAAGAGAGAGGGTTTAGTGCTTAGGAATTAGATCTTAGAGAGAGGGATAAAATGAGAGAGGTAGAGAGAGGGAGAGAGGGAGAGAAGTAAGGAAGATGAAGATATGTGGGAGAGAGGTGGGGAATATGGAGAGAATGGAAAAAGGGAGAGAGTGAGAGGGGGATAAAGGGAGAAAGGGAAAGAGATTTTAGGTCTTAGATTTTAGGGTTTAGGGATTATATTTTAGGTTTTTGTATTTAGATAAAGAGATAGAGGAGGGAGAGGGAGAGAGGGGGGGAGGTTGGGAAGATGGAGAGAAGGGAAAGAGGGAGAGAGGGTTTAGGGCTTAGATTTTATAGTTTGGGGTTTGGAAAATGAGAGATGGGGGAAGAGAGGGAGAGAGGTGGGGAAGAGGGAAAGAGTGGGAGAGAGGGAAGATGGATTTAGGGCTTATGGTGGTTTAGGGACTAGTATAGCGATTAGGGATTATGGTGGGGGGAGAGTAGAAAGAGGGAGAGAGTGAGAGGGAAAATCTAGAGAGAGGAAATTAGAAAAGAGTAAGGGGGGGTAAGAGATATAGGGGGAGGGAGAGGGGGAAGGGAGAGGGAGGAAGGGAGAGGGGAAATAGAGAGATGTGGGGGATAGATGGTGAAAAGAGAAAGGCTTTTGGGATTATATCTTAGCTTTTAGAGTTTTGGGAAAGAGAAAGAGGGGGAGAAGGAAAGAAAGATTTAGGGTTTAGGGTTTAGGGTTATAGGGTTCATGGATTAAGGTTTAGGGTTTAGGGACTAGTATGAGATTTATAGTTTAGGGACTAGTATAGAGTTTAGGGCTTATGGTGGGGGAGAGAAGGGAAAGAGGGAGAGAGTGAGGGGAAATATAGAGAGAGGGGGAGAGGGGAAAAGAGTGAGAGAGGTTAAAATAGAGATGAGGGAAGGGAGAGAGGGTAAGGAAGAGAGGTAAAGAGGGAGAGGGAGGAGAGAGAAGAAAGGGATAAGGGGAAAATAGATAGGGGTTGAAAGAGAGGAGGAATGCATACCTGGGTAAAAGTATAGGAAGAGGGGGGAGGGAGATGGGGGAGAGAGGGCAAGATTAAGAGAGGGGGGGAGAGGGAGAGAGGGGGATATGAGAAAAATAGGGATAGAAGGTAAAGAGGGAGAGAGTGAGAGAGAATAAGAGGGATATGTGGGGAAAAGAGAGAGAAGAGAAAGATAGATGGAGAAAGAGATGGGAAAATGGAGAGAGGAAAAGAGTGGAAGAGGGAAAAAGAGACATAGGTAAATGGAGAGGGGGGATAAGGGAGATGGGGGAGGGAGGGGAAACATAGAGAGATAGTGGAAAGGGATAAGGGAAAGAGAGGGTGGGGATGTGTAGGGGTAATGGGATATAGAGCAAGAGAGAGGAGGAGTGAGATAGGGTAGAGAGGGAGATAGTATGAAAGGGGGAAAGGGAATGGGGATGGAGATGAGGGAGAGAGGGAGAGAGGTGAGAAAGTTGGAAATCTATAAGGTGAAGGGAGAAGGAGGAAGAGAAAGAAAGAAGGGGAAGGAAGCTATGGGGGAGAGGGGGAAGGGAGATGCATAGGAGGGGTGAAGATGAGGGAGAGAGAGGAGAGGGAGAGAAGGGGGAGAGAGAGAGAGACACGTGAAACAAAAAAAAGGAGGACAAAGATAGAGAAAGGTGTTCATTTTGTATCTTGTTTAATTCATTTAGAGAGAGGAGGAGAGAGGCCCATAAGGGGGGAGGGAGAGAGGTGGAGATATAGAGAACAAATTAGAGGTTACAAATAGAGAGGTGAGACACTTAGAGGGAGAAATAGATGTCAAGGACATAGTTGGAGAGAAATAGAGGACTAAGATGATAGAGGATGGTATTGTAATACCCCAAAAATGGGATATAGGTTCATCAACCTCCTACATCGTCAAATCAAATGAAATTGACATCGAAGTCCTAACCTAAGGCACATCTACACATCAGTTTATCAAAAACCTAATTAATTATCTTAATTCTGCATCAAGGAATATTCCTTGAATATTCCTAATTTATCATAATTATCTTTAATTGAATATTATTTGGTGATAAATGTCATTATTTATCCTAAAGTTGATTAATTGAATATGATGAATATTTAATTAATTAATTTAATTTTGCAACTTAATTATTTAATTAGATTTAATTACATTTATTCCTAATTAATATTGTTTTTATTTTGACAATAAATCAAAATTCCTACAAACAATCAATTGAATATTTATTTAATTGATTTAAAATCAAAGTTGTCAAATTTAATGATTTAATTGGAATAAAGTTTGATTTAATAATTGATTAACCCATAAATCAATTAATTCAAAATCATTTAAGTGGAAAATAAATCACTTTATTTATTAAATTAATTCATATTAAATCATGCACAATCAAAAAAATAGCTAACTTTAAATCAATTTTTAATTTTAATATGTTAACTTTCTAAACACAACATCTGATGATGAGTTGAAAAAGAGAACTAAACTCTATTTTGAGATAAAAACTACTTTTGCATGATTTTATGAGTTTATTTATTCTTAATTTCTTGTTAACTCGAAAATCAACCCAAGTTTATCAAGAGTGATTTATGGCTTTTCTTATGCATCCTCAAACCCTAGATTTCTATAAAAACAAGGCTCGACTCTTCATAAAATATCCCTTGAATTTGCATACTTACTCTGGCAAATTGACATCTTAAGAATCAAGCTCTTGCACACAAGGCGATTGTGAGATTTTTGTTATTTGTTTGGAGGGTTCATAGCATTCATTCATAGCATATCATTGTTAGATTAATTTGCATATCATTTCATTCAATTCTAGATTAGTTTCCTATCAAGTTTTTCATCTTATTGCATTTAAAATTGTAAAAAAATAGATTAATTTGCATTCATACTACTTTCATCTTTTTGCATTTTAAATCCTTCATTTAGGTGTTACATTTTCACTAATCTCAGTCTAATCTAAAAATACCATACTCGCACCTACTAGAAGGTAGTAAATTGCCCAATCAGCTTAGTTTCAATTACTTGTAAATTTCAATTTTGCTAACCTCTAATGTTTTACTGAAGTGTTGTGTCCACATCTAGGTGAAATTTTCACACACACATTTGTGGCACCCACCATGGGGCCCTGAAATGGGTTTCCATTCTATTCTATCAAATTTCTATCATTTTTCTTGAACCCACGACCACAAGGTTAATTTTTATGAGTTTTGTGATAAATTTCTAGGCTATTTTTCAAGAAATCCAACTAGTATTTGTTTTGGTACATGCACATATGACATGATATAGATCCAAAATTTATATTTCTAGAAATTTATTTTAGTAAGATTTCATTTTCCGTTGGTTTGAATTAATTACATCTTGGTTTGCAAAAGTTATGATCATTTTAGTACAGACTGGCCAGAACCTGATTTTATGAAATCTGACTGATGTTTTTATTGGTACATGCACATATGACATGATATAGATCTAAATTTTATGTTTCTAGAAAGGTATTTGAGTTATATTTCATTTTCCATTGGTTTGAATTAATTTTGTCTTAATTTGAAAAAGTTATGATCATTTTAGTGAAGACTGGTCAGAACCTGATTTTATGAAATCTGACTAATGTTTTTATTGATACATGCACATATGACATGATACAGATCCAAATTTGATATTTTTGGAAAGATATTTGAGTTATCTTTCATTTTCTATTGGTTTGAATTAATTTCATCTTTATTTTCAAAAGTTATGATTGATTTAGAATAGACTGGTCAGAATCTAATTTTTTATGACAGTAGGTTTTTCGATTATCAAATGACATATTATCTTTGACTAACCTGATTTTCTACCACGTGGGGTTGACAAGTTGTGTTTCTTTTTTGATGGATTTTTATAATAGTGGATTTTATGTACAAGAATAGGTAAGTTTTTCATAACAGTGGTTTGCAGGTGTAGGTACATCTTGTGGCTACAAAAGATAGAAGACAAATGCTCAAAAATTGCTAAAATAGGTAAAATCTACTAAGCGTGTCACGAGGAACTCGGGTATTCTATTACATCTAATAACACTTCATTTTGGGACATAAAACAAACTCTCTTGTGTCAAACTTGAGTGCCTTTACAGCTTTCATAATTCACACTTCAATTTTGGGCTATAAAACAAACATAGATTTGCTTTTTGCATATCTGTTACACATAGTAAATAGGCCCTATGAACACTATTTGTGGATGATCTTGAGAGAGTGGGCTTCATTCTCTTGTTCATGCATGTGAAGCTCTTCTTGATGAAAAATCCCCTTGTAGATAGGGAGGATACTGTGATTGTCTCACGTTCTACTGGGTTTGGTCCTCAGCTTTTGATCGATACGCTCTCTCTCCAGAGAGATCAATAGATAGTTGTTGACATCACAAATTTTGGTGAGATAATTTCAGTCTTAGTGTGTCAGATTAATCTTTCTGTTGTGTTTGGGTAAAAGTGATAAGGCTAGAGGACTATGCTCTACTCCCTTTTTTGGTAGTATCAGAAACTCAAATCCTTGGATTTGGACCAAGTCTCCATGTGGTATCTTTTGTGAGTCACCTTTAGAGAGGGTTAACCGTAGTGGAAATTCCCTTTATTAGTTCAACCATGTGGATGGAACCTCAAGTGGTAATAGCCATTTTTGTCATGGTAGAAATAGCTGCTATATAAATGTTTTTGTGGAAGAAATCTTCACAAGTGTGGTCTCTTGTTGGGCTATTAGATCTCCCTAGTAGCTCCTGATTGATTAAATTCTCAGACTGTGTCAAAACCCCAGTGCACCTAGATTAGAGTTTTCCCTCTTGAGATCACAAAAGTTGCAGATTCAAACCATTACTACAAACCCTAGTGAGGCCAAATTTTTCATTTTCTAGGACTATGTGTGTTATTGAAAAACTTTTGAGAACATACACAAATAACATTCCTAGGGATTAGCACAATAAGTCACTATTGCTTGTTCATGCGCAAGGTTTCTTTTTCCCTTGCTCATTGTTTTCAAATGATTGATTGCTTCCCTTTTCTTTTTTTTATGTGTGTTTTCTATCTATTTGGTTTTTGAGAACGAATGATCCTAAACTATTACACGAATCTGCAAACCTGAACAAAGAAAATCTTACAAACAAACTGGTTTTGAAAACTGAGAAATTGCAAAATCTGAAGCAACAATTCCTTTCTGGAGTCAAAAGTCATCCCACAAGATCAGAAAGTCATACGAGTTTTGACCCTTTGTTGTATCAGAACCCCTAGATTGTTGTATGAGAGCTTGTATATTGTCGTATGAGTTTTGTTAGAAACAATAAGCAAAAATCAAAAACCTACTATCAACTATCATACGAGCATTGCAATTGTCATACGATTCTTGTCAATTATCGTGCCAGAGCCTACCCAGACTCGTACAAGCCTGGAGAAAGCCATATGAGAATTTTGAAAAATTGCTAGAAACTTGCCATACCAGAAATCTAGTTTTTACAGCCTACTTCCAAATTCTATCAAAAAAATCATTGTGCTAGGAACATAGCAGAAACTAGAAAGAATCCAATCTATTTTCCAAAAAGTGGCCTCTTGAGTCTGATCTAGCCTTCTGATCTATCTATTTGAATCTTTTTCATCTTGTGTCAAGACCTTGTCAAAATCATCTTCAATTCAGTCTTCTTCAAAATGGCTAAGTGTTGCGAGCTCGTGTCTGTCATCTTTTGGGCATCTACCCATACTACTAGGGAACATTATCCTTCACTTACGTCCAATCTAATCTTCAATCAATCCAATCTTGACAAGGTTGCATCATTCGATCTTCTTGAATCAAGTCATTCTTCAGTTTTCTTCATCTTGCTCTTTTGATTCACCCAAGGTTAATCATGGAAACTAGAGCTTCATCACAGCGAAAATAAGAGCAACCCAAATTCTCTTCAATAGCCTCTTCTATGATAGAAGAGACATTTCATTAACCCTACGACACTACTAAATTTGGAGAAGACGCTCTTAGCAATCTATTCTTGATAGGTGGTTATGTCACTCCTCCTGCATCAACTCACACAGGTAACCAAACAACCCCACATCAATCAATCCCAAACACTCCTCATAGGAACACTATGTCTCAAGGATGAGTCACAAGCCAAGGTTCTGAAGGACATCAATCCTAACATGGTGCGGATCAAGAACCCACACCTTCTAAAATTGATCAATATCAAAATGATGATGACTTCAAGAAAATGATGAGGCATTTCTTGAAAGAAGACAGAGAAACATACTTCCTAAAGTTGGCTCATCAAGGGGCTAAACTTCCTCCCAACTTTAATGTTGAAGATATCATTACGCATGAGGAAGAAACTCTAATCATAGCTATGATGAAATAGATGCATGCCATGCAATTCAAGCTTAATAAACTAGAGAAAGAAAGGGAACCTAAGGAGTTCTCCATGGAGGCTCTATGCCCTTTTCCATTTGATAAGGACTTGTACATGCCACCATTCCCTAAAAGAGTGGAGATGCCTAAATATGACAAATGTGATGGAAACTCTAATCCTCAAGATCATGTCAAAGAATTAAGTACTCAATCTATGGAGTTCATGCATGAACCGACGTACCTAATGTGTCTTTTCCCTCAATCTCTGGGAGGGTCATCCATTCATTGGTTCTCAAAAATGCCTCCAACCATCAAAAATTTTGAGGACTTAATCAAACTATTCTATCAACAATACTCCTACAACATCCAACATCTAGTCACTATGATCGACATTTGCAATTTGAAACAATATCCAGGAGAACTATTCTTGACATTTCTCAAAAGATGGAGGAATAAATTCTCTCTATATGATAGTCCTATTCCAGAAATAGAGAAGCTGGAAATTTTCATCAATAATCTTGTTCCAAAAATCAACTATCACCTACAAATGCAGAATCACACATCCTTTGATAAGATGGTAGATAATGCAATCAAAATTGAGAAAGTACTTGTACAAAAAGGAGACATATCACTTCAAAAGGACAAGTACAAATCTAGATCTAGCTCTAAAGACAAAGGCAAAAATTGGAACAAGAATAAAGGCATCATCATAGATGGCATAATTGATACTATTCATGCCCCATCTAAGGCACCCACTTTCAATCTCACTGTTAGCACCCAAGCTATCAAAGCCTCAGAGGAGAAAGTAAAAAAATCAAACAAGAATTCATTTGAGTATAAACCTTGGGCTACAAATCCTAAACGCAAGTTTACTCCTCTTGGAGAGTCTTTGGAATCCACCATGAAAATGCTATTGGCCAATAACATCATCACCTTGCCTAAGATAAAAGTCTCTGATCTTGAAACTAAACCAAAATTATGGAGAGAGAATGATTTATGTGACTTCCATCATAATAAGGGTCATAAAACTAATAAATGCATCCACTTGAAACACATCATACAAGACAAAATTGATAATGGAGAAATCGTAATTGACAATCATAAAAGCAATAATGATCATACAACATTCATGGAGCCATTTCTGAAATAGGGTCAAGGAGATTTGTCTTCTCAGCCTAATGTGGGTGCTAAAGTCAATTATGCTTACTCTAGAAAAAATGTTGTCATAAATATGGTTGAACCATGCCTATCTGAGCATTGCAATGTCATCACAATTGTAAGAAAAGATAGAGATAATCAATCAACAAATGCAATTACTTGATCACAAGCTCAGACGCATCTGCAAGGACAAATCCCAGATTCATAAAATGTCCCTAGGGTGCCTTTCAATCTTTTATCTTCTTCTAAATAGAAGGCTACCTCTAAATCATCAGATCCTAAAGAAAGAAGGCCAACATCATACAATATTGTCCAACAACTCCAGCATACCAATGCAAAAATATCCATGTTTGAGTTGCTTCGGATATCTCCAGCTCATAGATCCATTCTAGATAAACCTCTGCTCAGATCCAATGTTCTTGACAACCTTGATTTAGATAGATTTCGGACTATGGTTGGTCATCTGATGTCTCCCTGGTATATTTCCTTTTCAAAGGAAGATGATAATTCCTTGAGTAATCTGCATAAACAGCCCTTGCACATTGAAGTCTTGATCCAAAACCATCATGTCAAATGTGTGTTGATAGATGAAGGCCCTAGTCTCAACATTTGTTCTTATAGCTTGATTACAAAACTGGGATTATCCGAATCTGCCATTGATCCTAAAAAGAATATAACTATCAAGGCATATGGTGAACAAGAAAGATCTTCCAAAGGAACAATTATCTTACCTATCAGAATAGGTCTAGTTATCAAAGATATCACATGTCAAGTTCTTGATCTACCTTTGGCTTATAAAATTCTTCTAGGGAGACCCTGGATACATGAAATGTGAGCTATTCCTTCCACATACCATCAATGTGTGAAATTTCCTTATGAGGGACTAGAGGTGACAATTCCAGTTGACATATCTACAAATTGCAATGCATTGAAAGAGAGTGCTAACAAACTTGTTCCTAATACCAGAGAATCTTCCACTAAGAAAACAGACATGGCATCTACATCCAAGATGGCATAAATTGCAAAGGAAGTCAAAATCAAAGACAAAGGCATGGTAGAATATACTATGGAACTAGTCCTATCTCTGACATCTCTCCCTATCTCACCTAAATCTTAAGGACAATATTTAAAACAACCAAAAAAAGAATCTAAGGAACCTCTTACTACCTATAAAGTGAATTTTGTTATAGAACAAGTGTCCAAACAAGAATTTGAAGAGGATGAAGTTGTACTTGCATGGATATACAAAGATGAGTCTCAATCCCAAACTGTTCAAGCATGTGACTCTACTTCAAGCAAAATTCATCAGAACTCATATGGACCAGGGGATAAATGAATCACAAAGATGGGATACACTAGAAAAGGACCTCAAGGACTACAAGTTAAAGGTCTTCTATCACCTCTTGATCATCGTGGTTGACCAAACAAGAATACAACAGGTCTAGGATATAAGAAGAAGCCTTTCTATCTTAGCAAGAACTCTCCACATGTCTTAGAATAGATTGAACCATCAACAACAATTCAACCAAAGGAAGAAACAAAACAATCTAACAATGATGATTTAGACACCACTGATGAGCTCATTTCTTATGAGCCTTTGCCTAAAGAAATACTAGATCTCCTTAAAGATGAAGAAAAACCTAAGGAGAATATCAATGTGGTAGAAACACAAGAACCTACTACTGAAATCAAACAAGAGTAATCAATTTAATATATCAAAAAATTTGAACAATTGGAATAGCATAGTGATTCTAAGACAAATTCTCATGAATATGAATTCAAATCAAAATCAGAAGGGAACCCTTCTTGGGGAATCCATCCTGATTTCACACATGTTCTCATATTTCCTAGAGGCATAGATGAGGAATCCAATGACTATGAATGGGGAGTCATTCCAGAGGAAGATGAGCTTATCACAGAAAAACATGTTGATGCTATTCACCAATATGCACCTAAACCCAATGTAATTCTAGAGAAAAATGACAAACTTAATGAGTCTAATCCACCTATGGCTGAATTGGACTTCCACAATGACATTGAGCCTATTCATGAATTGAACATTTTGAGTTGTAATATCACCTTTGAACTCTAGAGTCAGGTCAGGATGAATGATGATAGATCCATATCCATAAACACTATTTCCTAATCTTTCCCCACTTTGACTATCCAACATCCCGAACTTCTTGACCAAAATTCCATGAATCTAAGCCACAGTATTTATACCTTTCCAAATGACTATGCCCTTGCTTGCTACCTCAATGCAATTGATCCTATGATGACTTCCATTAATGAACTGAGCATTAGCATGATGAAGTCGGACATCAAGTATCTTAGTCAAAAGAATAAGAATAAAAAGAAAAAGAAAAGGAGTTCTAAGGGTGAAAACCACTTTGTGGTAGTCTTAGAACCTACAAAAGTAAAAATAAAAGACATCCAAAGGTGAAAATCTCTCTGAGGCACCTAAGGATGAGATATTTGGTGTCCTTCCGAGTCATTTATAAGAAAGATCTCTAGTACTAATTGAGCCCACTCAATCTATCAACTTGGAAACAACAGAAGAACCACAATTGATCCATGTAGCACAATCCTTATCAGAAGAAGAAAAGAAAAAATTTACTACATTCGTAATAGAAAAGAAGATCAAATTTGCCTGGAAATATTCAGATATGCCAAGGTTGGATCCCGATCTTATAATGCACAATTTATCTATAGCTCCTAGTGTCAAACCTGTTAAGAAAAAATTGAGAAAGATGCATCCACATGTTGCACTCTTAGTCAAAGTTGAATTAGAGAAACTACTAAAAGTTGGATTCATCCGAGTTATTGATTATGAAAAATAGATCTCTAACATAGTTCCAGTATCAAAACTAGACAAATCTATAAGAGTATGCACAGATTTTATAGATGTAAACAAAGCATGCCCTAAGGATGATTTTCCATTACCAAATATTGATATGATAGTGGACATGACTGCGGGATTTGACATTTATTCTTTAATGGATGGTTTTTCTCAATACAACCAAATAAAAATTGCTCCAAAGGATCAAGAGAAAATTTCTTTCACATGCACATGGGGTACCTTCTATTGGAATGCCATGCCATTTGGACTTAAGAATGTTAGTGCTACATATCAAAGAGCTATGATGTCTATTTTTCATGACATGATGCATCGAAATATGGAGGATTATGTTGGTGATACTTTGGAAAAATATATGATAAGATCCGAACATCTAAATGATTTGAGTAAAATACTAGATTGAATGGAGAAGTTTAGTCTCAAACTAAACCTTAAGAAATGTGTTTTTGGTGTCACTTTTGGAAAGCTCTTAGGCTACATTGTTTTAAAGAAAGGAATTGAAGTAGATCCGAAAAAGGTTAAAGCTATCATGGAGATGCAACCTCCCAAGAATATTAGTCAAATAAGAACATTACAAGGGAGAGTACAATCTATCAGACACTTCATATCTTAGCTAGCAGACATATCACAACCTTTCATGAAAAAATTACATAAAGGTGTGACTTTTACATGGAACGAAGAATGTGAAAAGAAATTCAATCATATCAAAAAATATCTATCAAATCCTCCTATCTTGATGCCTCCTATACAAGGGAAGCCATTGATCTTATATGTCTCAGCCACATATACATCACTGGGGGCATTACTATCACAACATGATGAGAATAAGAAGGAAAGAGCTATATACTATATCAATAGAACATTAGTGGCTTATGAGAAGAACTATTCTATGATTGAGAAAACTTGTCTAGCTTTGATCTTTGCATCATAGAAACTAAGACATTACATATTATCTCATACAACTCATTTGGTAGCTAAAATTGATCCACTAAAGTACCTACTAAGAAAAGTTTCCCTCATAGGTAGATTTGCTAAATGGGTGATGCTATTAAGTGAATTTGACATTAAATATATTGAAAGAAAATCTATCAAGGGCCAAGTTATTGTTGATCAACTGGCTGACGCGCCTTTGTTTGATGATACACCAATGCAAATGGAATTCCCATATTCCTCTATCATGAATCTTTCTTCTAGAGCATGGAAGTTATTCGTTGATGGCTCCTATACACAAAATGGATCTAGAGGAGGCATATTGTTCATCACACCTCAAGGATACTCAATCCCTAAAGCATTCAGAATCAAGTTTCCTTGCACAAACAATATTGTTGAATATGAAGCTCTTCTTAACAACATGAAAATGGCAATTGAGTGGAGAGTGACAGAACTACACATTCATGGAGACTCACAACTTGTAATACACCAAGTCAACGATGTGTATCAAATGAAAGATGGAAAGCTAATCCCATACAAGAGAATGGTAGATGATCTAAAGAAATATTTCATATCTATCACATTCAAGAAAATTCCTAGATTGGAGAACAAAGCTTCTGATGCTATGGCAATGATATCTACTTTATTACAGTATCCCAAACATAATCTATACTATGAGTTCTTGGTGGAAGCACTATCTTACCCTGCATATGATTCCCCTAAAACCTGCATGATCGGCACTATTGTTTATCATGATTCATCCTGATACAAAACCCTTTTCTCCTATCTCCAAGACCAAATCATTCTTGAATCCTTTAACCACTATGAGAAATGACACCTTATCCACAATACGTCCCCATATGTCATCATTGGTAACGATCTGTACAAATGAGGTCTACATGGTACACTCCTTAGATGTTTATAATGAGAAGAGTCTCAAGGTGCATTAGAGGAAGTCCACAATGGTATCTGTGGATCACATTCCAACGGTCTAACACTAGCTCAAAAACTTATTAGGGCTGGGTACTATTGGCTTGAAATGGAAAAAGAGGCTATCAAGTATGCAAAGAATTGTCAAAAGTGTCAAGTAAATGGAAAATTGATTCATGCACTAGGGAGAGATCTTATTCCCTTTACTACACAATGGCCTTTTCACTAATGGGCATTTGATCTTATAGGAGCCATACAATTATTCTAATGGACATATCCATATTATTACAGCCACAAACTATTTTACAAAATGGGTAGAAGCAGTCCCTTTGACTCAAGAAACTAGCAAGAAAATTTCTATGTTCATTCTAAACTACATCATATGTTGGTATGGTATTCCACACTCTATAGTCACAGATGGTGGACAATTCAACAACAAAGACTTAGATGATCTATGTGCCAAATTCAAGATTACACAACATTGGTCATCTATCTACTATCCTCAAGGGAATGGACAAGAAGAGGCTTCAAACAAGAATCTATTGAAAATATTGCATCTCATGATCAATCTAGCTCTTTGGGCCTACATAAAAAGTATCAGAATGCCCACTGGGGCTATTCCATTCACTTTAGTTTATGGTTCTAAAGTGGTATTGCCTATTGAGGTTGAAATCCCATCACTAAGAATCAAAATGCATGGTCTAGTAACTGATGATGACTACAAAGTGTCTAGGTTGCAATAACTTGAACTACTAGATGAGTGCAAACAAGAAGTATATGACCAATCTCAGAGTATATCAAAAGAGAATGTCTAGAGGTTACAACAAGAAAGTCAGACACAGAGAATTTCAGGTTGGCGATCTAGTCTTGAGAGAAAATCCTAAAAATCAATCACATCGAGAGTGCGAGGGGAAGTTTGAACCCAATTGGCTAGGTCCCTTTGTTATCACTATTAATTTTGGCTCTAGTGCCTATCAACTCTCAATTACTAATGAAGAACAGCTCCGAGAACCAATCAATGTTCTCCATCTGAAAAAATTCTACGCCTAAGGCATTCAGTATTAAAAAATTTCTTGAAAAAATTATAAAAATAAAAAAAAGTCCTGAAAAAATGAACATCCTGGTGAAAACCTAGCAATAGGCACCTTGATGATTCACAAAAAAATTGAAAAAATGAAAAATACAAAAAAATTAGAAAAATAAGAAAAATAAAAAGTGCCTCAGTGAAAACCTAGAAACAGGCGCCTTGGTAGCAAAAATAGAATCTCTGCCAAGATGGTGAAAACCTGGCAAACAGGTGCCACTTGTTTCAAAATGCTCCATCTATCAGCGCAATCTTGGTCTTTCCCAGCTTTTAGTCTGCTTTAGTCTATATATATCCTTGTTTCAATAAAGTTGGTCTGTACACCAATTGGAAAAAGCGTCCATCTCCTATCAATGTTCAAACTTGGAGGCAATCAAAGTCATATCCTACAATCCTTAGTATCTCAGACGTGTCATATCTAGTCAGGGTCCTTTGAAGCTACATCCGAGTCGGTCAATCAGTCTCCTTTCTAGAAAAGATTTTGCATCTACAACAACACAAACAAACATCAACATGAATGAAAATAATCTTTGCTTCATGCTTTTATCTCCTTGTATGCTTACTGATTCACATTGAGATTTTTGCATATTGTGCCCCTTCGAGATCTTTGATGATGTCCTTTACAAGATTTAGCAAGTGATGACTGGGGGCATAATATTTTCTTTGTCTTCTTCTTGTTTGTGAAAATCTAACGACTTATGAAATTTTGGATTGAAATGGTGTCCGTCTGTAAGAGCCTCCATCTCGTATTGGATGGCCATGAGTACCTCGACCAGTGATACTCAGAAAATTAAAGGAAGTTTGATCTAGCTTATATCTTTTTGAATGATTTCTCAATCCTACTATGAATGGCTATTATCCAAGGATGTGAACGATAAAGGGTCACTGCGGGTAATTCACATTGGAGACTAGAATGAATTCTGGAAACTGTTTGGTGTGTTCAGGTCATCACGACGTTTATGTTTTGATGCTTATACAAATTGCTATATCAAAATGGACATGATATTCAGGTCATCCTGGTGTTTGTTCCTTGGTTCTTATATCTAATCTAACATTCCAAAAACAAAATCAATATTCATATGTCCATGGTTGTCTAGCTAGTGGGCATTGTATTGACTTTGGCGCAAAAATCAATATTCAAACTTGAATATTCATATGTCCATGGTTGTCTAGCCAGTGGGCATTGTATATATCTTTGTTTCAATAAAGTTGGTCTGTACACCAATTGGCAAAAGCATCTGTCTCCTATCAATGTTCAAACTTGGGCGCAATCAAAGTCATATCCTACAATCCTCAGTATCTCAAACGTGTCATATACAGTCAGGGTCCTTTGAAGCTACATCCGAGTTAGTCAGTTAGTTGCCTTTCTAGAAAGGATTTTCACAAACAAACATAAACATGAATGAAAACAAAAATTCATAGTTTTCATAGTTTTTTAACTAGTGGATTTTGTAATGATTTATCCAGTTACCTAATAAAATTCAATGATGACAATGACCGATAAATGATCAGTAACTAGGTCCTAGGTCTTAGGTTTGCATTTTATTTGCACTTTGCATGATTGCATTTATCTCACAATTGCCCAAATCAGCTTGATGCTTAATGATTCTCTAAAACTACGCTAAACATATCATAAGGACTGAGCATTGTATGAAGGTCCCTCCAATGAAACAGCAAGTAGAATCCATTTTTGGGATCAAAATCAAAATCTGAGATCGTTTACTTTGTCAAAATCATGATTTAAAATTTTCAGACCTAGGACGGCCGACTGCTTGCATAATCGACCTTCAATCATCACAAAAATCTAGAATTCAACTTAATTGATTATCTTACATCAAACTATCAAAATTTCAACTTGGTCAACCATGGTCAACTCATGGTCAAACCTAGTCAAACTCGGTCTCCAAGACCTCCAAATGATGTAGAACATGTTTCCAAATGTCTACAACCAATTCTCAAATCAATTAACATGCTTCTAAACCATTTAACAATGACTTTTCTTGTCAAATTTCAATTTTCATCCTGAAGGGGGCATGGTATTGCACATTAATCAATTTTGTCAATCAAATCTTTCCTCAGTAATCAAGACAACAACCACATCTAGTTATTGATTCACATCAAAAGACCTCGTCGCTTGGGGCATATTAGATTCATCAAGATCCATATCAATCTTGTATCCTAATCTATCTTGTAAACTGTATCAACTTTTCATAACCATCGGTTCATTAGTGTTATTCCTTGGTTCTTCATAACTGAAGGATTCAAATGTGATACCATTTCAATTTCTTTGGACAGTCAGGTCTGGAATCAGGTCACTCACTTCTTCGCAATCATAAGGTTCAGAATCAGGCATTTTGATACTTTTTCATAATCATCGGTTCATCGTTGCTGTAGTTGACATCATCACGATTCTTGGTCAACCAGGACCTGAATCAGCTTTTTCCAATCTTTCAATCAGTTTCTATCTCAGAATCGGTTCATCTTTCAAATAAGTTTCATCATAAAAAATAGATTGATCTTTGAACCACTGCACTTCGCACAATAATTCAAAGAGGGGCAAAATGCAATACCCCAAAAATGGGCTATAGGTTTATTAACCTCCTACATCGTCAAATCAAATGAAATATACATCAAAGTCCTAACCTAAGGCACATCTACACATCAGTTTATCAAAAACCTAATTTATTATCTTAATTCTGCATCGAGGAATATTCCTTGAATATTCCTAATTTATCATAATTATCTTTAATTGAATATTATTTGGTGATAAATGTCATTATTTATCTTAAAGTTGATTAATTGAATATGATGAATATTTAATTAATTAATTTAATTCTGCCACTTAATTATTAATTAGATTTAATTGCATTTATTCCTAATTAATATTGTTTTTATTTTGACAATAAATCAAAATTCCTACAAACAATCAATTGAATATCTATTTAATTGATTTAAAATCAAAGTTGTCAAATTTAATGATTTAATTGGAATAAAGTTTGATTTAATAATTGATTAACCCATAAATCAATTAATTCAAAATCAGTTAAGTGGAAAATAAATTACATTATTTATTAAATTAATTCATATTAAATCATGCACAATCAGAAAAGCAATTAACTTTAAATCAATTTTTAATTTCAATATGTTAACTTTCTAAACACAACATCTGATGATGAGTTGAAAAAGAGAACTAAACTCTATTTTGAGATAAAAACTGCTTTTGCATGATTTTATGAGTTTATTTATTCTTAATTTCTTGTTAACTCAAAAATCAACCTAAGTTTATCAAGAGTGATTTATGGCTTTTCTTATGCATCCTCAAACCATGGATTTCTATAAAAACAAGGCTTAGCTCTTCATAAAATATCCCTTGAATTTGCATACTTACTTTGGTGAATTGACATCTGAAGAATCAAGCTCTTTCACACAAGGCGATTGTGAGATTTTTGTTATTATTTTTGAGGGTTCATAGCATTCATTCATAGCATATCATTGTTAGATTAATTTGCATATCATTTCATTCAATTCTAGATTAGTTTCATATCAAGTTTTTCATCTTATTGCATTCAAAATTCTAAAAAAATAGATTAATTTGCATTCATACTACTTTCATCTTTTTGCATTTTAAATCCTTCATTTAGGTGTTGCATTGTCACTGATCTCAGTCTAATCTGAAAATATCATACTCGCACCTACTAGAATGTAGTAAATCGCCTAGTTAGCTTAGTTTCAATTACTTGCAAATTTTGATTTTGCTAACCTCTAATGTTTTACTGAAGTGTTGTGTCCACAACTAGGTATAATTTTCACACACATAGGTATAGGGAGCTGGAGTAATGAAACATGGATGGAGAGGTGAACACAATATCTCTAAACCCTAAAGTGTAAGTTTTAGTGAATTTTATAGACAACAAAAGATATACTTAATGATTGGTAATGTTAAACATTTTGATAGCACCATATGGAGTGGATTTTCCATGTTTGGTTGATACCATATGTGGTGCATACCATATATGGCATGAACCATATTAAATTCCTTTGGAAACACCAATCCTTAGGCTTGTATTTTCCTTGGGCATCCAACCCAAAGGATTGGACAAGTATTACAAGCCTGAGATGTGTTTCTAACAAAACACAAAAAAAAATTTATTTATTTATTTGTGATCCCCATCAGGTTTGAATTTATTTCAATGTAGACAAAAGAAACACCATGATGTTGTTAAGCTCTCTATTAGCTATCTAACCATATAATTTTCTGTGTATTCTGATTGTATTAAGTTTTCCATCTCTAATCTCTTTTGTCAGTGTGTCTAATTTTTGTCAAAAATGAATGTGTAGTATTTCAGGCACCAATTTTGGCTCATTCATCAGTTATTTTTATTTAAAAATAATTTTTAGAAAATATACTCCATTACACATACCTATAAAAAATAAATTTTGATTTTCAATTAGTTGTCAATAATTTAGGTAGGAGGATGCTCAAATTTTATGTTTTTAGGATGTGTCCACTTAAAAAATTAGTAAAAATATTCCATTCACCAAAAATTAGCCAATAAATTTGGGATAAACTACATGGCGTTATCTAACTTCTCACTAGAGTGATTTAAAAAATTCAAAAAAAGGTTGACATTTTAGAGGGAAAACACTAGATGCTATGTTATATTTGTTTTTTTAAAAAGGACCACTTTTTGTGCTCCCCTTTGTTGAAACCCTTAATCTCCATAATTTTCAAAACAAATTAGTATTTCAAAAATTAGATTTAGAGTACTTCAACTCTTGTTCTTCTTGCATTTTCAAAATTTGAGTGTAACTATCTTGATTTTCTCATCAAAGTTTAGAGTTAGTTGATTTCATAAAAAAAAAGTGGAACCTTAAGACCCCTTTTTGGTCCCCCATCTTTTTCCACTTACCCATGATTTGAATCAGAAGGATGACACAATACGGATGAATGGTTCCAAATACCATTGCATAATAATTAAATATCTTGTAGTCTAAAATATTAGATCTTGTAAACAATTAAATATCTTGTAGATCTTGTAGTCTAAAATATTGAGGTATAGAATAACTATGCCATCATTGAGAAACCATATAACCATATAACCATGTATTCAAAGGAAGCCTTATATCATAAATACTATATAATGATATTAGGAAATATAGTCTCAAGACCATTTCCAAAGAAATTACACAAAAAATCACTCACATAGAATTAGGGGAATGTATTATGGTTATCTTGTTGGAATGTGAAGTCATCATGGAGAATCATCTAGTTGTGGTTGAGTTGTCAAATGGGGTTGAGTCATCATGGATACTCATCTAGTGTGCCATTAAACCACTCATCATAAGGTGACCATTCCGAAGGCACAATTTGTTTTGAGACTTACTATAATTAGATGGTTTTTATGAGGTGACTTACTATACATAGTAAGTTAATTTAGTGACTTACCAAAAATAGTAATTTTTACATGTGTTGAACATTTAGTTGTACAAGTCATACTTGCTAAATTTAGTAAGTTGTCTACAATTAGTAGTTTGCAACGCGATTGTTATATGCAACCCAAAGTCATGTTTTGAGTAACATTTTGACGATTTTTGTAACTGTGAAAATTCCTGAGAAATAGTATTGAGAGATATTTTTTCGTGGTTTTTTTCCTAGTATAATTTTACCAGGGTTTTCCACACAAAATATTATATTGTGTGTATTTTATATTCTCAGTAATTTTTTTCACATATAATTTTCATAAGATATCTTGTATTGATTCTATTTGTTTCCTCCATCCTTACAATAAATTTAATCAAGCCATCTGGTCCCTTATACAACTTGCTAAGGGCTCCTCTAAAATATGGTAGTTTTAAGATGTTGTAACCACATATATAACACATGATAATATGGTGGTCTCAAACCACATGGAGCAACATAGTAGAAAGACTATCAAATAAGTCATGTCCTTGACCAGCTTAGTGGTAAGTATAATTCATGGAATCTTATTCAAGATCTTGTGGCAACTAAAAGAACCATAGGTTCTACGTCGCTTGTGTAGTTAGGTGTCTTGGAACCCTGGGAAGTAATTTAAGACTTATGTTAGTTATTGGTAGCGAAGAAACCAATTGGTTAAACTTCCTTTGTTGAGCACAATGATCTTGTGTTTTGTTTATATTAAATGTAATGGCAAAAAAAATTATGCTCATTTTACCCTAAGTTTCAAGGGTTCCTTGGTGGGGCATTACATACAAATTTGAGAAATAACAATTAGGTTCATACTTTCCATATGCCCCAATACCTAAAACTTGAGGAGAAGTAATATATAGACAATATGATCAAGCCCCCTAAACTGTAAAAAAGAATACTAAAATGTGGAGAAGTGCAAAAAATTCTTCAAACCCATCTTGATGGGAATTAGTACTATACTCTACAAGGCCCTAAAACTTATGCCTTAGATTATGTGGCATGAAATGAGAAACATACATTCTGCACATCCTCCTCTATCTAACTTTTATACCATGAAACTATAACATCAAAAGTAGAGAAATGTTTATTCGAGTCAGAGATACCAAAACTGGCACTACGTACTTGAGTTGTTTCATTGCAACAACCTATTAGTCAAAACATATTTGACATCCAACCATGCAATCTAGAGCATGACACTTAATAAGAATATTTGATCCAACCATGAACATTAGATCAACACATTTTATCATCAAATATTTTGACATCCAAACATTAAAAAAAAATGAACATCAAATAGATCGACACATTTGATCAACACATTTTGACATCCAATACTAAACATTCAACAATACATACATAGGTAGATAAAATTGACAACATATTTTCACATGACTTCAACAATCGCCCATATGATGAATTTGACATGAATGACAACATTGCGCCTCATCACAACTCTAACAATCTCCCATATGATGAGTTGACTTTAATGACAACATACTACTCCATATCTGCAACAATGTTACCTTCACATTAAAGGATTGCAAGAATGAATTTTTTATTTATCCTCTTCTTGAGAATATGAAAAAGGATTCTAAATCATTTGTTTAACATATAGAATGGAGTGAGATAAAGATAGGAATTTGTGAAGAGATTTTCTTGACATTTTAGAGGGAGCACACCATATGTTATGTTATGTTATTTAAAAAAAAAAGGACCACTTTGTGTGCTCCTTGTTATATCCCCAAATTCAAAACAATCAAGATACAATTGAAATAAAATTTAATTTAAGATTAAAATTTATTTATACTGCTAGCAATCCACTTTAATGATGTATCAATGAGGATGAACAAATGTCTATTGAACGTCAATCTCAACATTATTGATGGGGGTAGAAGGGTCAGAATTAATGAGACACTAACACTAACTATACATCATGACAAATAAATAATGCTACGAAGACCACCTGCATATCAATTATATTTGATTAACATGTCCAACATAATAATATCGACATGAAGAAATATGAAGGAGGCCACCGAAGACTAAGCTGACGACTCAACAAGATCTATAAGCATCGTAGAATATGGTCAAATGGTGTTCCAAACATTAAGGCACAATAACATATACATCATAACGATAGTCAGACTAGACCATATCGATTGAATAGAGGGGAAAGACCGCCAACTTGGTGAGATACGAACACATTGTATATCAGAGATGAAATCATCAGAGAGCATATAACATTAGAGATATACCAGAGACAAATCCTATATAGAGTTATTTGCATAATTAATATCAGAATATCAAAGACGACGTACCTCTGCCAGAGATTGTTTATCCTGTAACTTGTACATATTATATCGAAGATTAGAGACGACTCACAAGGTAATGTGCATACAAATGCATTGCTAAGTCAGAAATGTTAGTGTTAGCTAATTCTAACATTGAGTTCACTTTCTGTTCTGGTTCGTAGTTTGTGGATCGCAGTTTCTTTCTTCCATGAACTTGAGTTTAAGGCCAGATTACAATTGCATCATTAGTTTTATTCCAACGTTTGCTCCATGATTTATTCTGGCATTGGCTATATCTTTGTAATATTTACATCTTGTAAATTATCAATGATTAATAGAATTCATTGTTCAGCAGATCTATTTTGTTCTGTTTATTTTTCATAGAAGTTTTTCTAATATATGTGTAAACTGTATTTTGGAACTACAACATTACTTTCGAACTACCAAGCATTCAATATTGCATTTGGAATTACTAGTCATTTGTGCATGTTGATATAATTATCACTGCATTACCATTGCATGATAATTGTATTTGGAACTATCAGTCATATTACACTATTATGGAATTTGGAAGTATTAGTCATATATAATTCACCTATCATTGTAATTCACGGTTGTTGCGCTCAAACATATAAGTAATTCATATATTTGCATCTCTGTCACATTGCATTAAGTAGATAATTGAAGAAGGAATTTTGCAAACGTAGTGTCCAAATAATCATAAAAGGAGACATTACACTTCCCATTTTTGAGACCCTTAATCTCTACCATTCAAAAAAAAATAGTAGTTTATAAACTAGACTCAGAGTACTTCAAATCTTGTTCTTCTTGTATCTCCAAAATTTTATTGTAATTATCTTGATTTTCTCATCAAAGTTAAGAATTTTCTGATTTCATAAAAAAGGTGGTATCTTAAGAGCCCTTTTTGGTCCCCTATATTTGTGCACTTACCCATGATTTGATTCATTAGGATGACACCATAGGGATGCACAATTCCAAATACCATTGAATAACCATTAAACTATATTATTCTAGATCTTGTAGTCTCAAATATTGAGATATAGAATAACTATGCCATCATTAGTAAACCATATAACCATATAACCATGTACTCAAAGGAAGCCTCATATCATAAATACTATATAATCATATTAGGAATGCAGAGACCTAAAATCCCTTGGCCAAATAAAAATATTTTATTTTGCAAAAACCCCTAATGACATCATCATTTATTAACTAATTATTTATTTAATTAATTAATTAGTTTTTATTATCATTATCCCTTCTCCTATTTTAATTAAAAATGTTTAAATAAAGAATCCCTCCCAAAAGCATTTGAATCCAATTTGAATGATATTCCCTCCAATTTATTAATTAATATTTAATAAATTATGTCACAATCCTTAAATAGATTAAATATTTATTTAAACCCTAAAACCCTAAAAATATTCTAGAAAACCCCTAAACCTATCTACCATTTCCTAATCCCATCCTAAACCTGCTTAGAGGGTGATTACTAACCCCCTTAGTCTAAACTATCATCCTTTGACTTCTAGTCAACCCCCTCATTAATGAGCCTTATAGACTCATTAATGGCCCCTTATAACTTCATTAATGGATCTTACAACCTCTTAATGAAGCCTATGTCTCCTCTTCCACCATTGTTCCCTAATCACACTTCCCTAGTGTTGCTCACACATGTGTGAGCAACCCTTAACCCTTATCCCCTTGACCATACCTCTAACTATACCCCAAACTCTACCCCTAACCTTGACTCTGACCCTAACTCCATTTTTTTAACCCAAGCCCTTCCTCAAATCCTATAAATACTCTTCATTCTAAGAGAAGACCCTTAATTCACCTATTTCACATTAAGCATGTTGTTATCATGCTCATTTGCATCTAGGCTTAGCTTAAATTCTCCTAATTGTTAGATTTAACTCATTTCTATGCTTTCTTATCTCACACTAGAGTTTATCTTAATGGATTAACATGTCTTATTTCATTTCTTTGCATATCATTTTCATCATATCAGACTTATATTTGGTTAAAATCAACCTAGCATAAACATTCATATCTCAAATCCACATTCAAGCTGCTTCATTTGGTTCCTTGGGACTCTAGAGGAAAACCAGGTTCCCATACCTAATTCTATGCCACTATGGAGTATACATGGTTCCTAAATTCTCCTAAACCTTTCTAAATAGAATTGGGGACATGCTCCAAGTGTTTTGAGAGCAAACCCACATCCTTAATCTAAGAGCAAATCAAATGGTGACATAGTGCTCTTGTTTAAGCTCTATGTGAGGTGTCTTGCAAATAGATTTACTATATGTTTAGTATATGTTTCTTAGACTAATGTTTGAATGTATACACATGTTCCAAACATGTTATGTTTTCACTGATCACATTTTGGCATACCCTGCGGGACCCCAACATGCTCTTCAAACTCATTTTTTAGGGTTTTTAAACCAAAAAACTCATTTTTTTGAAGCATCCTGGGCATCCTTGGTGGTAGAGTCATACAAAATTCCTTCCCTTGCATGGATTTCTGTATGGGAACCCCCCAATTTTTTTACTAGATCACGTGTATTTTCGTATGGGCATGAGTATTGTCGTACATGGGCATTTTCAGGTGTTTTTAGGCCTTTTTCCCACTTTCTGGCTTAAATTGTCATATGAGGACCCCTGTATTGTTGTATGGGAACCTATGTAAACTCTTAAGACATTTTAGCATATAATACCATGTCATGGATTTCCATATGGGAAACAAAGGGCATTTGTGAGGCCCTAAACTTGGTCTTTGTTGGTTTTTAAGGCTCATTTGGGCCTCCTAGTGACCCTAAACTTCAAATTTGCAGGTTCTAACTCCATGCTCTTGAAGGTAACCCTTGGAAGGAAATTTTATCACCAAAAAATAAAAGCCTTAAGGCTCATTAAATCTCTTTCATGTTTAGGAACATAATCAACTTCCATTCAAAGCTTTAAAAGAACTTTTCATTCAATCTTGAGTGCTTAAAATGGACTAAACTGCATATCTTTCCTAAACAGTTCCTAACCAATCCTAATCAATCCTAAAGTGACCAAAGTCACTCAGGACACTTTTTTTTTGGTTAAAATGAACTTCATTTGCAAAATGTTAAGGTTTCATGCAATCTAGGAACTAAAAACAAACCTCATTTGGGCTTAAAAAGAGCAATCGTAAAGTTTCCTAAACCAATCTTGATTTTTTTTTTGGCTAAAAACAACCTCATCTAATAAATTTCAATGTTTTAAGGGTTTTTATGCAAGTCTCAAAGTGAAAAATCTAGGAAAATTTTCAAAATTTTGAACTAAACAACAAATCTTGAATGAACCTAAATAAATGAACCAAAGTCAATATAAAAGTAATTTCATTTTATTCCTAAGAGAATACAATCTTGAATGCACAAATTGAAAAAAAAAAAAAATTCATTTCAAAATCAAGTTCAAGTAGGATCATAAAAGGAAAACTCAATCTTGAATGCAAAAGGATAAAACACTTGCAAAATCTTTCAAAGGAGCTTTTTCTGTTTTCAAAGAAAGAACAAATCAAATCCTAAACATGTGTGCTTGAAGGTATTGGCATGAAAAACACTTAAGATCAATTTGGAAAAGAAATTTTTTTTGTGTGCTTCGAGGAGTTTTCCAAATTCTGTAAATCCTTGTTAATCTAAGTGATGTAAAATAATTGAACTAGGATAAGTTCACTTGTTTTACTTCTATCGAGCCCTGCCCACAAACCGGTACTTCCCTGGCCGGTATAGAAATAAAACACTGAGAAAACTCTCACTTCATCCCCTCAAGCTTGGGTGATGCGTGATGATGGTAGCCTGAGGTAGGTGAATATCCCTACTATTTCAACATGGTCAACTAGGCTCTTAAGTGAGTCACGTGCATACAAACCAATTGGTAGGACGCCCCATACCAAATCAGATACCTATAAATCAGAGGCTTCCTGATCTACTCTTGAAGGTATCAAAATCTTTGTGCAAGGACCGATCCAACTAGTTTCCTGAATCACCTTATGATTACTCACCATTTGTATTCCTTTTGGGGATACCAAGCCGTGAGTAAAGATTTTGATACTATCTTTTTGTTAGGTACTTCTTTCTTGATGTGTTTTAAAAGTTCTAGACTTAGTGCAAAACATCTATTGAACATAAACAAATGAAGATTTATACACACAAATATTTTTCCATATTAAACCAAATCCTCCAAAATCCATAAGTCATCCAAGCTTTCAGAACCCTGTCATCCTAGTCTCCTAATCATGGTCTTCCTCTCATCCCACATCTTCCCCATCCGGTCTTGCCCTCCTTTCATCCTCATATCCTAGGTTAGCAAGGTCATCTTGGTCATCCCTTATCCCTTATCCATCTTCCTCTAGAGTCAGTCTTTCCTCCTATCCAGAGCTTAAATCCAATACTAGTCTGAGCTTCTTGGTCATCCCAATCTAAGCCTTAGTCTTCTAATCCATCTTCATCCTTCATCTCCATCCAACTCATCTGCAATTCAGCATGTCTCAAATCTATTATGATGAGTTTAGTTGTCATATCTTTTCTCCCACTATATCCTATTCCAACGATGATGATAGTCTTGTTGATCATGATGAGTAATTTGAAAACCTTAGCAAGCTTTCTCAAAGCATCCCCCATAATCTAATCATTCCTCCAAACCATCCTATCATACCTTCATGCATATCCATTAGTACTCCTTATCATGCCTTTGACAAGGGAAATCCATTATCCTATTCATCCACACCTTCTTCCTATCTTGATCCTGCATATCCCCTACATACATCATTCATGCCTCCATCTTCTTCCATGCTCATATCTCAATATCCAACTTTGCATAGCAACACTCCTAGCTTCATCCATAATCCAAGTCCATAATCTCCTTATCCTTCAACCTATTTTCAAAACCAAGATACTAGTCTTCCAATCCATTACCCTAATCCCCCATCCTATCTTGATCCACCATCCACTATATCCTGTCTCAAACCAACATCTTCCATTCTTACCTTCTTTACCACAAATCCCCTTCCACAAGAGGAATGCATCCCTTAATCCACTTCATATCCTATAGCTCAATCCATTGCCCACATCCCATTAGTTAGTCAATCAAGTTAACAAGCTTCCTCTATGCCTACCTATGTGAACTATCTATCCATGCCATACTCAAAATCCTCTTCTAAAGAGTCATCCCCCTCAAGTAAGCTCACAATCCACTATCCCACCTTCATGTGTGGACTATCCTAGCTCTCCATATTCTAGTCATTTAAATCCTTCACCCCAACCTCCATCACAGAAGTCTCCAAGGAGTTTCACATGGAAGCCATCGAAAAATCCATCTCCTAAATTTGATGAGTCATGTTATCTCATTACCTCGTGAGAAGCCATCAATAATGATACCCATCCATCTCCTACATCCATCACCTACATCTATTATGTTTTTCAATGGCAGACCACTTGAAGCAGAAGAAATGAGTTTCATGTCTTCCACCTTGACACCTGATACTAGATGTTTATCTTATTCCCCAACTTAGAAGTATCCTTTCTTGGATAAAATGCTCAAGAAATGGAATTATCAAGGTAAAGGTTGGCTTAAGCTCACATGAAAAGGAAAACCTAGAGCCCATTCAAGATAAGAAACATCCACACTCATGTAGTATTGGTCACACAACTGAAGAAACTTCCTCTAGAAATATTGGTACAACTAAAGCCAAATTCAAGCATCCTTCCAAAAACACCATTAAATTTTCCCATCATCCCTCTAGCGCATACAATGCCATTCCTCCTCCTCCATCATTGTAGCATAGGACAACCTATAACATTCCTCCTTCATCCTCTATATCCATTTTGGGTCCCTATATCCCAAAATATGGGTAAGTGCACAAAGATGGAGGACCAAAAAGGGGGTATAAGATGCCACTTTTTTCCTGAAATCGGCAAACTCTGAACTTCAATAAGAAATTGAAGATAGTTAGACTCAAAATTTTAAGATGCGACAAAAACAAGAGTTGTAATACTCTGAATATAGTTCCTAAACTACTAACTTATTTTGAAAATGGTGTAGATTAAGGCCCTCAAAAAGGGGGAGCACAAAAAGTGGTCCTATTTTTTGTCCAAAAACATAACATTGAGTTTGGTGTGCTCCCCCTAAAATGTTAACTTTTTTTAAAAAAAATTTTAATCGCTCCACTGAGAAGTTAGCTAACACCACGTAGTTTATCCTGAATTTTTTTGGTAATTTTTCGATGAATTTACGAAGTGCACACATCTTGAAAACATGAAATTTCTATGTTCTCCCCCTAGAAATCATTTAAAACTAATCAAAAATCAATTTTATTTTTTTAAAAGTGTGTATAATGGAGTCTAGTTTCTAAAAATGTAACTTATTGCAAAATTTGATGAACAAGCCAAAATCTATGCCCAAAATACTGAATGTTGGTTTTTTACAAAAAACAAACATACACACAAAAGAAATTAGAGTTGAAAAACTTAACATAATAAAAATTCAAAATAAATTATATGCTTAGATAGCTAACAAAGAGATCTGCAATATCACATCGTCTGATTTTTATATTCTTGACCCACGAGTAAACCTGACAAGGAGCACACAAAAAAATATGTCATTTTTTTGTATGTCTGCTAGAAAAAATGTCTCGGGCCTATTTCAATCATCCAAGCCTTTGGGTTGGATCTCCAAGGTAAATCCAAGCCTTAGGATTGGTAAATTCAAATTCTTTACAAAGCACGCACACCCTATAGGGCGTGCACACTATTTAAATCTATGACTTTTAAACGTGTGAGCACTATGAATGTCATAGATTTAAATAGTGTGCACTATAGGGTGTGCCCAATATGTAAGACAGATTTATATAGTGATGAGAAATAGTCAAAGTGAGAGGAAGAGAGAGAGAGAGAGAGAGTATGCCTTATCTTTCTCCCTCCCCCATACTCTCTCTCTCTCTCTCTCTCTCTCTCTCTCTCTCTCTCTCTCATACTCTCCATTTCCCCTTCTCTATCTCTCCTTTCCCTTCTCTCCTAGTCTCTCTCTCTCTCTCTCTCTCTCTCTCTCTCTCTCTCTCTCTCTCTCTCTCTCTCTCTCTCTCCTTCTTATCTCTCTCTCATACTCTCCCTTTCCCCTTCTCTATCTCTCCTTTCCCTTCTCTCCTACTCTCTCTCTCTCTCTCTCTCTCTCTCTCTCTCTCTCTCTCTCTCTCTCTCCTTCTTATATCTCTCTCTCATACTCTCCCTTTCCCCTTCTCTATCTCTCCTTTCCCTTCTCTCCTAGTCTCTCTCTCTCTCTCTCTCTCTCTCTCTCTCTCTCTCTCTCTCTCTCTCTCTCTCACTCACTACTACATTTGGGGCCAAACTTTGACATAAGTTTCTGATGGGTAACTTTTTATTACAAATTTAGTGTTTTTTTTGTGTAATAGGCCTCGATGATGTTGGTATTCTGATGGGTGTTTAATTGACCATCAAAATTTTGACATATTCG
This sequence comes from Chamaecyparis obtusa, assembly GCA_027943335.1. Lineage (NCBI taxonomy): Eukaryota > Viridiplantae > Streptophyta > Pinopsida > Cupressales > Cupressaceae > Chamaecyparis > Chamaecyparis obtusa. The sequence goes on from BSBK01000884.1 coordinate 1,323,305, forward strand.
GGGTATAGATATAAAAAAAAAGTGAAGCAACCTCATCATTTTTATTTCGATTGGATAGAGGAGTGGGAGAAAAGGAGCAAAAGTTGAGCGCAGAGAAGGTAAGTGATTTCTTCATCTTTCGAGCCTCTGGCATCATATTCGAATGCATTTCACTTTATTTGATCATGAATGCTCTCTGAAATGACCTCATTCTACTGGTGTCGTGCCCTAGCCAATGCTTTATCTCTATTATTTGATGTTATTGGTGCTTGTGCTCAAGGATATCGATTCACTGTATTCAAATGTTTGGATTCACATTTGTTGATATTACTGGAATATATGTTTAATGATGCCATTGTATATTGTTGTCATTGAAATGACCGCATTCTACTAGTTTCGTGCCTTAGCCCATGCTTTAACTCCATTATTTGATGTTATTGGTGCTTGTGCTCACAGATATCCATTTTTTGAAATGTTGACTATGGTTATCGAATGGATAGCCCGTGAGCTTCTAGCTAGGCACCATTTGTATTGATAGCTTAGGGAATCAAATGTATTGTGTTGATACCGAGAATTTCTACTCCTAAAAAATAAGACAATAGGGAAGTATATTATATATTTATGATACTTTGTAAATTTCCTTCGATAAAAGTGAAAATAAATGAAGATGCGTATTATGTTTGTCATTTACTTAGTTGATTAATTAATATATTTCAATTTATTTAATGCATATTCATTTTGAAATAAATAATATTTTTAAAGATTAAAATAAAGTAGGTAGAAAAAAGGGCGGCGAGAGGGAGTAGAACCCTTGACCTCTCAAGCCAACCTTTTTCCCACCTATCTACCCTCCTACCCCCTAACCAATTAGTCTATTTGTTTTCTTCGAGAGGAATAGGAGGAGATATTTATTTATCTTTGTTTCTAGGTGCAAGTGAAGAATTATTACAACTCTTACACAGGGAGTAATTTCTCCTTTAATCATTCTTCTTTTTGTAATAATGTGAATTTTATTTATTTTTATATTATTTATTTTTAATGTTAAAAAGGAAAAAGAATGGGGAGAGGGAGTTGAACACTCGACCTCTCGACCCATCCTTTATCCTACCTAAACTACCCGACCTACCCTAACCAATTGTCCTACGTTTTTCCTTGAGAATATGGGTAGTAATTAAGGTATAAATTTTAGAGTTTTTTATTCCCTTTTAATAATTTGAGAATAAATTATTAGGATATTGAGTTTCTTGTGCATGATATTTTTAAAAGAATTTTATTTTTTACGTGATTTGCTTTAGTTAAAATTTAGCTCCTAATTTACCTTAAGTGAAAAGTGTATTAATGACCATTCATATTAAAAAAGATTACTATGTTTTAAGATTTGAAAAATTATTAATTGGTATTGATTTTTAGTTTTCAAATACTTAAATATGATCTTGAAATCTTACCATGATTTTATTTTTAATTTCAAAATTAAACTCATATGCTAAAATGAGCTTAATTGATTACACGTTACCATATGTGATTTATTTGTAATCTTATCAATTTAGGGAATAATAATTACTTGATTTGAAGTATATTCTAGGTTTTATTTTTACCTTCATTTCAATTTATGTATTAGGGTTTGAATTTGAAATGCAAAACTATTTTAATACAAAAAACCCTAAATGCATTTTATAAAAGGATTATAAAATTGTTTTATACACTGTGAATATTTGTAACATTTGAGTTGTTATTTTACAACAAAATTAACTCTTTCTTTATGTGAATCCTTTTTAAGGTAAATATTCCCCTATTTCAAAAGATTTATGAAACCTTTTTACCCTAATATTTGGAACATTTTTATCATATGTTTGAGGGAATATTTTTAGAAGGTAAATATATTATAGTAGAATTTTGAGATTAAATTTGAAGTTACATTCCCATTTAATATTTTAGGTTATACAATTATTAATGTAATACTCATGTGTGATAACCAATAATATGTAATGTAGGGCTAATTATTTAATTCTTATGAGTAATTTTATTATTATTATCCAAAGACTTGTATAATTATATTATGAGTTTATGTTTATTTGATATATATCATTAATTAATAATTAAAATCATTTGTATCTAATTGATAGTTTAATGTAATGATTTTAATTTTTAAATTTTTATTGAATGAATATTTAACTTTAAATATTTGTGTGCAGGAATTACATTTGCAGATGACTATGCACATTGCCCGAAAATGATAACAAATCAAATTTTTTGAAGGGGAATTATTTCCTTAAAAACTATTGTAATAGTTTATTTGATAATTTTTAGGGTTAGTTGGGGATTAGGTTTCTGTGAATAGAGATGACTTTTCACAAACAACCTTTGGTAAACATATTTATATGCAAACATTTGTAAACAATTAGGGGGGATCACAACATAAAATTTTTACACAAAAAATACATTCAGAAATATTGGAAAACCTAACTAATGCTCTGGCTCTGGAATCATATGAAAATTATTGGATCAGTTTGTAGATCAAGTGGTTTTTGAAGTTTAATTGCTAAGTTCACCGGTAACATCTGTTCCTCTGTGTTGTTTTGAATTTAATGCTTTGGATAAAGTATATTTTCTTTCTTAGAAATTATTATATTGCAAGTGCAAATAGGAATTTGAGAGCTATGTCAGATTAGTTTTCCATTGTGTATGGCTAAGCATGCCTTTTGGATATCATTGAATTCAATCGGTCTGTCCTCTGGAAATTAAAATCTTTCTGAATATTGGTCTTCCTGTTTCTGTTGTTATTTGATCAATCTCAAGTGATAGATTTATTTTAATCCGTCTCCAAAGTTATATTTTCAATTCAAGATTTCATTTTGTCATTAATAGATAAAGCTGAATGAATTTTGACAGTAGACTTCAATTAAAGTAATCACACATATTTTTCATTTCTGATCAGGATTAGGCACTGGTCTTTATTTTAATTATAGTTAATTTTTATTATCCTTTTATTATAGTAATTCTTTAGATTATTTTGTTTATTCATTTAGGAAAAATCATTATTTTTAGGTTTACCAGCCTTGGTTTGATTTAACCAAAATTGCAGAGGCACTAGTTATTGTGCCTATCAGTTGGCCTCAAAACGACTAGCATTTTTGAGCCCCAACATATTGTATCATTGATAGTTGAGACTTTGTTAAAAGGAAATAGGACAAAGAATGATTTTTATTTAGTTTCTCTATTTTGATCCCTAAGTGGCTTACAACCCTAGAGAAGTATATGTAGATTTACGGATGTAGTTGCAGGATACATAGCAGCCGATAATTCACAAGAAATCCATGCATCCAATTTGAATAGAAATTAATACAAAGAACTAGGGTCCTCCAATGGCCCAATCATCCATACCTTGACTGTCCCCTCAACTAGTGACCCTTAAAAACTAGGTTATCATGCAATCAGTGAGTGATCCTTCATTCTCCTAGTGAGCTTCTAGCTAGGCACCATTTGTATATTTGATAGCTTAGGGCATCTAATATATATTGTATCATTGATAGTTGAGACTTTGTTAAAAGGAAATAGGAAAAAGAATGATTTTGATTTAGTCTCTATATTTTGATCCCTAAGTGGCTTATAACCCTAGAGAACTATATGCAAATTTACGGATGTAGTTGTAGGATACATAGCAGTTGATAATTCATAAGAAATCCATGCATCCAATTTGAGTAGAAATTAATACAAATAATAGGGTCCTCTAATGGCACAATCATCTGGACCTTGACTGTCCCCTCAACCAATGACCCTTCAAAACTAGGTTATCATGCAATCAGTGAGTGATCCTTCATTCTCCTAGTCTGCCCTATATCCAAACATATTGGAAATACACAATACAATGATAATAAGTCTTTCACAATGCCCCTTCCCTCAAGGAACACTATCAACCATCCCTTCCACATAGAATTTCACTATTTTATGAGTGGATTGTGTAGGAACAGTTAACATTAAACAAGGAGCAAACTCCTCAACACATCTTGGAAACCATTGAATTTGATAATAAATGAAACCTAACACCAACACTATTCCTTCCATAGTTGCAGGATACATAGTAGTCGATAATTCACAAGAAATCCATGCATCAAATTTTTATAAGGATATCCTACTAATCAATAGGAATTTTCTTGAGATGACCAATGATTATGCATTTTGATGGCAGTGTGCTAGTTCAAAAGGATAATATAAATCTGAAACAATTTTTTCTGATTTTCTCAAACTATAAATGTGGTTAAAGGGAAAATATTATGTGGAAAACCCACAAACCAAGCTAGCAAATGATTGTACATCAAATTATTCCTATATTCATTCAAGTATTTCTATGCTTCAACTACCTGACCTTTGAGCTTCATCTAGAGGAATGTGTAGCTTAAAGATAGACTTACTTCTTGGGCCTTACAATAGGGTGGAGTATGATCAAGATTTATTTAGGCTATATCTTTGTTAGTCCCATTGTTAGGTTCTTATAGTTCATGGTTTGAATCTATTATGGTTGTGTAAGAGATTTGTAGATTCTTTTTATAACATAATTATTGGACACCATGATTGGAACAACTAGTTGTTGGCTATTGTACACATGAATCATATATGTCAATGATTCTTTTTGTTCAAGAATTCGTTGATCAATCTTTGAGATTTATTGTCCCAGCTTTAAAAGAGTGATAAAAGATATAGTGAGTGCTATCTTTTCCAAGTGTTTTGTGGGTGCCATTATCTTCTAGGAGTAATTGCTGGAACCAAATTATGTTCTTTGCCTCTAGTAAATATTGCAGACATGGCCATCTTCTTGGTGAAGGGTTTCTTCCATCCCCATGAGGCACTATTGCATGGTTCCCATTCCCTTGTAGTATAGTGAACCTAATTTAATACAAGTGTGCACTATTTTGGGATCCATAATTTATGGCCCCTACACTATGGTTGTTAGCCTAATTAAGACAAGCCTACCTTTGCATATAATAAGAGGCCAACATGAAACAAACATCCAGAGGTTAGGGGGTTGTTCCCTATCCATAATTTATCATTTAAGTGCTAAGTGATGATGGGTATATCGTGTAATTCATACTTAGTGTGTCTCTTTCTTTCTCTCCACATTTCACATTAGGAGTATATGTTATAAAATACTAATGAAATCAACTATTGGTCAAATCTAATCAAAATTGCAATATAAAGATTAAAATAGATCTTGAAGAAATATGGGAACCATTTTTGACAGATATTGTAGAAACAAAGAGAATACTCCGAAGAGGAAATGTTTCAATGTGGAACAATTGAAGGACAATATTTTACTTTTATATGCACATCTGCAATGTTTCTGATATATTTCTAAGATAACAAAACTATAGAAAGAATAGCATATAGAAGAAAGTAAAGAATAATGATCATACTTTGAGATATTGTGGAAACTTAAAGGAAAGAATGCTTGGTGGGGTTATCATGCAATCAGTGAGTGATCCTTCATTCTCCCGATATGCCCTACATCCAAACATATTGGAAATACACAATAAGGTAAAAGCACAATCGACTGTCACCCTTTCAACTAACAGGGAGCCAAAATTTTGCCTACTCTCGACCGAGTAGGACTCGGTTGATTCCCTCTCAGCTGAGCACATGTAGGTGCCACACAGTGCTGAATGGCACCTACGTGTGCTCGCCAGACTCGGCCAAGTCCTACTCGACCAAGTGAGACTCAGTCGAGTCTACAAAAGTTAATATATACCCAAAATTGGGCCTAACCTCCTCATTTGGAAACTGAGGAGCTAAGCCTAGCAGGAGAAGACTACAGTGCAGACTCGACCGAGTTCAGGGTAGGTTTTTTTTATTTTTATTTTTTCAATTTATTTGTGTTTTTTAATTGATTTTTTAATAGTTATATATGCAAAAAAAATACCTAGGACCTGATACTTACAATTATGTACTTGACCCTTAAGACCGAATACCTAACCTAATACTTACTAATTGTACAACATAGTACACCCTATAATTTAACTTTTAATAGCCTGACCAAATAGTTCACCTTTAAGACCCAGTATGACCCAATACAAGTGACCTAATACTTACTAATTGTACAACATAACCTAGATCGAATAGACTCTTACTGACCTTAATAGGACCATTTAAAGACTATCTTATTACTAACCTAGAATCTAGGACCATTGGTCAGTTGCATCATGCATATGTTACAGGACAATCAGAGGGTTGCTTAGTTTGTATGTATCATGATGACCTAGCTTAGGATGTCAAGCATTTATAATGCTACTAGGCCTAGATACATTTGATTATTATATGTTTCACATTTGTGTTTATGATTTGACATACAAATTTATATACTAGATGGACGTAGACATAGATGATTTATGTGTTTATGTTTGGCATTTAGATACATGCTTTTTTATATGTTTTTTATATTTGATTAGATGCTTAAATTTACATGTGTTTACCAAGATATATTTTACATTTTTTTATTTACATGTATATGATGCTTAAAGTTAGATGTTTTACATGTGTTTATTAAGATCTATCAAGAAACACATGTGTTTATGATGTTTGACATGTGTAATTAATACATAAATTAGTAGTGTTTTAAATGGGTAAATGCATATATATGTATGCTCTACATGTTTTAGTGATATTTTCCATGTGTTTAAGTTTGTATATATATATGGTGTTTTCTTAGATGGTTTACATACATTTATGATGTTTCACATGTTTAAATATCAATATGTTCAATTATTCAATAAATTCAAAATACTTTATGTCAAATTTAATACATCCCCTTTTAAGTCATCAAAATGTAAACAATACATCCCCTTAAGCTCATTTAAGCAATTTAATCTTCTCTAATTGATTAAATGAAAAATTTTCTATCATCAACAAAGCAACACATATATAACATATTACATGAACATATTTATTACATGCCCAAGTAAGACATTGAACATCATAAATACATCAATTTAATACATCCCCTTAAGACACGTAAAATTAATATATCCCCTTAAGACATGTAAATATAAATATACATCAATTCAATACATCCCCTTAAGACATGCAAATGTAAATTTTTCTATCATCAACAAAGTAACACATCTATAACATATCATAAAAAAATTTCTATCATTTACTACATACATGTAAACCTAAATATATAAATTTAATGAATCCCCTTAAGACACATGTAAATTTAAATACATTAATTTAATACATCTGGGCTCAAGACATGTAAATGAAGAATATAATACATCCGGGCTCAATACATTAATTTAATATATATCTATCATGTACAATTCATAGAAGAATATAATATCACCCCCAAGCTCATTTCATCATCTATAAGCTATTTTTTGTGAAGATGTCTACTTATCATCCAAGCTCATAGAAGAAGAGAATATCACTTCAAGTTCATTTCATAATCTATGATCTAAAATTTATTGGTTGTATACCTAGATCATCTAACCTCAAAGAGGGATTGTTATCCAATTGAGTCATTCTTTCAATCACTTTGCCCCTTTTCATAGAACTTCTCTACATTAGAGCATTCTAAATGTGACCCCAATTTTGTTGGATTTATTACATCATTAGATAGATATATAGGTTAATTTAGAAAGAATATTTAATATATAGCTATTAATCTGTATAAATAAGCAATAAGCTAGTTAAGCTTCAAATTTAAATTTAATTAGGGGTTTGAGGTAACCTTTTCTCAAGTTATTGTTAAGTGTCAGTTCTCACTCTAAACCTCTCCAATTACTCATCTAAGTCAAGTTATAAACAGCTCGTTCACCACCCCTAACATCCCCTTAAGACATGCAAATGTAAATTTTTCTATCATCAATTCAAAGTAACACATCTATAACATATCATAAAAATATTTACTACATAAATGTAATCCTAAATATATTTAAGTGTCAATTCTCACTCTAAACCTCTCCAATTACTCATCTAAGTCAAGTTATAAATAGCTCGTTCACCACCCCTAACATCCCCTTAAGATGCGTGAACCTAAATACATCAATTTAATACATCCTCTTAAGACATGTCAACATAAATACATCAATTTAATATACCCCTTAAGACATGTAAATGTAAATACATCAATTGAAGACATCTATAATTTGTAGGCTCCTTGTTGATTAGTACTATCTAGATTATATTTATAGGTTTCATTAAAATTTGGTACTTGATGTTGTTCATTTATAATTTTACATGCTTCTTTTTTAATGTAAAATTTTTTGAGCATTGAAATTATTGTCACCTTAATCTTGAGGTAGATTTTTTAAATTTAATCTAGATATTAAATTCATTTTTTCATACATGTGTTTTAAATATGTATGTATGTGTAAATTTATGCAAATTCAATTTTAAGTAAATATATGTGTGCATGCATTAACTTTATAAGTTTACCATGATTGATTGTTTCCATACATGTGTTAAATGAGGTAATAAATTTGTTTTCATGTTTTTAAAGTAAAGTATACATACATGTATGTATTTAATTAGATCTTTTGAAAGTTATCTTTTTTTAATTTATATATAATCAATTGATTTTCTAATGAATGTGTACATGTATATATATGTATGTGCTTACTTGCAACGAGCATTTATACTATCTAGATCTCTATCTAGATATATACATTCATGGCTTCTAGTGGTTTGAATCATAGTGTCCATAATAGTGAAGGATCACGAGCTTAGTCAAAGTAGCATGGTGGTACCCAGACTCCATAGAGCAGAGTCAGTCATAGAGATGAGATTATCTCTAGTATGTAGGCCGCTATGACTGCATTAGAGTGGACATTGTAGAACAATACTACTCTCCTTTTTAATAGGGAGAAATTGATATCTATACAGACTGAGTTGATGAGTATGATTCATAAGGTTGAATCACTCAATCCAAATGATGATGTAGCCATTGATAGTTTTTATTTATGCCTCTCTACCACTATCAAAGGGATAGTGGGTTGGAGTATTTTTAATGCAGATGTTTCAGTCACTCAGGTTAAGAACATGTTCGGCACCCATTACAGTAATATGAGGGTGGTTCGAGCATATAGGGTCACTAGATGTACTGATGAGTTAGTGGCCCCTTTCATATACCCTAGATGGATTGTAGCTCATCACATGTGGCCCCAAAAGGATGAGGTGCCACTTTATTTCTGCAAACAATTGTTTGTAGAGTTTCATTTGGGCTATGATGTTGACTACACTAATTTACCACCACATGCTGGACAGGGTTGCGAGAGATATTAGGATAAGTGCAGACAACCCGATATACCACAGCTCCCTAGTAAGAGGGCATTGGTGGGTCAAAACCTTTTGGTTCTTCCAAAAGGTTTGGAGACCTACACTGGAGCTGGGCAGGCTGTAGCTGAGGACATGTGTTTAGATATCTATTCTAGCATTGCCACCATCGCCACTCAGGTCGAGGAGTTTTCATCTGATCGTTTGGTTAGGTACATGCTTTGATCATGGATGAGTATAGGTGTATCACCTTCTAGTGCATTTTATGACCCATTCATCAGATTTTATCTTCCTACTCTAGATGAGATAGGGTGACTACCCGAGGATCGCATGCGTGAGATTAGCTCTATGTTAGTGACTGATCTCCTAGTTGCTTACCAGAGGATTTCTACATTGCATGGGATTGAGCCACATGATATGCCTACTTTCATTGGAGGAGGACAGTGTCATTCTAGATCTTCTACAGGCAGCAATCAAGGATAGGGCTTAGATACAGAGGCAAGTACATCTAGACAAAGTGTGGATGATCTTACACCACCTCCACAACATACACAGGCTCCTACACAATAGACACAGGCTACGACCTCACGATTCCATAGTGGAATCTTCTCTGATTTTCTTATGGGTGAGGACATTGATCCTGATGCGATGACCTTACACTCTTTTGAGTTGTCTGACCTTGGACGTGCATTACAGTAGGTAAGAAATTGGTTTTAATAAATTAATTTAAATATATTTAGAATCTAGATATATACATACATGTCTATAGTTTTAAATTTAAATTTTTTAAAATTATGTATGACTTATAGGACATTGGGACGAGTGCTGCTTATGGAGATCTAGAGGAGCCTGCTGATCCGATTCATCAGGATACAGAGGTGCAATTTAAGAATTAAATAATTTAATTAAATTTTATAATTTATTTGTCAATATTTCTTAAATTATTTATACATTGTTATATATGTATTTGTACATGTACAAACTCAAGTCTAGCGAGACAAGGATCTAGCACGTGATGGCGAGCATCGACGTAGTTGATCTCATATGTTCATATCTAGATTTAGATATACATGTTCATGTCTCTAGTACATTTATGTTATATGTTGATCTCTCTAATATGTTTTATACATCATTGATCTCTCTGATATGCTTTATGTTATATGTTGATCGCTCTGATACATGTTTTATACATTGATATATGTTTTACATGAACTTGGATTTTGTGATATTATCTCTAGACATTTACATTGATAGATACATGTTTGGATTTTGTGATCTATCTAGACATTTACATTAATAGATACATGCTTGGATTTTGTGATCTATCTAGACATTTACATTAATAGATACATGTTTGGATTTTGTGATCTATCTAGACATTTACATTAATAGATACATGTTCAAGGATTTTGTGATCTATAGACATTTTGATCGATGTATGTATGTTTGATTTGTGATATCTAGACATAATTTACATTAATTTAAAGATATATACATGTTTAGATTTTGTGATCTCTATCTCTAGATATTTACATTGATCATACATGTGTAATTGAAAAATCAAATGAAATTCATTTTACCTATAAAGAAATAAATAGAAGTCATACATGTGATTAATTTAAAAATCAATTGAAATTCATTTTATCTAATTGACAATCTAATCTATTTAAATTTCAATCCACCCCTTAAGACCTAGAGAAAATTCATTTGTAGACTAGAAAGGTATTCAATGAACAAGAAATCAATCTAATCAATCTAAACAAAAAATCTAGAAATTTGTAGACCTATCTAATATAATTTATCTATTTAAAATTCAATCCACCCCTTAAGACCTAGAGAACATTCAACTAATAAGAGGTCTAAAATTCAAGTAGAAAGTAAATTGAAAGTTCTATCTAATCAATTAAAATTCATTTATAGACTAGAAAGGTATTCAATGAACAAGAAATCAATCTAATCAATCTAAACAAAAAATAGAAATTTGTAGACCTATCTAATATAATTTATCTATTTAAAATTCAATCCACCCCTTAAGACCTAGAGAACATTCAACTAATAAGAGGTCTTTAAAATTCAAGTAGAAAGTAAATTGAAAGTTCTATCCAATCAATTAAAATTCATTTATAGACTAGAAAGGTATTCAATGAACAAGAAATCAATCTAATCAATCTAAACAAAAAATAGAAATTTGTAGACCTATCTAATACAATTTATCTATTTAAAATGTTGTGAAGCATTTATCCCATGACCCACAAGATTGTTGAAAAACATGTTGAAACAATGAGCCACGTAGCTCCTATCATGAACCCTATCATCACTAATATAGAAATGAACCTCCTTTATGATAATGCATTCATTTTGATCTGTACCATCTATCTCATCCAAATCGTATTGTGCATGTCTATAGGTTACATGCACAAATATTGCAACTTGATCAAAATGATAATATTGACTCTGGATCTCCTTTTGAGGGGAAAATGTGTAATTCTCCCCAAAATCTACAACTAAAAGAATAAGACCTAACATAACCTAACATGACCTAAAAGACCCCTTAAGACCTAATATGACCTCACATGACCTAATAAGACCCCTTAAGACCTAACATGACCTAAAAGACCCCTTAAGACCTAAAATGATCGCTTAAGACCTAATTTTACCTCACATGAGCCCTTAAGGACCAAACATGACCTAATATGACCTAATAAGACCTAACATGACCTAATATGACCTAATATGACCTAATATGACCTAACATGACCTAAAAGACCCCTTAAGACCTAACATGACCTAACATGACCTCACATGACCCCTTAAGCCCTTAAGGACCGAACATGACCCCTTAAGCCCTTAAAAGCCCTAACCCCTTGAGCCATGACCCCTTAAGCCCTTAAGCCCTAACCCCTTAAGCCATGAGCCCTTAAGCCCTTAAGCCATGACCCCTTAAGACCTTATAAGACCTAAAAGACCTAATATGACCTAATATGAGCTAACATGACCTAATATGACCCCTTAAGACCATATAAGACCTAAAAGACCTAATATGACCTAATAAGACCTAACATGACCCCTTAAGACCTAAAATGATCCCTTAAGACCTAATTTGACCTCACATGACCTAATATGACCTAATAAGACCTAATATGACCTAGCCTGACCTAATATGAGCTAACATGACCTAATATAACCTAACATGACCTAAAAGACCCCTTAAGACCTAATATGACCTCACATGACCTAACATGACCTAATATGACCTAATAAGACCTAATATGACCTAACATGACCTAAAAGACCCCTTAAGACCTAACATGACCTCGCATGACCTCACATGACCCCTTAAGCCCTTAAGGACTGAACATGACCCCTTAAGCCCTTAAAAGCCCTAACCCCTTAAGCCATGACCCCTTAAGCCCTTAAGCCATGACCCCTTAAGACCTTATAAGACCTAAAAGATCTAATATGACCTAATAAGACCTAACATGACCCCTTAAGACCTAAAATGATCCCTTAAGACCTAATTTGACCTCACATGACCCCTTAACGACCGAACATGACTTAATATGACCTAATAAGACCTAATATGACCTAGCATGACCTAATATGAGCTAACATGACCTAATATAACCTAACATGACCTAAAAGACCCCTTAAGACCTAATATGACCTCACATGACCTAATATGACCTAAAAGACCCCTTAAGACCTAATATGACCTCACACGACCTAACATGACCTAATATGACCTTAATAAGACCTAATATGACCTAACATGACCTAACATGACCTAATATGACCTAATAAGACCTAATATGACCTAACATGACCTAACATGACTTAAAAGATCCCTTAAGACCTAATATGACCTAACATGACCTAAAAGACCCCTTAAGACCTAAAATGATCCCTTAAGACCTAATTTGACCTCACATGACCCCTTAAGGACCGAACATGACCTAATATGACCTAATAAGACCTAATATGACCTAGCATGACCTAACATGACCTAACATGACCGAACATGACCCCTTAAGCCCTTAAGGACCGAACATGACCCCTTAAGCCCTTAAAAGCCCTAACCCCTTAAGCCATGACCCCTTAAGCCCTTAATTCATGACCCCTTAAGACCTCATAAGACCTAAAAGACCTAATATGACCTAATATGAGCTAAAATGACCTAATATGACCCCTTAAGACCTTATAAGACCTAAAAGACCTAATATGACCTAATAAGACCTAACATGACCCCTTAAGACCTAAAATGAGCCCTTAAGCCCTAACCCCTTAAGCCATGACCCCTTAACCCCTTAACCCCTTTGGCCCTTAAGCCATGACCCCTTAAGCCCTTAAGCCATGACCTATCTAATCAATCTAAACAAAAAATAGAAATATAGACCTATCTAATATTTATCTAATCAATCTAATCAATAAATTGAAATTAAAATTCAAGTAGAAAGTAAATTGAAAGTTCTATCTAATCAATTAAAATTCAATTTACCTATCTAATAAATCTAATCAATAAATAGAAATTTATCTAGAGTCTAGAAAAGTATGCAATTCAGGAAATCAATCTATTCTAATCAATTGAAAAAAGAATCAATCTAATTTCAATTTAAATATAGACCTATATTTAATCAATCTAAACAAAAAATAGAAATATAGACCTATCTAATATTTATCTAATCAATCTAATGAATAAATTGAAATTAAAATTCAAGTAGAAAGTAAATTGAAAGTTCTAGTTCTAAGAGAGAGAGAGGGGAAGGGGAATGGGAAGGGTAAAGGGAAGGAGAGAGAGAGAGAGAGAGAGAGAGAGAGAGAGAGAGAGAGAGAGAACTTTCATCAATTAAAATTCAATTCAGGTTTAATCTTGATCCATAAATTCAATCTAATCATAAATATCAAATCAAATTTAAAGTCTGCATATAAGTTTCAAATAGGATTTAAATTAAGTATGCAAAAATTAAAATCCTTCAACCTAAAACTCCTGATACATGTAGTCTGGATCCTCTCTATCCTTTATTATCTCCAAAAGTTTTTCTTGCTCTTCAATAGGAAACTTCCACTTTTGGTTTTTACTTGACCCTTTTTTTGACACAGTTTCAAACTGCAATTTCATCGCTATAACCAAGTGACTATAATGTAGAACTCTCTCTCCATGCATGTATTCAACAAATTTAATTCCATTTTTGTCGATCTTATCTTGTTGATAATAGGTGCCTTCAATGACAACTGAACCAGTCGGATATTTTTGTCCATCACCATCGACAACTTCTTCAAGCAACTTGTGTTTTTCCTTGGTGCATCTTAGTAGATAATAATCTACACCTTCTATATTCTCAAGATCCGCAACCACAGAAAAAATATCACCTGCACAATTTATATTTATGTGTACAAGTAAATGTTAAAATTAAACCTCAAGTTCATATAATATATATATATCACAAATATACCTAGAAATAAAAAATACGCACCTGTAACAACTAAATCAGAAACACATTCATAGTCAGCTGAATATATAGGATCATGGATGTCTATGACATTGTCATCATCTTCATAAGGAGGCATTCTAATTAACACTTTATGATCCCATATTGAAACATATCCATTTGCAATATTAACACATTGACTCATTGTGTTGTTGTTAAGACAATCTTCACAAAAGCATGATTTATCTCTTAGTTGAATTAGTGGAGGCTTGTGTTGTCCTGTAGTCATCACTTGATGCAAACTTCTAATTCCAACAATTGATTGACAATTGTAGGGATTCAATAGATCAATATCTGGATTGGATGGATTGATATATAGATCTTAGTTTGAAATCATGAAAAATGTGAAATGCAATATATATAGATCTACAACAAGTTAAAACACACATGTGACAGACCTATATATATAGTTTCATGAATTTGAGTTTGAAAAATAAAAGTAAATTAAATAAATACCTATCACTTCCCAAAAGTAACGTTTGTTGTATTTTGTGTCTCGAGCAGCAAAATGATTTTGACACCATTCAACAATTTTCTTTGAATTCTCTATCATGTTACCTAGAGAGATATATTTTTAACAATTTAGTATGTATCTATATATATATATATATATATATATATATATATATATATATATATATATATATATATATATATATATATATATATATATATATATATACACACACACACACATGTGTACATGTAATGTAAAATTTTAAATAGTCTAGTCAAGTAAACAAGTTGAATATCAAATGTATGTACACATACCTTGAAGTTCATGTTGTCAGAGTGCACGCTTCACACATGCTCCTGCTCCATCATGCTCTCCTTTTCCATGTCCACTTTCAAAGAAGTTTCAAACAAACTTAACGTTGTGTCTAGCATGTTGCATGGCTAACCAATTAAAAGATTTTGTAGACTTAAATTGACCTACAAGTCAAATAAATACAAAAATGTATTTAAATGTGACACATAAATATATCTAGAAATGCTCAAAAAAATTTAAAAGAAAATTTATAATGCATGTACATACTTACCTGCACACCCATCAGACCAAATCCAATGTTGTGAAGCATTTATCCCACGACTTGCAAGATTGTTGAAAAACATGTTGAAACAATGAGCCACGTAGCTCCTATCATGAACCCTATCATCACTAATATAGAAATGAACCTCCTTGATGATAATGCATTCATTTTGATCTATACTAGATTCTATCCCATCCAAATCATATTGTGCATGTCTATAGGTCACATGCACAAATATTGCAACTTGATCAGAATGATAATATTGAGTCTGGAGCTCCTTTTGAGGGGAAAAAGTATAGTTCTCCGCAAAATCTACAACTGAAAGAATACAACCAAGTGGGAAACAATTTTTGGAATCACAAAACTATTTAGCTTGCCATCGTGCACCATGACAATGTTGGATATGTGGATAAATCATAGATTGAAATCTGTCCATGAACTGAAGGTACAGTAATTCACTCTCCTTTAATGTAATTTTTTTTTATTCACCTCCTATCTTCGTTTGGTATATCTCATATTCAAATCTCTTCCACTGGACTGGTATTGTAACATCAATATTATCAAATTGTAAAGGAAATTGCTGCAAATTTCCACAATTATTGCATTCATTTTTTATACACTGGACATTAAATTCATTTGAATCTTCTGATTTATCACATAAAATGGACTTTAAAAATTCTATTGTACTTCCAGTAACCATACCTAGATTAAGTATTGTCATAACCCTTTTATATGATTGCAAGTATAAGTCAAACTCAACATGATTTCGACAACAACATGTTTCACGAACCTTATTTATGCGTACGAAGAAAGGACGCAACATCTCAAATATTCTCTGACATATTTTCACATCTAAAAATTCATGCTTGAATGCTTCAAACAATTCACTTTGTGTAGTATTGACAAAATGTTTTGGATGTGAAATCTTCATACCAGTCTCTTCATCGTCCATTTGTATAGTGTCCCTTCTATTGGAAGAAACACGAGAGTGGTTGGTCCAAAAATCAATGACCCATCTTCTTACATCTTCAAAAAATTTATCTTTATGGGGAAGTCTACAAATCTGTACCCAATTCTTTTCAATATTCATATCCAACATATTTCTCTTCCTAATATATCTTTGTATAGTTCTTCGAGATACATTGAGTAAATCAAAAATTGCTCAAACTTGATTTCTATGTGTCAATTTCTTACTAGTTATCATAGTCATCAAGGCTCTTCTAGCTGCATTTGAATATGGTCCTTTATGATCTGCCCTATTAACAATGTTCAGTGCATCTTTTAAATTTTGAATTATCGTCTCTTTTATTTTACCTCCTCCAACTTTCCTATTATCAATACCCAACAACTCCAAAACTGGAGTCATTTCTTTTTTCTTGAATAACTTTGCAAATAATTGTGCTTTTCCCACCAAAGATTTACTCTCAAAATATTCCATCCACATGTTTTTGAGATGTAATTTAATAGTGTTTTTAGGTACCAGGTATTTTGGTTCAATTTGACTAATAAGTGATTCCTCTTTCATATCCATCAAATTCTGCATTATAGGAAAAAAATGTATACTTCGACTACTACCAATATCCTCCCCTAGTTGAGCTGCACCTTCTACAACGATAGGTTCTTCTTCAACATCCATCAGTTTCTCTTGGACACATTTCGTATGACCTTTCATTTGGTCATCCCTTTTATTATCATACTTCCTTGTTCTAGTCCTTTTATTTCTCATTGCTCAAATATCTAAGAAAGAGTTTTTTTATTGTTTTACTATTTCTTCACTAAAAAACTTGTCTTCAAACTCTTTCAAAATCAAAATTTCTTTGTAACTTCTCTAAAAGAATGGCTTCTTGCTTCAAAATATCCTTATATCCTAAAATAAGAATGTAAATTCACAATTGATATATATTTTTAAAAAAATATCACGCACTTATATAGCCTTCGGATTGAAAGGATGGGTCACCCACGCAACTGGTCACGAGGGGCCGACATCTTAGGGGACTCAGCCGAGTCCCACTTGGCTGAGTCTAACTCAATCGAGTGGGACTCGGCTGAGTCATCCTAAGTGGCATGCCAACTTGGCAGCCAAAACTTCAAAAACACCAAAAAAATGCACAATTTGCACTTGTGTTTTTTTCTTTTCTACAAATTAAAAAATTTTAAAAACTAAAACTACCCTTTTGTAGATCTCGGAACTACAATTCTAGAAATATAAATTTTATATAATTTCAATTGAAAAATGTTAAACAAATTTGTAAAAAACTACATGTAGGTATATAAAGCTTTGAGAAGTCATTGATTTGATAAATTAAAAAAAATAGTAAATCAATTATAAAAAAATTTAAAATTATATGAGGCACTAGAGAAGAGAATCTTCTTCAAGAATATATAATTTATTTGGATTTTGGAAAAATTTTGATTGCTGAAAAGTGGTGGGAGACAAAAACTATTGATTTTGTGTAAGTTGTACTTTGAATACTTATAACGGGCAAATTATAGATTGAAAGCACTTCTTTCTTTTTTGCTACACTAGGTATACATGTCATTTAAAACATATTTTGAAATTGGAGGAAAAAACAATGTTTTACTTATAATTATTTGACGGGAGGTAAACCCCCTAATTTGCTGTATTTTCAGGACATGAAAAATAGACTTTAAAAATTAAAAAAATATATTAATTTATGTCTAAAATAATTTTTAAAAATTATAGGCATAAAATTCATCCTATTTCACACATTTCATCAGTTTACATCATCTTCAAATTCTAAATAGAAATGTGACTTTTATGCCCTTAAAATTTTTTAGTTTTGGTGTTGTTAGCCTCTTCCTTTGTAAAAGGGTGACAGCTTATTGTGCTTTTACCCAATACAATGATAACAAGTCTTTCAAAATCACCCTTTCCTCAAGGAACACTATCAACCATCCCTTCCACATAGCATTTCACTATTATATGAGTGGATTGTGCAAGAACAATTAACATTAAACAAGGACAAAACTCCTCAACACATCTTGGAAACCATTGAATTCAATAATAAATGAAACCTAACACCAACACTATTCCTTCCATTCACTTCTACCAAGAATAAATCATTTAATCCATTCGACATTACATATAATCATTAGACAGTTACATTTCCTGACTATGTAGAGGAACAATCACGACCAAAATGATCAAAACTACTTTCACTCTTGCACAAGGTATTCTAAACTTCAAGTAAAATAAGAAATATGCTATATCAAATCATTCATATTCATAGTAACCATTCAAAGGATCATTTTGTCAATGAACCCTCTAACTGTACCCCTGCGGCAGAGAAAGGAAACCTCAAAATAGAGAAAGAAAACTTAGTAAAACCAGTTTATGCCGATGTTTGTGAGGGAAACTTAGTCACGACATCAAGTATCATCTCATCATGGTCTATTCACCATGTTTCAACACCCCATTCACTCTGATCTATTCAACTTACACCATTCTTCTTCTCCAGGACTTAAAGGCTTGAAATAGTATATGTGGTAAAAATTCATGAAATACTAAAGAAGACCTGCTATTTGTTAGACAAATCTTCATTGTCCCCCACAAAAAACTAAGTAATAACTACTCTACCCTTAATTTGTTTAAGAATGCACCATATTAGATAAAGTAGGTTCTATCACACATGGCACAAACTCTCTTCAAACTCACAATACATTGCATGTGTAGTACAAAACTCATGAGATTCTAAATAAGGTCTCACTTTTAATGAGTTATAAACATGCCATTGTTTCAGTTTTGCTTGCGAGTTATGATAATTTTTGTAAACATGTCATTGGTTCAGTTTAGTGTATTCATTTTTGTTAGACAAATCTTCATTGTCTTCTGATTGTCTTCTTTATATAGTAGCATGTATTAATTGGCTGACAAATAAAGAAGCATTTAGACAATCAGAAGAGAATGAAGATAATTTTAAATGCATCTAACACAATTTTTTTTTATAAAATTGAACCAATGGCATGTTTACAACAAATAAATAGAGTGATAATAATATGCTGAAAATTGTATTATGTTTAATACACGCCAAAGGACCAGTCCCAACAATTCTTAAACATACTTTATTTGATATGATGAATTCTTAAACAATTAAGGTTGGAGTAGACATAGTTATCACACAATTTTTTTGTGTGGTACAAGGAAGATTTGGCTGATTAAGAGTGAGGCCTTCTTTAGAATCTCATATAAATTTGGCCAATTAAGATGAGAAGAAAAACATAATTCATTAGTTAAATTTTTCAATTTCATGTATTTTTTTCCTATTTATTAGGTGCATGAGTTGAAGGTTGAATGTATGAGTCTTATAATGTTGTGTTACCTTTGGATCTTGAGTTTTTGATACTCCTATGATGATCTTTCTCAACAAGTATTTTATTCTATTATTGATTTTTGAATAACATATTGAGAAAATATAAAATTGTGTACTTCTACAAGACAATGAACACAAAATTGGAGCATCAAACAAGACTTGATCAAGTTGCAGGTGGAATGTGCACTCAAATAGTAAGTAATGTAGAATAAAAAAATAAGTAATCTGTCATGTCTACATTTTGTTATTTTCTGAGATTACATACATGTTTTATATTCATAGAATGGTTCAAAATTGAAATTTACAATTCGATAAAAGTACTAATGGATTTTGTTCCCTGCACCCTCAATCAACAACTTGCCTCCATTTTATTTTGATTTACAAACTACTATATTATTTGAATATCTTTCTTTCTTGCCACAATAGGAAAGAGTTTGAGGTGGAAGACTACAATAATAGAAGTGTTTCAATTTGGTATACTATACTACAACATCATTTCATAACTAAATTTTCAATTTCTATATATAATTAGGTTATAGATAATCTAAGTGAAGAAAGATCATGTCAGACAATCCAAGTGAAGAAGGTAATGGGGATGCAATCAATAGAGTGTGGTCGAACTTGAAAAGAAAAAGTGATGGAAAATGTTATTGTCCTTGAAATAATTGTAAGGGCTTAAACATTAGAAGATTGCTAATCAAAACAATTAAGAGACATTGTAGGGATAATGGTCACATTGAAGGAGGGTTTGATTATCATGAATTGGTAAGTTTTTCATTATATTTATTTAACAATTAATATATATATATATATGAAATACACTTGATGGTGAGATAATTATCATGGTTTATTTGTGTTCATCATTTTTATATAGGTTGACCTCCCTAGGGGAGTATGTGATATGGACCATGGAGGTGTGAATATTGATAATATGGCTTTGGAAATGGAGGATCATGGAGGTGCGAATATTGAAGCTGAAGACTATGATCCCATGGAAGATGACGATGATGCGTCAGATGATGGTACTAATACATTGATCCATGACATATTTGGTATTGGTGCAACTAATGATGATGATCAGGATGATGTTGATGTCATCCATGATATACCTCTACTTGAGAAGGCAGCCATGCCCCTTTATGAAGGCTCCCAAACAACTTTTCTCTCTGTTGTATTGTTGTTGTTGAACTTGAAGGTTATGAATGGTTTATCCAACACAACAATGTCACATATGCTAAGGTATGTCATATATGTCATTATAGTAATTAAATGGTGAAACATGTACCATAAATATTGTTAATATTAACAACATATATTTTTTTTCTACAGATTGATAGGTGAGTTCTTGTTACCACCATCAAATATTCTCCCTTGCTCATACCGAGGATTATGTGCCACTATGAAAGATATTGGAATAGAGTATCAAGCAATAGATGCTTGTCCCAATGATCATATTATTTATCATAAAGAACATTAATTTGAAATAGAATGCCCTGAATGTCATACGAGTAGATATCGAACAGATCAAATAATAAAAAAGGTGCCTCACAAGGTTCTTCGTTACATCCTCATTATACCACATTTGAAAAGATTATTCAAGTGTAGTAGCTTGGCACAATTTATGGATTACCATGCATGTAATAAGAGTCGAGATGACATTATTTGAATACCTATAGATGGTTTTGTATTTAAGGACATAGAGGAAAAGTGGCCGCACTTTATCGAAGAACCTTGAAATCTCAAGGTTTCAGTGGCAGTAGACAGTGTCAATCCATTTGGAGAGCTAATATTTGTTTACACTATTTGGCCTATTTTTTTCATCAACAATAACATTCCTCCATGGATGTCAATAAAGAGGGAGCACATTATGTTGGCAATGATTTTTTCAGGTATTTGATCATTTAATAGTTATTTGCATGTAATTATAAATCTTGTAGTAAAATGGTCACAATAATTATGTAATGTTGTTGTTTATTCAACTAGGTAAATACCAAGTTAAAGATATGAATATTTGTATTGAGCCTCTTATCGACGAGTTGGTGGAGTTATGGAAAGGTGTCACTATGTATGACATCTCTAGACCAATAGGAGACAAACAATTTCAATTCCATGCAATGCTTGTATGGACAATACATGATGCCCCAGGGCTAACACATTTTTCTGGTATGTTATGGTAAATTCGAGTTGCACACGATAATTTTAAAAATAAAAATTAACATATTTAATCTAATTGTATCATTACCTTGTAGGTCTTCAAACAAAGGAAAAATTTGCATGTCTAGTTTGTGGTCCAAAGATGAAATCTCATCATTCAAAAAGTTTAGGAAAGTAGGTGTTTGATGAGTATAGACACTTTCTTCACAAAAATCATAACTATCAAATTACCAAAAAATATCTTTTCAATGGGAAAGAAGAGACTACATCTAAACCACGGAGAATGACACATCGCCTATGGAAGTTGGAATATAATAGAATTAATCATCAAGGTACTACCATTCTACCTAACAGTTTATGTTTGAAATTTGTATATTTTTATTGTGTTTTATTTTCTGATTATGTGATTGATGATCGTGAATGTCATCAAGGAAACACTACTAAGCACCTTCCAAAGGGACTAAAGAGTTATCCCAAACAATTTAGTAGGTTGCCCTACTATGAGAAGCTACAAAATGTGCATTTGTTTGATACTATGCATATTGAAAAGAATGTAACGGAGACATTGTGGAAGATATTGGATAGAAGGCATGACAAAGAAAAATTTATAAAAATTTGTAGCGACATTCAGGAATCCAATCATACAATGAAAAATTTCATTGAATCAAATAGAAATGGAGAACGGATTAATACAAGCGCCCTTCCTTGGTTATTAACAAAACAATAAAGTGATGCCATAAAAGAAGTCATACAAAAAATTTGATTTTCCATAGGATTTGTTGCAAACATAAGCAATACCATATCAAAGAAAAGTGAATTTGGGCCAGGGTTGAAAATGCATGATTGACATACCTTCATCAAGGTAAGTCACGTTCTTTTGTATTTACAATATATTTGTAAACTGCATGTACTTCTCATTATATTATATGAGAAAAGAATGACATGATTATTTTTATAATTGTTGTAGTACGTGCTACCCCTATCTCTCCCAGAGAACTTCGACAATAACATCAAACAAGTGATATATGATCTTGGAAAATACATGAGGTAAGCAATGATATCTATTCAATTTGTTGTATATATATATATATATATATATATATTGTAAAGTCTCATGTTTATATATATTTTGTGTCTTGAACGTCTTGTAGGTGGTTGTCATCTAAATAAATTCATAGAGAAGATATAAAATACTAGAAGAGAAGAATTCCTCATCTAATGTGTGAAATGAAAAAATGTCTACCTTCAAACTTTTTCAATGCACAAGAACACTACCTCATACACCAAGTTGAGAAGATTGAAATGTGTGGACTCATACACACTCAGTCAATGTGGATGGTTGAGAGGCACCTGAAATTTTTTAAGGCTTTGGTTCGGCAAAGAGCACATCCTGAGGGTTCTATGATGGAGAGATATACGGTATACCAGAATATGGTGTATGTTATTGAATATCTTTCTAAACTTGCAGCAAAGATCCATATAGATCACATTTGGGATCTTGAGACCATTAAAAAATTAGAATGGGAGTACTTGGTGGGGAAAGGTAGAATGAGGAAAGTGAGAGGTAATAAATTATAAGATGTTATTGTAGCTATTAATTAATTTTTAATCTTCAAAATTAATCGGTTGTAAGTAGTCTATTTATTTTTTATACAGCTGCTTGAGAGTGGGATGCAATACATTTGTATATTACAAACAATTAAGATTGGATGACAAAATGGATTGAATGATGTCATCATTTAGGTCACACAATAACATGAAAAGCTATGTCTTCATTAGTTAATGAAGCTCATTATAACAGAGATCCAAATGTTACACAAAGGGAAATAGATTTAGCACATGGTTTAAGAGATTTCTAGGTATGTATAAATTTGTTAATCACTCGTACATTTATGAACTCGATGCATTAATTTATACATATTTTACATATTTTTGTAGGTCAAACACCACAAGGCTATGTTTTGCAATGGTCATAAATTTCACATCAAAAAGTTGGATGACACAAAGAAAACTTGTGATTCTGGGATAAGTGCAGTCTTTTAGGTGACTAATATTTCATCTAGAAATGACTTACATCCTCGAAAGTCTAAAAATTGATACTATGACATTTTGGATGATATACTTGAGTGTGACTTCAATTCCTTCAAATTAATTCTCTTCATCATCAGATGGTATAGGCTATGACATAATCAAAATGATCCTAATAGAACTATTATGGAACATGACAATGTATTTCCAATGATTAATACAAGGTGGTTTGAGCTAGTTGGGTGTTAGTCCATTTTCCTGTCAATGCAAAAATCCTATGAAAATGGCCTCTTCCCTGCAAATTTTGAAGTGTCCCGCCCTGCTGCAAACCAATTTTAATGTGCAAAGAAAATTTACAATGTTTCATGGTGTGCACCCTTAGCCCTATATTCTTCATGTTGTCACTTTGCTCCAGTTCATATCGCATCTCCTAAATTGTAAAGCCCAGGGAGATATTTAGGTTTTAAGGTCTGCAGGAAACAATTTCAGAATCTGCCTAAGTGTCAAAAACCCATAATGTTTTTGAAAACCCTGTGTGTTTTTTATCTTTCATCAAAAACCCTGTGTGTTTTTTACATCGCACCTTTTCCTCTTTGTCAATTTTTCCTATCTACGTAGCTGCGACCTGTTGGTGGGCCCGGGTTTTCGAAAGTTTTAAATTGATTGGTTGTCACATGATCACATGTCATAATTTTCTGACATGCGACCATGCGACCGGCTATTTTTTTGTGTGGGGCCCAGTCCTTGCTCGGTTGTGTTGCTGATTCTCCAAATCTTCTGGCAGTTGCTTCTTTTATTCCAAGATTCTGTGACTAGCGGTCGTTGCTAGGTCTCTTGTTTTTGACAGTTAGGTGCCTAACCTTCAATGACCTGGAGGGTGGTCTGTTTCTCTTTAGTCATGTAATCTCTGAATGCTTGGTGGTCATATGTCCTTGTCACATGATTGCAAGGGCCATTTTCACAACATGCGATCATGCGACAAGGTTCCTTTCTTGCGCGTGGGGCCCGTTGGTGGGAAGGCAGTGGTCCCGTTGGTGGTTATGTGGCATCCTATTGTTGGCTATCACATGATCACATGTCAGAGTTTTCTAACATGCGATCATGTGACTGGTTGACACCTATTCCTGGGCCTGTTAGTGGTGGAAGTTTTATGGTCCTGCTGGCAGACTGGGAGGATGAGGTGGCATTTTTGTGGCCTTGTCGCATGATCACAAGGGCCATCTTTCAGGCATGTGATCATGTGAAAAGGGTGCCATGTTGTGCTAGGGCCCAGTGGTAGGTGGTGATGTGGCATCTTCCAGATGTTGAGGTGGCAAAGTTCTATTGGATGCAGCGTAGAGATGTGGCGGTGACTTGGCAAATTGTTAGTGGGGTCGAGGCATAATGCTAGCAGTTTGTCACATGATCTCATAGCCTTTTTCAAGGCTATGTAGTCATGTGACTAACTACCAGACTTAGCGATAGAGTTGAAAACTAAAAGGTGGGTCCACAGTGTCAGTGCTGTTGAGATGCTCAATTCTGGTTGGCTGCTAGCTGGTGATGTGGCTGAAGACTTCTGAGGGGAGTTTGTGATCATAGTTGCACAACTAAAGATGAAGGTTAAGTCATGAAGTCTGGGAAAGATAAGAAGATCTACGGTTAGGACTTAAAGTTGGTCTCAGTTTGAATATGGGCCATTGATTCCCTGCAGGCACCAAGATATGACCGATGTCTTTCAATTTTAAACTTGCAGAGGGTTTTTACGATAGAAAGTACCATGATTTATGGCTTTCATGGTGGTTTTCAACTGGTTTGGTGGAGATGGTTATTGCGATCTGGCCTAAGGGTCCTGCTGATCAATAGCATGATGTTTTGTACCTAGCGGTGAATGTTGGTGATGTGTCACATGTTCGCATAACTCTTTTCTTGGCTATGTGATCATGCGAAAACCCTTATTTTGTAGGGTTTTCTAGAAATTAGCCAATTGCAATGAGTGTGGTAGCTCAGTGGTAGTTGCGAAGTTGATGGTGAAGATCTATGTGGCCGCGCAGATCAGATTTTCTTGCCTAGGATGCCATGCCCATTTAAATGCAGTTGACTATTTCTCTTTATAGGCATCTAGGGATTGTATGTCAGTGATCTTTATGCTATGTACATGTGAAGTTCTTCTAGTGGGTCCTGACATCAAATTTTGTTTTTCCTGCAACAAGAAGGCATTAACTTTGCTTTGCAGTTAGCTTATGGTGATGAAACCGATACAATTGTACATCAGATTTCTTCCCGAGTTTCTAGGCTTCTCTACACTCTTTCATTTCTTGTTGTACTGGGTGGTTGCAGACCTAAATTTTGCTGTAGATGATCTATAGCTTGTTGCAATCCTTGTTCCTATAAAAAGATTTTCAAGATCATTTAGAAGCGTTCCTTCTTTTGCAAATTTTTTGAGGAGAATTGGTTCCAAGTGAAGGGTCCTTTTCCTGTAGATATTTCCTTTTTCTCTGCACATAGAGTTCCCTCTTTCCTCTCTAGTTTTCTAAGAATATAATGCATATTGTAACAAATTTGTCTCATGTATAAGATTCAATATATTTCTACTGTTATCAGATTATCTCCATTTGAATCCTGAACTTATTGATTATAGCATCAAGGGTGTTATAGTTTTTCTATTTGCATTTTCAGTGAATGTCTACAATAGAGTTGTCTTCGTAGAGATAATTGAGTTCAAGATTGGTTTTTAGATGTGTATGAGCTGAGGTATCAAGGGTGTCTCATGCTTGTCTTCAAGTGGATGCTAGTTAATGTATCATTTTTTTATAGGTCTCTTCTAAGGGGAGGGTTAAAATTCTTTGAATAGGTGATAACACATTTGGGTACACAGGTGGATAGTTGAAGTATGGTCTAATTGATGGTGTGTGGTTGATGTAAGGCATCACCATATTTGAATGTATTGTCTTCTTGTTTCATAAGCTCTTTGTTACAGTGAGGTATTTGACTATGTTGCCCATTGGATAAGGCACTGGTCTATGAGAGACTTAGGGTATCTCAGGGGTCCTTTCAACACAACATAAATCATTTAATTCAAATACCTTTCCCTTTCATGTTGGTGGTAGTATTAGGAAGTTCTCTCTAGTCTTTAGACTCATTCTACGCAAGTAGGGCTGTTGCATAAGAATTTGCTTCATTGGGGTACAAGTTACTTGAAGGGGTTTGAAGACTATTCCACACTAATGTATCTATAGGCCTATTGTTTATCATGAGGTGTCTCGAGTGTGTAGATAAGGAAATATCCACCTGAGTGATGTGGAGCTCAAAGAAGAAGGAGGATGTTCTCTATCCTCATCAATTGGACTATTTTCTTATCAAACTTGAGTACCTAGCCTAAGAATCAAGCCCATCATTTGATTCAAGTTTGGTCCTGCAAGGAAAAGCTCCAACATTGGGGATGAACCCTATGTTCTTCCAAGCCAATGTGAGCAGGTATTTTACTTAGAGGTTCCACATAAATTGGGTTGGTCATTTGTTGTTAGACATGATCCAAGAGGAAGGCCGATGAGGTATAAAGCAATGGAAGAAGAAGATTGTGAACAACTAGAAGATGATGTAGATGATGATCATGAACAACAGTTAGTCGATGATGTTCCTGATGCAACTTTTCTTGAAGAAGAAGATGATGATGATGATGATGATGATGCTATTGATGATGCTACTGATGATGATGATGATGATGATGATGTTTCTGATGATGATGATGATGATGATGACGATGACGATGAAGATGAAGATGACAGAAATGATGGTGGTGGTGATGATGTCGATGTTAACGATGATCATGGCAATTAGTTGGATGAAGAAGAAGATGAATGACATGAATGAAATGTACAGTTACGTGATCACTGCTTAATCTATTTAATATTGATTTCTTGATAGAAATGTGTAGTTATGCAATCAATGCTTAATCTAATTAATTCCTGATGTACTTACTATGGGATGCTTATGGTTTTTAATGTACTTACTATGTGGTTTTGAGTATATGTATCATAAACATTTTAGCTAACATTAGATAATTGAATTACATATGTAGGTACCTGGACTCCTTTCATGAGCATCCCACATAGTCTCATGGATCGACAGGTATAAATCAATACACCCTATAGAGATTAATGTATTTCATAATTTGCAAAATATCTCACATTACTTGCTATCTCTCTCATTTGATGGAGTGCAGGTAGTAGAAAATAGGTATTTGTCATATGTGTTTTCCTCGAGCGAAGAAAGTGAGTCATTTAGTATGTTTGAATTAGGAAGTTCAACTAGAGGTCAAAAGACTAGAAGGAAATTCAATAAATGCATGAAATTTTTCCTTGCTCAAGGGGGGTCATGTTCTTATGATGATGAGAGAAAAGGCGACATTGAGGTGCCCTCTAGGTACCAAAATCTATAGAAACAATGGGTCCCCAAGGAACTTCCTCCAATAAACACTAACTTTAGTGTTAAAGGCAAGATATATCGTATTGCACCATCGTCAATACATGGTTTGGGCCTATTTTCCATGGATGGCATAAAGGTCTCTTACAAAAAATTTGTTGAATTGATGGAGTATGTTGGACCTTATTCCGATTACAAAAGTTGGATGTGAATTGTTCAATATTAAAAAAGTATGCGTAGGTATGCACTCTTAACAAATTATATTCAACAAAAAGACAATGAGCAAAGTAAAATAGTGGCTATATACATTGACGGAAGGCCAAAAGCATGAGGGAATATTATAGGTTTTATAAATAGCATGCGACCTCTGTTAACTATTAAGCAACCCAATTGCATATTTGAGGCGTGTGAGGGAAATCATGTATTTGTATGTGCGATAAAATCAATAAGTGCAGGGGAAGAGCTGCTTATTGATTACAATTTGAATCGTATAGATACAAATGATGTCACTATCATTAGGGTGTAGGTACATACTATGTAACATTAAATAATTGAGTTTTTTTGCCAACCACATTTAGAGAGTCTCCTCACCATCCACCTCATCTCCATCATCATCTTCTAATAAAAATTTATTAATGTAGTCCTTTCTAATTATTGGTTAACTTTAAATAATAACACAAGACCATAATATGGAGCAACCACGTATGGGGACAATGATGATTGTGCATGCACTTCTTCCCAGCAAGTAAACCTCTTTGTTATTGTACTACAAATTAGATAGAAGCAAAATGTTAAATAAAGTTTTTTATTATATTCTTTTCATCACTATTTCAGATTAATTATAATAGTGTTAGTAATAGTGGTCACAGACAAGTGGTTAGTAGAGAAAGGGAAAGGAACCCACAGTCCCTAAAAAGGAGTCCTGTGACGAGGACCTAGTTGTTGATTTTGGTGCTTGTGATGAGCTGGCCTCTGCAATTAAAAAGTGCCTCCACAAAATTGGAATAAGATTGGTTGAATTGACATCTATATTCCCTCCGACTCTTGAGTCACAAAAGAGGGCAACTAAACTGATGCACCTATCTCAAAATTACCGAGTAAGTATTAATGTAATTTTTAATTATAAAAAAAGTTCAATAATAGTTTTTATGTTATAGTATTATTTTATGTCATTAAAAAATAAGTGGATGTGTTGCTTTTACAGCTTTTTTTGCGTAATTTTGATACTCACGACCATGATGAGGGTACTACAGCTAGTTCATGTAGATCACATGTTGGACTATATTTTTTTTTACTCTCTAACAATATTGTCCATGCCAATCACTAGTTTTATTATGCTCTAACAATATTATTCTTCAGCACATGTCAATGATCATTTACTATCACCACCTCGTACGATGGAAGGTTCAAATGTACTACGTCCTGCAATATCGGCAACACGTAGCATGGCCACAGATGCCATGGCACCACCTGCTCATACATAGATTTTATTTTCTTTATCATTCTATATATGTTTATTTCCTTTGAAGTGTTCTTTCTTAAGGCCATTTTGTAATGGATTCAATTTATGCAACAGGGGATGCAACACTTGATGGTGATTTTCCTAGATGTACTAGTATTGCTAGTACGAGAATGGTGAAGGATTGCATATTGCTTGTGAGTGAAGAAGAAGGAGTTTCCTTGAAAATAGCAAAAATTTCAGGTACTTTAAAGATTGGACCTTTCTTTTACTATACAATCGTATGTTAATTACACCTTGCATTCAATATGAGAAGCTTACATCTATTGTATTCTTATTTTATACTATTATATCTTTCGACTAATGATCCCATGATTATTTTATAGGGAATTATATTTTTTATAGTAAACTTAATGATGAGTGTTTGCAGATATTCGGGCCCACCATTTGTACATGGTGGAACATCATATCCGAACTAAAACCCCAATCCACTATTTTCATTTCATATCATTGCTAGGATAGTTATCATTACATCCATTTTTTAATCTAACACTATTTTCTTTCTTAAAAGGTGGAAAACCCAAAATCAAAAGTTAAAGGATGATCTCGTAGAGCGTTTGACAAATTTTTTTGGACCTCATGCATTTGAGAAGGGTAAGCTCCTTCAAAGAGCTGGCATATGTTTGAGGTATATTAGGGACCGGTACAGGTGTACATTAACCAAAAACCCACATTACCAGCACCCCCCTTGCATTCCTGATTTAGAGTGGAAATCTCTTATTCTAGATGCAAATGAGAAAAATGAAGTAAAAAAAGGAAATACACCACCAGAGAACAAAAGAAGGTATGTGATACTGTTAAGAATGTAATTGTGTACTAAATACTCTTCATATTTATATGAACTAACATATTTCAATCTCTTCATAGATTGCCTAACACATCAAAGGCAACAAAGGCAAGATTGTAAAAGCACAAGCAACACAAGCTAGGCTCTGGTGGTTATTCAAAACTTGCTACATGAGTTGTAAGTGCTAATATTGTCAAAATTGAATGAGGAAAAATACAATCTGTAGATGGCTTTTAACACTGAAAATAATTCTTTGATCTTTAAATATTTTTATAATTTGAAATCTTTTTTGTTTTGATGAAATGAAAAAAAAAAATGTGACGATACCAAGCAAAAATATAGGGTGTGGACTTCAATGTAAGTCTCACAGAAGAGGACAAGAAAGTTGGCTTCCAACAAGGCTATAAAGTCATGGCAGAAAGAATAAGAAGTGCACAAGGTTCTATTGATGGATCCATTGCAGTAAGTAAGCTAAATAGATGATATTTCAAATTTAATTATTTACCAATTAGTTTATTTCATGTTAAGTTCTAACATAAAGTGAGTGTGAGGCCTCACCCCAAGCCTATTATAGCCTTTTAGTTCTGCATTTGAGTTAGACATATTTTATGGTTATATTTTGATGCTCTATGGATGTTACTGATACCTTATGTTATGGTTTTATCACTTTAGTAGTTTGGTGCACATTATATTATGATTTGGATGATGATTACTAAGACATCAGTTTGGAACTTACATGTATGTTTTTAATTATATTTTATAAATGTTTATGATGATGAAGTTTAATTGCAATTAAATTATGTATGTATGCAATGATTATGTTTTCTAGTTTATTTAGTGATGAATTATATATTTCATGATGAGATGTGTGTAGGTTATGAATGAAAAATTATGGTCATGTAAATTATGAATTGACAAATGAATTATCTTGATTATTAATGTTATGAATTTACATGTTTTATTTTCTTGGACAACTGATATTGGACTTGAGTGTGTAGGGAAATAGGCCAAGGTAAATTCGGGGAACCATCAAAGAGACTAATGTGAAAATCTGTTAGAGTCGAGGTTGCTTCTAGTGAGAAGCCAAAAACCTCATTGTAATGTATTTAATTTGTAAAAGTATGATGCATGAATGTATTGATTTATTTGTTAATTGTGTATGTTATTTATGTTTAGGAATGCCCAAGTGGATATGACACATGGCCTGTGATGTGTCTTTTTGTGTATGTGTCACTTGACACATGTGTGTGTACATATGACCATGACATGTCCACTTGGGGATTGGTTGAACACCAACCTAGGAAGGTACCTTTTAGGATTTCCATGAAAATAACTTGGTTAAGGAGCTTGAGTTATTTTCATATCTTTGAATTTCGAATTTGAGCTTTGTTTTTGGGAGGCTTAAAAGGTACCTAGGAGAGTGTTTAGGCCACTTTTAGTTACCCCACTTGATATACCATAGGGTAAGGGTCATTTTTCACCATAGGATAACCCTTGGTTGACCAAATGACCCATCCAAAAGTTGGTTTACCAAGATGGACGAAAATCAACTTTTGGGACCAAGTTTTGGAAAGATCACCACCCACTAAAAAGGTAGTCCTTATCCCACCTTTTTAGCTTACCTTTGTAAGAAACCAAATTTAGAAACCATGTAAGGGTCTTAGGGAAGACCACCCAATAGGAATGCAATCATATCCATAGGGGTTTGTGTGGAGGTCTTTTTAGAGGGGACTCTTCTTTTGGAAGAGTTGGACACCCACTCTCTAGATTTAGAGATTTGCCAATTTGAAGAGGACCTTGGAAAGTGGAAAAGCTCTTCATCAACTTTCTTCCATAGCTTGGATCAAGGTTGGTGGTTTTCTTCATTTTTCTTATTCTTGTTTTCAAGTTGAGAAAAAGAGCTCTTTTGTATATTATTTTCTTGTATGCAAAATTTAGTTATTATTTCTCTTGTAGTGTATGTGTTGAGAGCTTGCTATTTTGTGTTAATGGAGGATTTGTGATTCTTAAGTTTGTTGTAGTGTTATTTTCTTGTGTTGTGAAAGTGTAGTTCTTTATGGATGTTATGAGATTCATGATTGTGTTGTTGTTCATGATTTCATAGCATTGTAAATGTGTAGTTTCATTTGTTGTTTCTTGAAGTTTTCTTTTATGTGTTGTAGTGTTTTGTTGAGGGAGTTCTCAATGCCATACTCACCCTTGGGAACGAAGAGTAGCCTTGAGGGTGAAGGGATTGTTGGGACATTCAAGGGTGTAGAGTCTCTCCTTGGATAGGAGAGGGATGAAACATGGATGTATGAGCTCCATGTAGCCATCTCTATTTTATGTTTTGTATATTGGGGGTCATAAAGAGTTTGTGGAGAGAGATATATGATGAGGAAGCCAAGTGATGGCTTAGCTCTCATCAAGAGATGTGCTTTCTCCTCTTGAAATTGGTTCCACCTTCACCCTATTTGAGTCATTTTTTGACTCTTGTGTTAGCCTTGGAAGGGAGATTTCTTTGATGTATGTTTTATGTTATTGTGTTTGTGGGCTTGCATGAGTGTTCTCCTTGTCTTTGTGATGGCTCCCCTAGCTCGGGGGTGGCTTCATAGAAGCCTAGGTTGGGAGGTGAGCACTCCTTGGCTTATATTTAGTTTATTTGCAGGTTATGGAAGCCAATGAAGTCTTCATGTTGAAGGACTCTTGAAAAAATTTGATGATGTTTTCATATTTTGAGTTGTATCATTTTTGTATTGTGTATAAAGTCATTGTAAAGGAACCTTGTGAATCCCATGAGTTAAATGTATTTTTGTAATGGAGTCATTACTCCAAGCCTTGTGTTGTAATAAGTGTGTTGCATCAAGTTTTAAGGAAATGGGTAACTCTCCTTTGATAGATTTATGATCATAGGTGAATATATTATGTTGATCAAAGGATGATTTAAATGTATTCTCACTATATTGAATAAAGGATGTACAATGCATTTTGTATCAAAAAGGAATGTAAAGATTTTATTTGATTAGTTTATGAGAAAGCATTGTTTGTTTATAGAGAAATTCCTTATGTAGTCATGTAAAAATTACAAGAAAGAAAAGTTTTTTAAAGTATCATTGTTGTTCATTAAAAACATTTCATTGAATAGAAGCATTGTTGCAAGGAAGGAATTGCATAAATGTAACTCTCTCTTTCTCTCATGTAATGCAAGCTTACTGTTATTTAGAGGCTAGTATCTTGATTGAAAAAAAATATATACTAGAGAAAAGTTGATAGTTAGTTGTAAGTTATTAAACTTAGATCAAATAGACATATTTTAAAGGAATTAAAGTGTTAGATTAGATCTCTAGATAAATCTAAATCCCATTGTCATTAGTGAAACAATAGTGAAGAAATGAGAAGAAACAAAACACCAAATATAAAGCAAAAAAAAATAATGTGTAAATGAGACCTACAGGTCTCTGGAAAATGTATGAGAAAATTTTCTCATACATTTTCCACTACACAGTCAATATTTAATTCAAAAATAAGACCACTTGTCCTATTTGCCTTATAAGATTAAAATAAAAGTCAAACACCTACACTCTATTCTCCCTACTAAGCTTTGGTGGTGGGACCCAATTGGGTCTCCACCCAATTTTTTTTCAAATATATAAAAAAAAGTATTTTTTTTAAAACAAAAGAAAATTACATACTCTAAAAAGGTACGCATGTCCTAGTGTGAAAAAAAAATACTTTACAAAAATGATTGATTAAAACAAATGTTATTAAGAAAACTTGTTTTTTTTTTAAATTTTAATTCAAAAAAAAATTATAAATGTTTTGGGGGCGAACCGAGTGGTCCCCACGCCCCCTCCCCTTACGCTATAATAGGGGCCATACAAAGCAGGTACCGCCTGCGACATGGTAGATACGGGCCTGCAAAGGCAGCTGTCCGCCCTACCGTGGGCAATGGTCCCGCGTGGGGCCCACCGCCAGTCCCTTGCAAAAGGACTTTTAAAAAAAAATTATGCGTGTTTCTTTTGTTGTTTTTTTTTAATTATTATTTTATTTAATAATAATAATTAATATATTATTAATTATTAATTATTATTTAATGATATATTAATAATTAATATATATATTATTTATTATTGATAATGTTGTTAATAATTAATATATTATTAATTAATATATATATTAATTATTATCTATTGATTTTTTAATTAATAATATTTAATAGAATATTAATTATTAAATATTATTTAATAATATTTTAATAATTAATATATGTATTATTTATTATTTATTAATAATTGTATTTATAATTAATAGTTTTTTTTTAATTTAATATATATTATTCAATAATATATTATTAATTAATATATGAATTAAATAATTCATTATTTTCGCTTGTTAATATTAATTTATTAATAATTGATATTTAAAGATTAATATGATTTAGCTCACTAGTTGTTTATTAATTAATATTGCATATTGATTAATCTTACTATTTTTCTTATCAGCTCTTAATCGTTAAATAATTTATATAATTAATCAATTGACTATATTATCTAGAAAAATATAATCTTTTATGGAGATTCGTGAAGTAAGTTTTCATTCAGCAAAGTAAATTTGTAAATTAACTTACACCTCTAGAATTTTCACTGACACATTTAATCCAATTTATTACTAATAGATGTCTAGTATTTTATTAACTCAAATTGATTATGATTTATCTCTCTATGCTTATAGTTATGCACATACAGTTTAGAGTGTGAATACTTCTTTAGATTGAGTTTAGGATCAAGTTAATAAACCAACATGCCCTCCAGTCTAGTCTTGTAACTTTAGTTTTATGTTACCTTTTAAAAAAAATAAAAAATATTGGTGTGTTTTTAGAGTAAACTTTTATGGGCATGACACTTGGTATCAGAGCCTAGGTTTCAACATTGGAACCTAAAACCCATTGTGTTTCTTAGCTAACACTTAACCTTTTTGAATTGTTAGGATGCCTCCCCTTACCCGTCAAGCTCGGAGACATATTAGAGGATGAGGGGCAAGTGAGCTCCCTCGGGTCACGAGCAAGCTAAACAAAGGGCCAAGGTATTGACCGTTAATCATCCACCACCACCACCACCACCACTAGACCCTAATCAGGCGGTTCTATTAGCCTTACAGAACCTCATCGGGGTTATACAGGAGAGGTTGCCTCCAGTTAATCCTCAGCCAGAGCACCAGTTGTCTGGGGGATAGAGATCACAGGTTAGAGAGAGGACTAGGAGTCCACCACAAGATCGAGAGGAAGGGCAGGGGGCACATGAGGTGGATTTAGTTCACATGCTGGAACCACCACCTGGTATTGTTCAGAGGGCACCCCGTGATGCTGGGGATCATATTAGAGATCTCCTACGGTTACAGCCACCTTTGTATCATGGTTCTATAGAGGGTATAGATGTTGAGGCATGGCTTTCAAGCTTAGAGAGGTGCTTTGGGTTGTGTCAGTATGATAGCAATGTCAAGGCTCATTTTGTAGTACTCCTTTTGAGAGGAGGTGCTTCCACATGGTGGAAATAGGAAGAATATAAGAATAACACCACTATGGACACCATGTCTTGGGAGACCTTCTTAGAAAGTTTTAGAGATAGATATCTATTAGAGCACTATAGACAGAGGTGTATTGATGAGTTCCACGAACTCCAGCAGAGGGGACTCACAGTGCTATAGTATGAGACCCGATTCCTTGAGTTGCTACCCTATGTAGACTACATGAAGGATGAAAATCTATGAATCAACTATTTCGTTAAGAGACTCAATGATTGGATAGAGGGACAGGTTCGCATGACCTCACCAAATACCTTTTGTGAGGCCATAGAAATGGCCTTGGTTGCAGAAGAGATTCAGGGTAAGTCTAGAGACGCTTGTGACAGGTCTTAGAATTATAACTCTGCATCACAGTCATAAGGGCACCAGAAGAGTCACTAGAAGAATAATAACAGGAATTCCTTGGGGTCTTTTAACAAGAACCCACAACAACAGACTCAATAAAACCATAAACAAAAGCCACCACAGGGACAACAAGGCTCTAAGCCCAAATAGTGGCACACACAGGGATAGAGAAAGGATCAGTGACAATAGTATATAGATGCACCCCCAGCATGGACTCAGCAGTCCTCTCGGGGGGGTTTTAGCGGTTCTAGTAGGACCGGTGGTCAGCAGTTCTCTAGGCCACAGGGAGTACAAACTTTCATACTAGGTCCTTGTTATGCATGTGGTGCCATGGGGCACTTAGCTCATGATTTTCCACAGGGTCAGATGTCAAGTGATCAACATGTGGTAGCTTTTGAGCCTACCATTGGAGACTTTGGAAAGTCTCACAAAGTGTTTGCAGCAGTTGATAACTGCCAGGCCGAGCACTAGGCCACAGTGATAGAGGCTACAGGTATGATCAGCGGTAATAGTGTTACTATATTATTTGATTCAGGTGCTACTAACTCTTTTATATCTCCATTTTTGTGGAGCGTTGCAGGCTTGTGGCAGCAAGACAGGAAGTTAGTTGGGAAGTGGAGTTAGCATCAGGGTCTAGAGTGTCAGTCAACTCTTTAGTAGAGGATAGCCAAGTGCAAATTGGTGATTTCATCACTACAGTGGATCTTCGTATCACACCTCTTGGTTCTTATGACATAGTGCTTGGCATGGATTGGCTTTATGCCCACAGAGCTAAGTTAGATTGTCGACAGAAGAGGATTGAGTGCCTTGATGATAATGGTACACCTATTGTGATTTGCAAGATTCAGAGAGGCATCTCTCTTTGTATGATCTCTTCCATGCAGCTTAAGCGGAGCATGCAAAAGGGATGTTAGCTTTTTGCCATTACAATCAGTGATAGAGAGGATGAGGAGGAAAGGGAAACATCTCTTGATGATTGTCCTATACTTCAGGAGTATGCAAACTTGTTTCCTACTGAGCTTCCAGGCATGCCTCCTCATAGAGCAGTAGACTTCCATATAGATCTTGTTCTAGGAGCTGCTCCAATTTTGAGGGCACCTTACAGGATGGCCACTAATGAGCTTAATGAGCTCAAGATTCAGCTAGAGGAACTTTTGGAGAAGGGTCACATTTGTCCTAGTGTTTCACCTTAGGGTGCACCTGTTATCTTCATTAAGAAGAAGGATGGATCCTTGCGGTTATGTATGGATTACCAATAGCTTAATAAGCTTACCATCAAGAATCGGTATCCACTCCCCAGGATTGATGATTTATTTTATCAGCTTAAGGGTGCTAAAGTGTTTTCCAAGATTGATCTTAAGTCAGGTTATCACCAGCTACAGATTGTTGATAGTGACATTCCTAAGATTGCATTCCGTACCAAATATGGACATTATGAGTTCACAGGTGTACCTTTCAGACTCACTAATGCTCCAGTAGTGTTCATGAGTCTTATGAATGGGGTATTCCACACTTTCCTAGATAAGTTTGTAGTTGTGTCCCTTGATGATATCCTAATTTATTCATGGGATGAAGAGGAGCATGAAGAGCACTTGAGACAGGTTTTGTAGTGTCTTAGAGACAATCAGTTATATGGCAGTTTGTCCAAATGTGCTTTCTATAGGATAGAGATTCATTACCTTGGGCATGTTATTTCAGGAGATGGAATCTCAGTAGATCCATCTAATATTAGATCCATCATGGATTGGCTTGCACCTACTTCAGTGACTGAGGTCAAAAGTTTTATGGGATTGGCAGGTTATTACAGGTGGTTTGTAGAGGGATTTTCTAGAGTGGCACATCCCATCACTTCTCTTCAGCATAAGGGAAAGAAATTTGAGTGGACCAAGAAGTGTGAGAGGGCATTCCAGGAACTCAAGAAGGCACTTACCAGTGCTCCTATTCTAGCAGTGTCTGATCCTTTAGTGGATTTTGTTGTATGCACAGATGCTTCCTTAGATAGTTTGGGAGTAGTTCTTATTCAAAATGGGAGAGCCATTGCATATGAGTCTAGGAAACTTAAGACTCATGAGCTCAATTATCCCACTCATGACCTTGAGTTACCTGCAGTGGTTCATGCTTTAGTGAGATGGTGGTTTTCTTTTGGGTCATCAGTTTGAGCTCCATTCAGATCATTAGAGCTTACAGTATATCTTCTCTCAGCTGAACCTGAATGCACGGTGGATGGAATTTCTTTGTGAGTATGATTTTGATGTCCACTACATCAACGGGAAAGAGAATGTGGTTCTCAATGCTTTGAGTAGGAGATGCCATGGAGCCTACTCTATGACAGCAGGTACTAAGTTGAGGGATCAGATATTGCATCATTTACATGAGGATGTTTGGTATGCAGAGGTTAGTCAGGTCATTCGATCTAAAAGTACCCTTGAGGGTAAATATTCAGACTATTCCCTAGATTCAGATGGGCTTTTACACCATAGAGGACACATCTATGTCCCATCCTCTGGTGACTTGTGAGTATTCATCATGCTGGAGCCTCATAGGGCCCCTTATGTAGCACATCCCAAAGTCAAGAAGATGCATGCAGATTTGAGACAATTATATCGTTGGCCAGGGATGAGACAAAATATAGCTGAGATAGTGGCACGATGTCTTGAGTGTCAGAGGGTTAAGGCAGAGCATCATCACCCTGGTGGTTTTCTTCAGCCTTAGGAGATACTATAGTGGAAGTGGGGTGTTATTTCCATGGACTTCATCATTGGTCTCCCTATGTCATCTCGACACCATGATGCCATCATGGTAACAGTTGACAAGCTGACCAAGGTAGCCCACTTTTCACCCATTCAAACCACTTTTACAGCCCCAACAATAGCACAGGTTTTCTTGTGGGATATTGTCAGACTTCATGGCATACCCCGCAAGATTATTTCAAATCGGGATTCTCTCTTCACATCATCTTTTTGGAGAGGACTATAGACAGCTTTGGGCACTAAGCTCAATTTTAGCACCACTTATCACCTAGAGACCGATGGGTAGATAGAGAGGGTAAATTAGGTGTTGGAGGATATTCTCCACATGTATGTCATGAATCATTAGACTAGGTGGGAGGAGTACCTTCATTTGGTGGATTTTTCCTATAATAATGGGAATCACACTTCTCTAGGTATGCCTCCCTATTAGGCATTATATGGCAGACCATGCAGGACACCATTGAGTTGGGACCGTATTGAGGATAGAGTTTCTTTAGGTCTTGAGCTAGTGCGAGAGTTAGAGCAGTAGATGACATTGATCAAACAACATCTGAAGGAGGTACAAGATAGGTAGAAGTATACAGATGCCAAGAGGGAAGGCCGTAGTTATCAGGTTGGAGATAGGGTCTTTCTGAGAGTGCAACCTCATAAGAGTCCAATCCGATTTGGAAAGGGCTCTAAGCCTGCACCTAGATTTTTTGGCCCTTTTGAGATACTTGAGTGGATAGGTCCTGTCACCTATCGTCTTGCTTTGCCACCGAGCCTGTCACACATCCATGATGTTTTTCATGTGTCAGTGTTGAGAAAGTATATTTTTGATGAGACTCATATCATAGATTGGGATGCCTTGCAGGTGGAGTCAAATGGTTAGTTGGCTTTGGAGCCAATCTACATTTTGGCTTGCTGGACGCTAGCACTTCGAGGCCCAGAGCTGGACCAGATTAGGGTCTAGTGAGATTGCTATGATGAGGTTACGACATCATGGGAGGATGCAGCACAGATGAGAGCACAGTACCCCCATCTTTTTGATGAACTCTAAGAGGAAGTTAATGCCTAGGGGGGGAGGATGTGAAGCCTCACCCCAAGCCTATCATACCCTTTTAGTTCTACATTTGAGTTAGACATATTTTATGGTTATATTTTGATGCTCTATGGATGTTACTGATACCTTATGTTATGGTTTTATCACTTTAGTAGTTTGATGCACATTATATTATGATTTGGATGATGATTACTTAGACATCGGTTTGGAACTTACATGTATGTTTTTAATTATATTTTATGAATGTTTATAATGATGAAGTTTAATTGCAATTAAATTATGTATGTATGCAATGATTATGTTTTCTAGTTTATTTAGTGATGAATTGTATATTTCATGCTGAGATGTATGTAGGTTATGAATGAACAATTATGGTCATGTGAATTATGAATTGACAGATGAAGTATCT
Organism: Chamaecyparis obtusa; assembly: GCA_027943335.1. Classification (NCBI taxonomy): domain Eukaryota; kingdom Viridiplantae; phylum Streptophyta; class Pinopsida; order Cupressales; family Cupressaceae; genus Chamaecyparis; species Chamaecyparis obtusa. Next base: position 1,364,387 of record BSBK01000884.1, read on the forward strand.
TGATTATTAATGTTATGAATTTACATATTTTATTTTCTTGGACTACTGATATTGGACTTGAGTGTGCAGGGAAATATGCCAAGGTAAATTCGGGGAACCATCAAAGAGACTAATGTGAAAATCTATTTGAGCCAAGGTTGCTTTTAGTGAGAAGCCAAAAAACTCATTGTAATGTATTTAATTTGTAAAAGTATGATGCATGAATGTATTGATTTATTTGTTAATTGTGTATGTTATTTATGTTTAGGAATGCCCAAGTGGATATGACACATGGCCTATGATGTGTCTTTTTGTGTATGTGTCACTTGACACATGTGTGTGTACATGTGGTCATGACATTTCCACTTAGGGATTGGTTGAACACCAACTTAGTAAGGTACCCTTTAGGATTCCCATGAAAATAACTTGGTTAGGGAGCTTGAGGTGTTGTCATATCTTTGAATTTCGAATTTGAGCTTCTTATGGGTTTTTGAGAGGCTTAAAAGGTGCCTAGGAGAGTGTTTAGGCCATTTTTAGTTACCCCACTTGATATACCATAGGGTAAGGGTCATTTTTCACCATAGGATAACCCTTGGTTGACCAAATGACCCATCCAAAAGTTGGTTTACCAAGATGGACGAAAATCAACTTTTGGGACCAAGTTTTGGAAAGATCACCACCCACTAAAAAGGTAGTCCTTATCCCACCTTTTTAGCTTACCTTTGTAAGAAACCAAATTTAGAAACCATGTAAGGGTCTTAGAGAAGACCACCCAATAGGAATGCAATCATATCCATAGGGTTTTGTGTGGAGGCCTTTTTAGAGGGGACTCTTCTTTTGGAAGAGTTGGACACCCACTCTCTAGATTTAGAGATTTGCAATTTGAAGAGGACCTTGGAAAGTGGAAAAGCTCTTCATCAACTTTCTTCCATGGCTTGGATCAAGGTTGGTGGTTTTCTTCATTTTTCTTATTCTTGTTTACATGTTGAGAGAAAGAGCTCTTTTGTATATTATTTTATTGTATGCAAAATTTAGTTATTATTTCTCTTGTAGTGTATGTGTTGAGAGCTTGCTATTTTGTGTTAATGGAGGATTTGTGATTCTTAAGTTTGTTGTAGTGTTATTTTCTTGTGTTGTGAAAGTGTAGTTCTTTATGGATGCTATGAGATTCATGAGCTTGTTGTTGTTCATGATTTCATAGCATTGTAAATGTGTAGTTTCATTTGTTGTTTCTTGAAGTTTTATTTTATGTGTTGTAGTGTTTTATTGAGGGAGTTCTCAATGCCATACTCACCATTGGGAGGGAAGAGTAGCCTTGAGGGTGAAGGGATTGTTGGGACATTCAAGGGTGTAGAGTCTCTCCTTGGATAGGAGAGGGATGAAACATGGATGTATGAGCTCCATGTAGCCATCTCTATTTTATGTTTTGTATATTGGGGGTCATAAGAAGTTTTTGGAGAGAGATATATGATGAGGAAGCCAAGTGATGGCTTAGCTCTCATCAAGAGATGTGCTTTCTCCTCTTGAAATTGGTTCCACCTTCACCCTATTTGAGTCATTTTGTGACTCTTGTGTTAGCCTTGGAAGGGAGATTTCTTTGATGTATGTTTTATGTTGTTGTGTTTGTGGGCTTGCATGAGTGTTCTCCTTGTCTTTGTGATGGTTCCCCTAGCTTGAGGGTGGCTTCATAGAAGCCTAGGTTGGGAGGTGAGCACTCCTTGGCCTATATTTTGTTTATTTGCAGGTTATGGAAGCCAATGAAGTCTTCATGTTGAAGAAGGACTCTTGAAAAAATTTGATGATGTTTTCGTATTTTGAGTTGTATCACTTTTGTATTGTGTATAAAGTCATTGTAAAGGAACCTTGTGAATCCCATGAGTTAAATGTATTTTTGTAATGGAGTCATTACTCCAAGCCTTGTGTTGTAATAAGTGTGTTGCATCAAGTTTTGAGGAAATGTGTAACTCTCCTTTGATAGATTTATGATCATAGGTGAATATATTATGTTGATCAAAGGATGATTTAAATGTATTCTCACTATATTGAATAAAGGATGTACAATGCATTTTGTATCAAAAAGGAATGTAAAGATTTTATTTGATTAGTTTATGAGAAAGCATTGTTTGTTTATAGAGAAATTCTTATGTAGTCATGTTGTAAAAATTACAAGAAAAAAAAGTTTTTTGAAGTATCATTGTTGTTCGTTAAAAACATTTCATTGAATAGAAGCATTGTTGCAAGGAAGGAATTGCATAAATGTAACTCTCTCTTTCTCTCATGTAATGCAAGCTTACTGTTATTTAGAGGCTAGTATCTTGATTGAAAAAAAAAATATACTAGAGAAAAGTTGATAGTTAGTTGTAAGTTATTAAACTTAGATCAAATAGATATATTTTAAAGGAATTAAAGTGTTAGAAATGAGAAGAAACAAAACACCAAATACAAAGCAAAAAAAAAATATATGTAAATGAGACCTACAGGTCTCTGGAAAATGTATGGGAAAATAAGACCACTTGTCCTATTTGCCTTATAGGATTAAAATAAAAGTCAAACACCTACACTCTATTCTCCCTACTAAGCTTTGGTGGTGGGACCCATTTGGGTCTCCACCCAATTTTTTTTCAAATATATTAAAAAAATATTTTTTTAAAACAAAAGAAAATTGCATACTCTAAAAAGGTACGCATGTCCTAGTGTAATAAAAAAATACTTTACAAAAATGATTGATTAAAACAAATGTTATTAAGAAATTTTTATTTTTTATTTTTAAATGTAATTCAAAAAAAATAATTATAAATGTTCTGGGGGGGGGGAACCAAGTGGTCCCCACGCCCCCTCCCCTTACACTGTCGCAGGGGCCCTGCAGATCAAGTACCACCTGCGACATGGTAGGTAATGACCTACAAAGGTAGGGGTCCGCCCTACCGTGGGTGATGGTCCCGTGTGGGGCCCGCTACTAGTCCCTTGCAAAGGGACTTTAAAAAAAAAATTATGCGTGTTTCTTTTGTTGTTTTTTTTAATTATTTTTTTATTTATTAATAATAATTAATATATTATTAATTATTAATTATTATTTAATGATATATTAATAATGAATATATATTATTTATTATTGATAATGTTGTTAATAATTAATATATTATTAATTAATATATATATTAATTATTAAATATTATTTAATAATATTTTAATAATTAATATATGTATTATTTATTATTTATTAATAATTGTATTTATAATTAATAGTTTTTTTTATTTAATATATATTATTCAATAATATATTATTAATTAATATATGAATTAAATAATTAATTATTTTCACTTGTTACTATTAATTTATTAATAATTGATATTTAAAGATTAATATGATTTAGCTCACCAGTTGTTTATTAATCAATATTGCATATTGATTAATCTTACTATTTTTCTTATCAACTCTTAATCGTTAAATAATTGATATAATTAATCAATTGACTATATTATCTAGGAAAATATAATCTTTTATGGAGATTCGTGAAGTAAGTTTTCATTCAGCAGAGTAAATTTGCAAATTAACTTACACCTCTAGAATTTTCACTAACACATTTAATCCAATTTATTACTAATAGATGTCTAGTATTTTATTAACTCAAATTGATTATGATTTATCTCTCTATGCTTATAGTTATGCATATACAGTTTAGAGTGTGAATCCTTATTTAGATTGAGTTTAGGATCAAGTCAGTAAACCAACTCGCCCTCTGGTCTAGTCTTGTAACTTTAGTTTTCTGTTACCTTTTTTATAAAAAAAAATATTATTGTGTTTTTAGAGTAAACTTTTATGGGCATGATAGTGAGTAAATTTGTTTTAATTAAGAAAACAATGATAACATGAATGCGTATGAAATTGAAATGTAGCTTGCCGATTGTTTCCATACACAACCTATGCGTGTTGATGACAATGAGGATGTGCATCAGAGTAATACAAGTAAACATCTTAAATTGATTGGTGTAGTAATAAAAATTTAATTGCAATTGGTGTTTGGATTAATGTAACAATTTGTATTGCAGCTATAGAGAGTGTAAAGGCTACTCTTAATGAGCATGTTGAGGTTGAGGCCGAGGCCAAACAAACTGACCTCAATGTTGATGATATGACTAGATTAGGTAAAGAGCTATACGATTATGGCCTATAAAGTACTGAAATACTTTAAAATGTTTTTAATGTTTTTAATTATAATAAAATGTTTTTAATTTAACCCTTTTATATGTTATTGCAGATGACCCCCCTTTGCATCAATAGAGAACTAGGTGTGCATTGAGATCTAATGAGAGGGTAGATGATCATCATGATGATATTGATACTCATCTTAACGATTACATCTTAAAAACTAGAAATCAAAAGAAAAAAAAGAAATGATTGTCATCTATGCACCTTAATTAATAATGATTGATTTTATATGCCAATGAATTTAATTACGTGGTAGTGAATGTTCATAAATTTTATAATATGTTAATGAATGTTATCATGTGATAATTAATGAATGTCACATTTTATTAATGTGTGAATGAATGTTAATGAATGTTATTGTGTGATAATTAATGAATGTTACATTTTATTAATGAATGAACGTTAGATGTTAATGGGGAATTTAGAGTGATGTTAGGGGGGGTGGGGCCAAATGAGCTTCCAACTTCACATGGTTGGCCCTATTTAGTACAAAATATAAAACTATTCTCAAAACAAAGTGAAGCTCAATAAGTTTGTTCCTTATATAGGGTCTCAAGTGTAGCTTTTATCCCACTCTCAACATTGCAAGGCTTCAAGTGGTGTTCTAATATTGGTTTCTCCATCTCCCACTGACATCTTGTCTTTCTCCTAAGAACTCTCACCGAGCTCTGATACATGGATGAGCAAAACATGTCCTTACAGGCTACACATATATAATATGGTAGATCTAGGGAACAAATATACTACAACATAGAATGAGTCAACTTGAATCTATAGTTTCTTCATTCACAATAAAAATTCAAATTACAAGCCATATTTTAGATTTAATATTCATATTCATCTTCATCATGATCATAGCCATCATGGTCAACATTTGGTTTAACTTCATTTGAACCACACTCCATGTCGGGTACCATTATAAGGTATGGAGTGTGGTCATACCCATGTTACCATAATAATGAGTTAGCCTATAAAATTATGAATAAAATACCTTGTGTATCATATTCATAATACTGCAGGTGCACCTAGGATTGGCCCAGGCACCCAAGTTCCTACCAAAGGAACCCAAGTCGAACCCAGAGGAGAACAAAAGTAGAACCAGAACCCAGCCTCAAACAAAGAACCAAATAACTTGGCTTTTTTCTAATTCAAGTTTATTTCTGAATTCTTCTCCAATTCCAACCTGATTATTCCATATTTTTTTTTCCAATTTTCCTTCTTCCTCACTCCAAATTCAAGGATCACCACCCATGACTTATGTTGTTATTTCCTTTTACTAGTTGTGCTATTTCAAGGATCACCACCTATGACTTGGTTAAGATGATGAATGTTGTCAATGCCTTTATTACCAAGGAATCACTGCCCACCATTAATGAATATTAATGATCATTGTTTCCTAAGGGTAATTGTTGTTTGTGTATACTGATCACCCAAGTCTTTGGCTATGATTTGCATGCTGTGAGGTTTGTCAGAAGTAGGGGTATGATATGTTGGCTGGATTATAACATATTGACACTTACACCATGAAGAAGACAAATGGTTAAATAGAAAGAGATGACCAACTGAACCATCTTGTGGTCAGTCTATATCACATTGATAAACAACGTCAAGACTTGAGAATCAAAACAATCAAAATTTTCTTCAAGACCATGAATGATCAAAAACATTCCATGAGAAAACAAAACACTAATCTATATTATCATTAAGCCATAAAATATTTCTTTAAAGTTTAGAAGCATCACAAAAACTTTTAAGAAATATAGTACTGTCCAAAATAAATACCCTCCAAATGATTATGATTATGTTGATGTTGATGTCTATAATTTATGGCTAATTATTATGATGATGTTCATGTTGATGTCTATAATTTATTTCACTTACTGATGCTTGCCTAGATTGAATTTTGAATTGCCAGGCTGGAGAATGCTTTCAAAGTTTAGGGTCTGTTCTACATGATACTCTTAGTTATAGCTCAAATGAAACTCAACATATTTTGATGTTGGAAAATCCACTGCAGAAACTCATCTGCAGGTGAAATTTAATGTTGTGAATCTTGGCATTGTTAATGTTATTACTTTTCCTCACGTTTCATATTTGTGAAAATGTTTCTTGGCACTATCTTCTTTTTCAATTCCTATATTTGTATCTTTTTAGATCATTAACTTAAGCATTACATGTCTTTGTTCAAAGTTTATTCTAACACTATATTATATCTTATTCTTATTAAAATGTTCTTTGTTATGGGGCAAGAGTTCAATCTTCATTGTCTTCATTATGGGGGATAGTGAAGATTTCTCTAACAAATAGCAGGTCTTCTTTAGCATCTTATAATAACATGCTAAACTGATAAAGGTATTATGGGAATTTAATCTGCAATTACTAATAGACTAAGCATATTATTACTATGCTTAATGTTCCATTTAAATGCATTTAACACAAAAAACAAATTTACAAAACTAAACCAATGGCATGTTTACAACAAAGATGTGTTGACGAGTTTGCTCCTTGTTTAATGTTAACTATTCCTGCACAATCCACTCATACAACAATGAAATGCTATGTGGAAGGGATGGTTCATAGTGTCCCTTGAGGGAAGGGGGATTGTGAAAGACTTGTTATAATTTTATTGTGTATTTCCAATATGTTTGGTTGCAGGGCAGACCAGGAGAATGAAGGATCACTCACTAATTGCATGATAACCTAGTTTTGAAGGGTCACTGGTTGAGGGGACAGTCAAGGTTCAGATGATTGGGCCATTGGAGGACCCTATTCCTTTGTATTAATTTCTATTCAAATTGGATGCATGGATTTCTTTTGAATTATCATCTGCTATGTATCCTGCAACTGCATCCGTAAATCTACATATACTTCTCTAGGGTTGTAAGCCACTTAGAGATCAAAATAGAGAAACTAAATCAAAATCATTCTTTTTCCTATTTCCTTTTAACAGAGTCTCAACTATCAATGATACAATACATTTTATGCCCTAATCTATCAATACAAATGATGCCTAGCTAGAAGCTCACGGGCTATCCATTTGATAACCATAGTCAACATTTCAAAAAAATGGATATCCAAACATTTGAAAACCAATGGCATGCTTACAACAAAGGTCTAATAGAACTCCCAACAATTCTTAAACATACTTTATCTGATATGATGAATTCTTAAACAATTAAGGTTGGAGTAGACATAGTTATCACATATTTTTTTGTGTGGTACAAGGAAGATTTGGCTAGGTCAAGTCTTCCTTCGTGCTAGCAGTCTATAGAATTAGACCTTTATTAACAATTTATCATATCAGATAACTAGTATATTTAAGAATTGTTGGGATTGGTCCTTTGGCATGTATTAAACATAATAAAATTTTCATCATATTATTATCATTCTATTTCTTTATTGTAAACATGCCATCGGTTCAGTTTTGTAACTTCACTGTTGTATGAGTGGATTGTGTAGGAACAATTAACATTAAACAAGGAGAAAACTCCTCAACACATCTTGGAAACCATTGAATTCAATAATGAATAAAATCTAACACCAAAACTATTCCTTCCATTCACTTCTACCAAGAATACATCATTTAATCCATTCAACATTACATATAATCATTAGACAGTTACATTTCCTGACTGTGTACTAGAGGAATAGTCACAACCAAAATGATCCAAACATTTGAAAATAGTGAATCGATATCCTTGAGCACAAGCACCAATAAGATCAAATAATGGAGATAAAGAACAGGCTAGAGCATGACACCAGTAGAATGCGGTCATTTCAAAGAGCATTCATGATCAAATAAAATGCAATGCATTTAAAATTTGCAGTTGAATATGATGCCAGATGCTCGAAAGATGAAGAAATCACATACCTTCTCTCGCGCTCAACTTTCACTCCTCTATCCAATCAAAATAAAAATGATGAGGCCATTTCACTTTTTTTTTTCATAGCCAAATCTTCATTGTACCACACGAAGAACATGCCATTGGTTCAATTTTGTAAATTTATTTTTTGTGTAATTAGTAATTGGTAGATTAAATGCAGATAACACCTTTATCAATTTAATTAGCATGTTATTATCATATAAGATAAAGTATGTTTAAAAATTGTTGGGACTAGTCCTTTTGTGTGTATTAAACATAATAGAATTTTCAGCATATTATTATCAATCTATTTTTTTTTTCTAAACATGCCATTGGTTTAGTTTTGTAGATTTTTTTTTTTGTGTTAAATGCATTTTTTGTGAGGAGGGGTCTTGTTCTAAGGAGATTTATGAAGATTGTGCACCTCAAAAACTAATTCATAAGGTACCAATCATGTTTCCTATTTGTTTATATTTTTGGATTGGTAAATCTCCTTATAAGTTTCATGTCCTTTCTTTTGATTACTATGGATGAGATATATATCTTACATTTAACATTCAACTTCTTTACATTTTAGAACATGTAGTGTGTTTTTTGAGGATTTTACCAAATCAACTTTTAACATAAACCGAAAACACCAAACTGATATCTTGCCCTTTCAACTTGACAAAATATTTGCATTTGACCAATAACTACAAGCAACTGAATGATAAATCCACATACCTGTATCTTTGTAAAATACCTGGAACATCAAAAAGATGGCTAAGTGGCTACCACCATGGATTTTATCTACTGAATATGGGGAAAAAAGCACCAAAAAGAATCGAATAGAAAACATGATTGGTCATTTCAGAGAGCATTCATGATCAAATAAAATGCAATGCCTTCTCTCGCGCTCGATCAACTTTCACCTGCTCATTTTCTCCCACTCCTTTTCTCTACAATTGAAATAAAAATGATTTGGCCATTTAAAAATAGTGAATCGATATCCTTGAGCACAAGCACCAATAACATCAACTATTTTGATTTGTGGGTACCCTAATGTTGGCAAGAGTTCTTTTATTAATAAGATTACTCTGCAAGCTTGAAGAAGTGATATATTTTGGCAAATGAAGAGTGGAAAGATGATGATATTCCTGAGATCATGGATGGACACAATGTTGCAGATAGAATGGGAAGACATCTTTCTAGCCTGGCCCTGGATCCTTCAACAATTGGGGTAGGATCCAGACCCAGGCTAAAAAGATGTCTTCCTTTCTATTGTGGAATTATCCCTTCTTTGGCCTCCACTCATTCCTCTTCTCAAAAATGGTTATCTAGAAACTTTGGATACTGTTTCTCATCCATGCATGAAATGTGCTAGTGATTGTATAAAATTACTTCAGGCGTCCAATGTTGATGAGATGTACAAGTGTAAAATGTTTTTTTGAGACTGGGATCAATTTGTGTAGTGTACATAAATGCAAGGCAGTGATTATTCTTGATGATCGATAGGTATAAGTCTTCTAGGCCTTACCCAGTAGCTAGGACTAAAGATAACATAGCTCAAGAGACCATCATAGGTTGTCTCTTTCTTCGGTCTATATTATTGACATAATGTTTTACCTTTCATTAGCTCATCAAATCAAGGGATTTGAAAGAATTTAATAGAATATTTTCATGACAATGTATATTATTTAAGTTGACGTTGCATGAATTTATCTACTTCGCACACTTGTAGACTATGAGGATGGCGATAAAGAAGAATCTCCTCCCATGGCCATGCTTCTTTATCACCATCCTCATAGTCTACAAGTGTGCGAAGTAGATAAATTCGTGCAATGTCAACTTAAATAATATACGTTGTCATGAAAATATTCTATTAAATTCTTTCAAATCCCTGGATTTGATGAGCTAATGAAAGGTAAAAAATTATGTCAATAATATAGACCGAAGAAAGAGACAACCTATGATGGTCTCTTGAGCTGTGTTATCTTTAATGTGCATATCCATTGATTTTTTGAGACTTTATAATTCATTCTGATAGAAGTGCTATAAATCTGATAGATACAATGTCGAAGAAAAATACTTTACAACAATTCTTGTGATAGTAATGCTATACATCCAACAGGACAACCTGTCAGAGATATGTTGCAGTATCGTTGCTCTTTCGATAGTTAAAATGTCGTAGATATCAAATTTTTGACAGAATCATCTGACAGTAATGCTATGTCACCGATAGGTGTATCTGTCGAAAGCTGGTTGTAGATCTATCACTATTCCAACAGTTGTAATGTCAGAAAGGATATCTTCTCGATAGTTAGTTCTGACAGTGATTGTGTATTTTCGATAGGTCTTTGTGTCATAATTTTGATAGATGGTCCGTAGGAAATTCCATAACAAAGATGTTATCATGTGCAAGTTTCCAACGTAAAGCGGTGTCTATAAACTAACAGATGTCTCTTCTGTCATAATTTCTAACGCAAAAACTGTGATGGACACATGTGTCGAAATGCCAACAAATTAGCATTGCAAATTCGACAAATGGCCATCAGAATTTGACCTCAAATGTACTAGTGTCTCTCTCTCCACCTTTGTACCATCTATATTTTCCCTTATTACCCTCTTTCACCCCCTCTCTCTCACACACATACATTTTCTCTCTCCCACCTTTCTACCCTCTATATTTTCCCTTATTACCTTCTTTCACCCCCTCTCTCTCTCTCTCTCTCTCTCTCTCTCTCTCTCTCTCTCTCTCTCTCTCTCTCTCTCTTCTCTCTCTCTCTCTTCTCTCTTCTTCTCCTTCTCTCTCTCTCCTACTCTCTATGTTTCCTCCTCTCTCTCTCTCTCTCTCCCATGCCCTTGATATTTTCCCTTTTTCTTATTTTACATATGGCACACGTGCTATAGGGTGCAAGCCCTATTCAATAGTATACATAACACTTTCTTGTGTTGCATAGGGTGCTTGCGCTATAGCACGCTCGTGCTATGCAAAACTAAAATAAATGGTCTTCTTTGCCAAGGATCTCATGAAAGAGGCCCACTTTTTCTGTTACTGTCTGACTTTTGCGTGTTATCTGACAAGTATTCACTTTTCATGGTTTTGATAGTGACAAAGAAGCATATTCTATCAATTTGCACCATCTTTTTGTTTAAAAATCAACATCAAATTGTGAAAGTCAATCATTATCACTGAAATTTATCGATTGAGGTAAGTTTTTTATTTTTTTGCATGTCAAATGTGAATAAAGAGTGTTTTCGTTTATAATTGGTATGATATAGACTTGTTGAATACATAATTTGATATAATTGTAATAAATTTATATTATAATTTGTCATATTGTAAGAGGTTTATATTATAATTTGACTTATTGTTTTACATTTATATTATATTTTTAAAATTGTAATCAATTCATATGTAGAAATCATCATCGTGCCAAGGAAATGAGCAAAGAATTTAACACTAGAAGAGCATGAAAGATAAAAAGAGAAGAAAAGGGAAAGAATGAGACAACTTCATGAACAAAAAAGTTAGATACCATTAGCAGGTAAAGAATTTGGTCATGCACTTCATTCTAGCACCACAAATATTTCTATTAGAAATTCCTATTCATCAATGGCCTTGCATTTATGGGACTTGGGAAACCAAGTTACTCATGTTGGGCATTATCCCTGAAATGTAAGTTCATTGCCACCTTTGGCAGGGTAGTCTCACTCCTCATTTTACAGCAAAGGGCAGCCATCTATGGTCCAAGGTTTTAATTCAGCTAACAAGTTGAGAGCTTCTCAAGGTACTGATCTCTTTCATAGAGAAGTTCCTGATTCATCTCAAGGTTCTCATTTAGGTGACCAACTCCTTGGAGGTCCACAAATAGACCCATTAATTTCCCATATTGGTAAAAGGGTAGATGTAATTTTGGAAAGAGTATCCCAATTGAAGAGAAATGGAAATTCTAGTGAGCATGAAGTTATTGCAAATCCAATGGGTTTATCTCCTCCACTGACAAATATAACTACTTGCAGAGACTTGAGTGTAAATGGAGACTATCTATTCCCAAACATGCCCCAGTCGAGCAGATGAATAGGATGTTGCTTGAGTAAAGAAGATAGTGGTTTATTAAAGCATCTACATTATCCCACTTGCTATCAGTTACCACTTTTTGAGTAGCTTTCTAGCTACTTTTGTGTGGGATTTCTATAATATATAATGTCCTCATGCAAGTACATGCCATTTTTTGTAAACATTTTCTCTTGTAAAGGGTTAGTGAGCAATATCAAAGAAAAGGTTCTTGCATGGATCTGTAATGTCCCTATCCATGTTGAAGTGTCCCTCAAGATCTCTTAAGTATGAAATCAATGATCTTTGTGGGGTCGTATCTTGGAGATCATGCAAGGTAGCATGGATCCATCAGTTACTATGGAATCATGTTGCTAGGGCCTACAAAAGCCTATCTCAGTTTTTAGAGATTCAAGTTTGTTTAAAATTAGAAACACATTCATGGTTGATGTTAGAACTCATAGTGTTCCTCAGTTCAAATGGCTAACATTGCATATCTTTCCAACCATCACTCATAGCATCAATTTGTCTATTCCAACAACTCTGAATGGTCAAGAAAATGCTAGTGGCAACCTCGTTCACCATGCACAGTAGTTCAATCACTGCCGCTGACTTCATGCCAAAGTGTCCCTCGAGGTCCCTTCAACATGAAATCAGTAATCTTTTTGGGGTCATATCTCAGATCTCATGCAAGGTCGTATGGATCTATCAGGCACTATGGGACCGTGTTGACGGGGCCTACAAAAGCCTCTCTCAATTTTCAGAGAATCAAGTTCATTTAAAATCGATAACACATTCTCGGTCGATCTCAAAACTCACATTATTCCTTAGTTCAAATGGACAACATTGTGTATCTTTTCACTCATGTGAGGTAGCATCAATCCATCAAATGCTACAAGACCATGTTTTCGAGGCCTACAATAACTTGTCTTGATTTTCAGAGATTCAAGTTCATTTAAATTTGGCAACACATTCTCGGTCGATGTCAAAACTCAAAGTGTTCCTTAGTTCAAATAGCCAATGTTGTGTATCTTTCTAACCATTGGTCATACCATTGAACTGTCTATTCCAACAAATCTGAATGGCTGGGTAAATGCTAGTGGCAACCTTGTTCACCATGCACAATCATTCGATCCTCGTCGATGACTCCGTGTCGAAGTGTCCCTCAAGGTCCCTTCAGCATGAAATTGGAAATCTTTGTGGGGTCATATCTTGGAGCTTGTACAAGGTAGAGTCAATCCATCAATTGCTACAGGATTGTGTTGTTGGGGCCTACAAAATCCTGTCTCATTTTTTAGAGATTCAACTTCATTTAAAATTGGCAACACATTCTCGGCTAATGTCAGAACTCAAAGTGTTCATCAATTGAAATGACCAAGGTTGCATACCATCAATCATAGCATCAAACCATCTATTCCAATAGCTTTGAATAGCTGGGTAAACACTAGTGGCAACCTTGTTCACCATGCATAGTTGTTTGATCACCACCGAGGACTCCGTGCCAAAGTGTCCCTCAAGGTCCCTTCAACATGAAATCAGTGATCTTTGTGGGGTCATATCTCAGAGCTCATGCAAGGTAGAATCAATCTATCAATTGCTATGGGACTATGTTGTTGGGGCCTACAAAAGCCTTTCTCATTTTTTAGAGATTCAACTTCATTTAAAATTGGCAACACATTCACAGTCGATGTCAAAACTCAAAGTGTTCCTTAGTTCAAACGGCCAACATTGTGTATCTTTCCAATCATCGATCGTAGCATCAAACCATCTATTCCAACATCTCTAAATGGCTGGGTAAACACTAGTGGCTACCTCATTTTCCATTCATAGTCATTTGATCCCCGTCGATGACTCCGTGCCAAAGTGTCCCTCAAGGTCCCTTTAGCATGAAAATAGATATCTTTGTGGGGTCATATCTCAGAGCTCATGCAAGGTAGAATTGATCTGTTAGTTGCTACAAGACCATGTTGTTGTGGCCTACAAAATCCTATCTCATTTTTTAGAGATTCAACTTCGTTTAAAATTGGCAACACATTCTCGGTCGATGTCAAAACTCAAAGTGTTCCTCAATTCAAATGGCTAACATTGTGTATCTTTCCAACCGTCAGTCGTAGCATCAAACCATCTATTCCAATAGCTCTGAATAGCTAAGTAAACACTAGTGGAAACCTCATTCACCTCACATAGTCATTTTATCCCCGCCGATGACTCTGTGCCAAAGTGTCCCTCAAGGTCCCTTCAACATAAAATTGATGATCTTTGTGGGGTCATATCTCGAAGCTCATGCAAGGTAGAATCAATCCATCAATTGCTACAGGATCATGTTGTCGAGGCCTACAAAAGCTTGTCTCATTTTTTAGAGATTCAACTTCATTTAAAATTAACAAAACATTCTCGGTCGATGTTAGAACTCAAACTATTCCTCAGTTCAAATGGCCAACGTTGCATATCTTTCCAAGCGTCGTTCATAGCGTCAAACCGTCTGTTCCAATAGCTCTAAATGGCTAGGTGAATTCTAGTGGAAACCTTGTTCACCACACACAGTCGTTCAATCCCCGCTGACAACTCTATGTTGAAGTGTCCCTTAAGGTCCTAACAACATGAAATTGATGATCTTTGTGGGGTCATATCTTGGAGCTCATGCGATGTAGAATCAATCCATTAGTTTTTGCAGGACCATGTTGCTAAGGCCTACAAACACCTATCTCATTTTTTAGAGATTCAAGTTCATTTAAAATTGGCAACACATTCTTGGTCAATGTCAAAACTCAAAGTGTTCCTCAGTTCAAACAGCCAACATTGTGTATCCTTCCAACCGTCGGTCGTAGCAATGAACCATTTGTTCCAATAGCTCTGAATGATTAGATAAACACTAGTGGAAACCACATTTTCCATGCACAATCATTCCATCCCTGTTGATGACTCTATGCTGAAGTGTCCCTCAAGGTCCCTTCAACATGAAATCGGTGATCTTTGTGGGGTCATATCTCAGAGCTTGTGCAAGGTAGAATTGATCTATTAGGTGCTACAAGACCGTATTGTCAGGGCCTACAAAAGGCTGTCTCAATTTTGAGAGATTCAACTTTGTTTAAATTTGGCAACACATTCTCAGTCGATATCAGAACTCACAGTGTTCCTTAGTTCAAACAACTAATATTGCATATCCTTCCAACCATCGGTCATAGCAACAAACCATCTATTCCAATAGCTCCAAATGGTATAGTAAACACTAGTGACAACCTTGTTTGACATGCATAGTAGTTTGATCCCTGCTAACGACTTCGTGCTAAAGTGTCCCTCAAGGTCCCTTAAGTATGAAATCAGTGATCTTTGTGGGGTCATATCTCAGAGCTCATGTGAGGTAGCATGGATCTATCAGGTGCTATGAGACCATGTTGTTGGGGCCTACAAAATCCTATCTTAGTTTTTAGAGATTCAAGTTCGTTTAAAATCGGCAACACATTCTCGGTCGATGTCAAAACTCAAAGTGTTCCTTAGTTCAAATGGCCAATGTTGCGTATCTTTCCAACCTTCAGTCATAGCATCAAACCATTTGTTCCAATAGCTCTCAATTGGCGGGTAAACACTAGTAGCAACCTCATTCACCATGCAAAATTGTTTGATCCCCGCCGATGACTCCATGTTGAAGTGTCCCTCAAGGTCCCAATAGCATGAAATCGGTGATCTTTGTGGGGTCATATCTTAGAGCTTGTGTAATGTAGAATCAATCCATTAGGTGCTATGAGACCGTGTTTTTGGGG
Organism: Chamaecyparis obtusa; assembly: GCA_027943335.1. NCBI lineage: Eukaryota > Viridiplantae > Streptophyta > Pinopsida > Cupressales > Cupressaceae > Chamaecyparis > Chamaecyparis obtusa. The sequence continues at coordinate 1,380,236 of BSBK01000884.1, forward strand.
CCTACAAAATCCTGTCTTAGTTTTCAAAGATTCAACTTCATTTAAATTTGGCAACACGTTCTCGGTCAATGTTAGAACTCAAAGTGTTCCTCAGTTCAAACGGCCAATGTTGTGTATCTTTCAAACTGTTGATCATACCATCGAACCATCATTTCCAGCAGCTCCAAATGGTCAGGTAAATGCTAGGTGCAACCTCGTTCAGCACACACAGTCATTTGAACCCCATCAATGACTCTAGGCTAAAGTGTCCCTCAAGGTCCCAAATGCATGAAATTAGTGATCTTTGTGGGGTCATATCTCGAAGCTCGTGCAAGGTAGCATGGATCCATCAAGTGGTACAAAACCCTATTGTCAAGGCCTACAATAGCTTGTCTTGATTTTTAGAGATTCAAGTTTGTTTATATTTGGAAACACATTCTCAGTCAATGTCAGAACTCACAATGTTCCTCAATTCAAATGACCAACATTGCGTATTCTTCTAACCATCATTCATAGCAATGAACCATCTATTCCAATAGCTCTGAATGGCTGGGTAAATGCTAGTGGCAACCTCATTCACCATGCACAGTAGTTTGATCCCCATCGATGACTCCGTACTGAAGTGTCCCTCAAGGTCCCTTAAGCATGAAATCAACAATCTTGGTAGGGTCATATCTCAGAGCTCGTCTAAGGTAGCATGGATCTGTCAGGTGATATGAGACTGTGTTGTTGGGGCCTACAAAATCCTATCTCAATTTTCAAAGATTCAAGTTTTTTTAAAATCAGTGACATATTCTTGGTTGATGTCAAAACTCAAAGTGTTCCTCAGTTCAAACAGCCAACGTTGCATATCCTTCCAACCATTAGTCGTAGCAATGAACCATTTATTAAAATAGCTTGGAATGGTTAGGTAAACGCTAGTGGCAACCTCATTCAAAACACACAGTCATTCGATCCCCGCCGACGACTCCATGTTGAAGTGTCCCTCAAGGTCCCTTTAGCATGAAATTAGTATCTTTGTAGGGTCATATCTCAAAGCTTGTACAAGGTAGAATCAATCCATCGGGTGCTATGAGACTGTATTGTTGGGGCCTATAAAAACCTATCTCAGTTTTTAGAGATTTAACTTCATTTAAATTTGGCAACACATTCTCAGTCGATGTCAGAACTCAAAGTGTTCCTCAATTCAAATGGCCAACATTGTGTATCTTTCAAACCGTCGGTCGTAGAAATGAACTATCAGTTCCAACAGCTCTGAATGGTCAGGTAAATGCTAGGGGAAACCTTGTTTGGCACACACTTTCATTCAAACCCCATCAACGACTCCAGGCTAAAGTGTCCCTCAAGGTCCCAAATGCATGAAATTAGTGATATTTTTAGGGTCATATCCCAGAGCTCATGCGAGGTAGCATAGATCCATTAGGTGCTACAAGACCATGTTGTCGAGGCCTATAATAGCCTGTCTCATTTTTCATAGATTCAAGTTCATTTATATTTGGAAACACATTCTCGGTTGATGTCAGAACTCACAGTGTTCCTTAATAGAAAATGGGCAACGTTGCATATCTTTCCAACCGTTGGTCGTAGCATCAAACCATCTATTCTGATAGCTCTGAATGGTCAGGTAAATGCTAGGGGCAACCTTGTTTGGCTCACACAATCATTCAAACCCCATCGATGACTCCAGGCTAAAGTGTCCCTCAAGGTCCCAACAACATGAAATCGATGATCTTTGCGGGGTCATATCTCAAAGCTCATGCGAGGTAGCATCGATCCGTCAGGTGCTACGGGACCATGTTGCCAAGGTCTACAATAGTATGTCTCAATTTTCAATGATTCAAGTTCATCTATATTTGGAAACACATTCTCGATCGATGTCAGAACTCATAGTGTTCCTCAGTTCAAATAGCGAACATTGCATATCTTTCCAATCATTGGTTGTAGCATTGAACCGTCTATTCCAACATCTTCAAATGGCCAAGTAAATGCTAGGGGAAACCTCATTCAGCATGCATAGTCATTCAAACCTCGTCAATGACTCCATCCGAAGTGTCCCTCAAGGTCTCTTAAGCATGAAATTAGTGATCTTTTTGGGGTCATATCTCGGAGCTCGTGTGAGGTAGCATGGATCTGTCAGGTTCTACAAGACCATATTGTTGGGGCCTACAAAAGTTTGTCTCAATTTTCAGAGATTCAAATTTATTTAAAATTGGCAACACATTCTCGATTGATGTCAGAACTCACAGTGTTCCTTAGTTCAAATGGCCAACGTTATGTATCTTTCCAGCCATCAGTCGTAACATTGATCCATCTATTCCAACAATTCTGAATGGCCAGGTAAATGCTAGTGGAAACCTTGTTCGACACACATAGTCATTCGAACCCCGCTGACAAGTTAGGGATGAAGTGTCCCTCAAGGTCTCTTAAGCATGAAATCAGTGATCTTTACGGGGTCATATCTTGAAGCTTGTGTGAGGTAGCATCAATTTGTCAAGTGCTACAGAACCATGTTGCTAAGGCCTACAATAGCCTGTCTTGGTTTTCAGAGATTCAAGTTCATTTATATTTGGCAACTCGGTCGATGTCAAAACTCACAATGTTCCTTAGTTCAAATCGCCAACATTGCGTATCTTTCAAACCATTGGTCGTAGCATCGAACCATTTGTTCCAACAACTTTGAATGGCCTGATAAATGCTATTGACAACCTTTTTTGGCACACACAGTCGTTTGAACGATGCCGACAACTCTAGGGTGAGCAGTAGGATGAGTCAAATATGTATTCTAGTGTTTTTCATTAACAATCAGTCAGTTAGGGGACAATTAGAAGTTAGTTTATAAAATCATAAGATTGCACATCCACATCTTCTATAGCAATCTTATTAATAAAACAACACTTGCCAACATTAGGGTACCCACAGATCAAAATAGGCTTGGTATTGGGGCAATAGATGACAACCTTGCCATATGCTGCCTCACCTATTCGAGGTCATGTCTTTATATTGTGACTGTCTCATGGAATAGGGAACACACCAATGAATATAAATGTTTGATTCCACATGATCTTGGATAGGTTGTGACGTAGAGATATTGCCTTATATTATATTTATACATTTCTACATTCATTTCATTACTTTTGTTATTATTAGAGTCAAGGAATTGACTATTATTAAGGATAGTGACTGGCATTTGTAGCACAGTCAGCAAGTTAAACATACATTGATAAACATACAAGCATAACTATAAGGCATGGGAAATTTACAAAGTGTAAGACATCCACATAAACATAAATTAGTATACATCAATATACCAAACACATGAATTGCATACCTAAAACATTAAAAAAAAAATATTCGTAGGGCATGAAGCCAAATATATATGTCCAATAATGTCATACATTGAATATATTCAATACAGTAAAACTAGCTTCCTCAAAGCCAAATGAATGTACAATGTATCACTTATACAATATACAAAAAATATGTCCACTAATGCCATATATGCATACAATCCATATCCCTAATCTAGTCCTTTCCCGCTAGGGGAAGAAAACAAATCCCAAGCTATCTTCGATCGTCGCATCGATGGAGATGCAATGGCTGTTGTAGTCTTCCGAGTGCACTCACTCATCCTCCTGTCTAGACTCTTCTGTAGCTCGACCTGATAAAAAAAAATTTAGATAGAGATAACTAATATACATCAAAATTGAATTATACAATGACATAAAATTGAATATTCACTTATCGCTAGCAAATAGTCACTATGTTCATCCACCGAAGGCACATGTTGGTGATCTGGAGTAATAAGTCCCTACAAAAATGATCAAAATAATAATTAAAATACATACATGAATATCATTATAAAATTCAATACAAACTATTAAAATAATAATTAAAGTTAAGTGATCTCTTTCATACCTTAGTCAGTGCTTCAAATCTAGATACTACTACAGCTACTCCATGATCCAAAGTATCATGGATAGAAGGAGGAGTCTTTGATGTCAAAAGATGAAAATAAAACAAAAAAAGTATTATGCAGTTATCAAGATTACATATATTTTTTACAACCCTACTAATGAGTAAATGATACCTCTGTGAAGATTCCATTGCGTCCTCCAGTGTGCAGTGTCGAAGTCAAAGCTCCAACATTCAACTAGTGCACATGTACATGGAAAATTATAAGATAATCATTCATATAAGAATGTACTACTAACATGTTAATTATAATGCATTAATACATATATACTCATGGACTCAATGGTGACCACACAAACCTAGGTGAAAGAATGTAATCATCGTGCCTCTGGATTTTGATCATAATTTGTCTAGTAATTTAATCATTCATTCCTTAATTAAATATAATCAAGTAAATCAAATTAATATGCAAATAAAGATACCTCAAGGAAAGTTGCACGATGCCCTTCGCTGTCTGTTGTGAATGTCGATGGTCTGCCAGTGAACGTCTAATGCACATGCACAATAAGTTATGATACAATTATTCATATAATTACATAATAATCAAATATATTAATTAAAATATTTTATTTGATATATACTTGTGGAATTGACGATGATGTGTAAAAGGGGACATTATGATCATTGCCACTTCCACTGCCACTGCCGCTACCACCGCCACTTCCACTGACACTCTTGCCCTAAATTTTCATTGTAATCAATAGATACTAAATTAAATAGTTATTCTTTTATAAATGAAATATGATCAAAGAAATTTAATGAGCTTGAAAATATTTACCTATATGTTAGTGCCAAATGTCTTATTTAGAAAGCTATCAGTCATCATTCCAGAATCCTGTTCCTCTCTCTTTCCATTACCAAATGTGCACAAGCATCCACATGACCAAAAAACATGCCCCCTCAAGGATTGACCATGGTCACCCTCAACTAAAGGAGTGGCACACTGAATGGGTCTATGTTAGAGCACTAATCATGCCTAGTGTGTCTACCTCTACATGTTCATTCATAATGGAAGGAATACTAACATGATCCACTTGTGGCTTGCCAATTGCAGCCCTAGGTGTGTTAGGGTCATGATGTGCCCCTGCTCAATCAAATGATGACCCCCCCTCTACCCTGAGAATCTAGAATGTCAAAATAATTTGGCACCTCCTTGAGTACAAACTCGCAATAGAGTTTCCTCAAGAAATATATAGGAACCTCATGATTGTTACAAGGAGGCAAATCAAAGACCATCCACCATCTCTCCCAAAAATTATTTTTAATGTCTTCATTTACGTACCAATGAATTGGGAACCTCTTTGTTGTAGTTCTAAGAGTATCTGTGTCCCCTGATTTTTTAAATAGCTTGCAAATGTCATATTTTGTGATTTTTTAATTTTTTATGTCCACATAAGATAATTTATTTGCATAATATTGTTTTTGTTCTTCTCTTTTATCCTATCATAAATTAATTTTCCCACTAACCGCACTTACGTGGGTCAAGATTGCTTCCAATGATTTTGCAAGTCTTTCCCTTCAAGAATTTGTATGACTAGAATCTTTTAACCTATTAATTAAAGATTCTAATTCTTTTTTCCCTCTTTCAATTTGGTTCATCAAATTTTTTTGTGTTCTAGGACGAGGTTTCTCGATTGGTGGAGGCAATTGAGGTTCATTTTCTTCATTTATTTCTTCATTTGGTTCTTCATGAGGAGATGGAGGGTTTGGTGGAGAGTTTGGTTGAGGGAGATTATTTCTTCCTGGAAATTTAAAAAACTACATTTTAAAATATTAATTACATAATAAATTTAAACAAAAACAAATTGCAACAAAATTGAAATTTTAAAACAAATAAGAGGCATGGGCTGTAAAAACACTTACCTCTTCTTCTGGATCGAACTTGACGATGTTGTGGAGCCATTTGATGGATGGATGAATGAAAACAATTGGTTCACAATCTAAAAGAATAGTGTGTGCATGCTTGGGAAGCCCTTCTTATCTAAAAATGCGAGTTTGAAGAAAGCAAAATGAGCTTTCAAACCTGCAGCAAGCTTTAAGAAGGCTTTTTTCAAAGCGCATGCACGCTATAGGGTGCACACACTTTCTTTTGGATTGCCCAAGCCTAAGGCTTAGACAACCCAAGCCATAGGGCATGTGCACTATAGGGCACATGCCCTTTAGTGTGTACGCACTATGCGAGATGGGGGACCAAAAAGAAAAGTGGCATCTTTTTGGTCCCCCATCTTTGTGCACTTACCCATCTACCAGTACATATCCTCCACATGCCAAATCTATTTTGGGCACTTACATCCAAAAATATCATCCCCCATCTTATCCTACTCAACCCTTCATACAAATTATGAACATCTCTCGGATCAACAAAGGCACATTCCCACACCTCCTATCTGCCAATCTCCTTCCATCTCTCCATCCATATTATTGGAAACTGCAATTGAAGCAATTGTTGTATTGTCATTGATGTCAAACCTTAACTAGTAAGATGGTTTCTATCTAAGAAAGTACTATATCTATTTGATTGTTGAGAAGGATTAGGGTAGGGTTGATAACAATAGAACCTTATAAGGAAAGGTTGAGTTATCTTGATACTTCAATGGGTACTTGATTATGTGGTACAATGATAAGATAATGTATTGCTTATCTAAGTGAGAAGTAAGACTAAACAAGTAGGCTTAACCGAACAAAAGTGAAGAAATCTAGTTTAAGCCGAGTGATGTTAGTGTCGACCAAGCCATTATATGCCAAGTAAATTTAGTGTTGACCGAACATCAGTTTATTGCCGAGAAAATAGTTTCAGTGGTGATCAGGCTTTCCAGTGATGATCGAGGAGTTGGACATAGTATTGACAAGTGTCAGTAATTTACATTTGAGGAAGAATTCATATTCATAGCCAACATAGTTGAATTCTTGGATTATGTAAATTATGTTGACTTTATTTATTGATTGTATGGAAGCATTTAATGCACTGTAAATCATTTTATTGTAATTCCATAAAGAGATTTGTGATGTTTCTAGAAGGATGGATGAAGAACATAATCTTGGAAGGATTTGATGAATCTGACCTAACCCTAAGATCTATGGAGGATATTAAGTGGCAAAAAGATGGATTGACCTATCGAAGAGGTATTAAGGAAACCTAAGTCTGAGGTTGAGATATGCAAAGGATACTGGAGTTGTTGTTATTGACTGAATAAGAAGAAAAGGCTAAAGGAGAAGGAGTTGTGATTGCTTGAAGGGATTTCTTAGAAGATTAGTGATGGAGATGGAAATGGATCTCAGTCAATAAGCCAACATATATGTGTATGGAATTGGATCTATTATTTGCAAACTGACTTGTATGTTTTTAGATCAAACACTATTGTTACTTTCTAACCATTGCATCAGTTTAAATCCTTTAATCAAGGTTGACCTAATAGTCATTATACAAATCCTTTGAATAAGGTTGAATTCTAATGAAATGTACTTAATTCCTTTAATAATGTGCACTCCTAACAGGGTGGTTGAAATCCTTTAATCAAGTCACTCCTAGCAGTGTGTTTGTAACCTTTGACAAGGTTGGATTTTCACAAAGCTCACTTCAGAGAGTGAAAATATCAGTAACATGTTACAAAGTGGTTTTTCCCAAATTGGTTTTTTACTATAAATCTTGGTGTTAACACTTGTGTGAATGTTTTGGTTTGAAAATTTATGTGTTTTGCAAGTTAAATACTATTGGATAGTGGACTCGAATGTTATATGTTTCTGATGTGCATTCTGTAATGACCGAGTAGTTGTTGGTTGTTAGATCTAATTTGTTGAAGTGTTTGAAAGTTTATTTATACATCTGGACCTGAGAACAACTGATTCACCCCCCCTCTTTGTTTTTCTAAATCATATTAACAATTGGTATCAAAGCTATTGGTGCTTACAAAGAACAACTTTAAAGGTACTTGAAGTAAATGATCAGGATGTATAAGGAGGTACCGAAGCTAAATAAGGAGAACTTCCCTGCATGGAAAAGTCTGATGAAACTGCATCTAGATGGTATTGGTGACTCAACAAATTATTATATTGAACATGATTATGTTACACCTGTTGCACCTCTGACTGCCAAAGAGATGAGAGCTAAACAAGCACACAATCAAGCAATGTTGGAGATTGCATCTTCCTTAAGCTACCCTGAATTTGGAGACATCAAAGACTGCACAAATACAAAGAAAATGTAGGACACTCTTACAAACATCTATGGTGGTGACATAAATGTACTAAGGGAAAAAGCTGAAAGCCTGAGAGGTAAATTTGATGAAATGAAAATGCAAGAAGGTGAGAATAGTGCTTAATATTGTGGTAGAATAAAAGAAGTTTTAAATGCTATTAGAGGAGCTAATGGAACTATTGATGATGAGACTGTTATTGGAAAAGTATTGAGAACTTTGCATCCTATTTATGCCATCAAAATTTCAAAAATTAAAGAATCTAGATGTAACCCTGGCAATGCTCTTACTTAGGAAAGTCTTGTTGGTAAGCTTACTACTTTTGAGATTTCTAATTATGATAACTTCATTGTTGCTAATGTTTAATCTGCATTCAAGTCACAAATGGTTCTGAATAAGTCTAAGAAATAAAAAGAAAGATGCATCAGTGACAGTGAAAGTGATAGTGACACTTATGATGAAGAATTAGAGGATCTTGAATCTCTTATTGCCAGAAGATTGAAAAGGGGAAAAGGAAAGTATAAAGGTAAACTCTCTATTATATGTTTCTCATGTAACAAAGTTGGTCATATAGTTGCAAGATGTCCTGACAGGGATAACAAGGATGAGAAAAGAGATAGCAAGCACAAAGATAAAAGAGAAGATAGAGGCTACCAAAGGTACAAGGACTACAAGGATAATGGTAAGAAATCCTACTACATTGCTGAAGAAGAAACTGACACTAATAGTGATGATTTTGAAATTGAAGTAGTCTATGTTGCTATGAAAGATGGGTCTGATGAGGGTGAGAAAATTTCACTTGTATCCTATGTGAACAAAAATGATCAGTGGATTATTGATAGTGGTTGCTCACACCACATGACTAGTGATAAAAGTAAGTTCGATACCCTAGATCATTACAAAGGTAGAAGTGTTAAATTTGGTAATGATGCACCATGTCATGTTAAGGGTAAAAGATTGATTAAGCTAACTGATAAGATCACTTGTGAAAATTCTTATTGGGTTGAAGGTCTTAACTATAATCTACTAAGTGTTGCACAACTTAATATTACTGGCTACTGAGTGGAATTTCATCACAAGAAGGCTAAAATATTTGATGCCACTAGTGAAATAATTGGAAGTGGAGAATAGACAAGAGGTCATTTTTTCTATCTAGACCTATCTGAAGAGACATGTTTGATTGCACAACTTGATGATATATTGTTATGGAATAAGTGGCTATGTAATGTTAACTTTGATAATCTGGTAGATATTAGTAAAAAGAAGAAAGTGAGAGGAATGTCAAGATTGAAGAAACTTGATAATGTAATGTGCAAACAATGTCAGTTGGGTAAGATGACAAAGTCTAGTTTCAAGAGCAAGACTTTTACTTCTAAAAATGCTTTAGATTTGGTTCATAGTGACCTTTGTGGACCTATGGGTGTACAAATCTATTGTGGTGCTAGATATTTTATTCTATTTGTTGATGATTACACCAGAATGATGACTTTAATGTTTTTAAAATAAAAATATGATGCCTTCAATTTTTTAAGTGGTATTTGGCTAAGGTTGAAAATGAGATAGGTAGGAACCTAAAGTGTCTGAGATCTGACCGAGGTGGAGAATTCATATCAAATTAGTTCAATCTATTCTGCAATGATGGAGGAATCAAAAGATAGATGTTTGCACCTAGAACACCTCCACAGATCAATATAGTAGAGAGAAGGAATATATCTATCATGGATTGTGCAAGAACACTAATGATCAACAAGAATGTTGCACAATAGTATTGGAGAGAAGCTGTAAGTACAGCTATTTATACCTTAAACTGAGTACAAATTAAAAAAGGTACAAATGTTACACCTTATGAGTTATGACACAGGTATGCACCTAATGTAAAGTACTTTAGAATTTTTGGGAGAAAATACTATATACTAAAAGACAATAAGAATGGAAAGTTTGATGCTAAAAGTGATGAGGTCATATTCCTAGGCTATTCCACAAAAATTAAAGCTTACAAGTGTTTGAACTCTAACACTAACAAAATTGTGAAAAGTCCAAATGTCAAGGTTGATGAATATGTAGAGAAAAATGAACATGAAAGCAAGAGAGAACTAGAAGATTATAGATCTTTTTTCTATATAGAAGAAGGAAAGGCAAGTGAAAAACTTGCACCTGATGCTGAGTCTCGGGTAAGCAATGTCAAGCATCAGGAAAACAATGTCGAGTGACAAGAGGACAATGTTGAACAATAGAAGGATACTACCGAGTATCAAGAAGAGGTTGATAAGCATTCAGAAGATGAATCTGACAATCTTATTGGTGAACCTAAGAAAAAAGAGAAAAGAGAGAAGAACCTATTTTTGCACAATATGTAAGGAAACGTCACAAGCCTAAACAAATCATTGGAGACAAGGAAACTGGAGTTCTGACCAGAAGCAAGTTAAGAGACCCTACATGTTTGCTGTGTGAATTTAAGTCTAAGACAACAAGAGAAGCAATAGAAAATGAAGACTAGATTCAAGCCATGAATGAGGAGATAGACCAAATAGAGAAGAATGATACCTAGACTCTGGTGCCGAGACCGGAAAACAAAAATGTCATTGGAACAAAATGGGTATTCAGAAACAAGCTAAATGAACATGGAAAAATCACAAGAAACAAGGCAAGGCTGGTATGCAAAGGCTACGTGCAAGAATAAGGAATAGACTATGGGGAGACATTTTACCCCGTAGCAAGATTGGAAGGAGTGAGAACTCTACTTGCCTATGTTGCCTACAAATATTTCAAGGTATACCAAATGGATGTCAAGTCTTCATTTTTAAATGGTATATTAGAAGAAGTGTACATTGAACAACCTGAAGGATTTTTTGATCCAAACAAGAGACACATGGTTTGCAAAGTGAATAAGGCACTGTATGGACTAAAGCAAGCCCCTAGAGCATGGTATGAGAGGCTGCACAATTACTTGATATAGATTAGATTCTCAAGGAAAAATGACACTAGCAATCTGTACATGAAGGATGAAGAAGGTAAAGGAATCTTGTTAGCTAAAATTTTTGTAGATGATATCATATTTGCTGGACAAGATGCCTTGTGTAAGAAATTTTCAAATGAAATGAAAACTGAATTTGAAATGTCAATGTTTGCAGAGATAAAATTATTTGTTGGTTTACAAGTATATTAGATAGAGAAAGGTATTTTCATTACCCATTCTAAATATGTTCATGACATATTGAAAACCTTTGGTATGGAGGATTCAAGGCCAGTAAGTACTCCCATGGCTACCAAACAAAAATTGTCTAAAAATGATGATGCTGCTGAAGTTAACCAGACTCCGTACAAGTCCATGATTGGAAAATTGCAGTATGTTATTCACAGTAGACCAAATATTTATCTACCAGTTGGGATTGTGGCAAGATTCTCTACCAATCCTAAGGAAACTCACATGATGGTTGTAAAAAGGATAATGAGATATTTGAAAGGGACTACAGATTATGGACTGTACTATAAGAAGCATGAAAGATTTGAACTGAGAGTCTATACTGATGTAGATTGGGTAGAAATGTGGATGATAGAAAAAGTACTAGTGGTGGAGCTTTCATTCTTGGATAGAGATTAGTTTCCTAGACAAGAAAGAAACAAAATTGCATTTCTCAATCTACAACTGAAGCCGAGTATGTTGCTGCAGCAGTGAACTGTTCAAACTTGGTATGGATAAAACAATTTTTGATAGGCATGAAATAAGAAATCATTGAACTAGTTGCCATCTACTATGACAACACAAGTGCTATCAACATCTCTAAGAACCCAGTGATGCACACAAAGACCAAACACATCACCATCAAGTATCATTACTTGAGGGAATTGGTACAAGATAACGAAGTCAGAATGGAATATGTGAATACAAAGGAACAACTAGCAGACATATTCACTAAAGCCTTACCTAAAGAAGCTCATGAATATCTAAGAGGAAAATTAGGGGTTTTTCCCCTCACTGAGGCTGCCTAGTCAAGCTAGGAGCACTACATCAAATGTGTTGCAAAGAGTGTCTGACAAATTGATGCAGAGAAAGGTCACACTTTAGGAGCAGCCTAGAGTTGTGAAAAGTACAACAAAGCTGATAATTAGTCATAAGCAAAGATGAAAGAGAGAGAAATATTGTTACTGAACTAACAAGATGACATCTACATCTATAGATGTATGTTTTTAGTTGCTTCTTTAGCATTATTGTCAAAGAGGGAGATGAATAAGATGAAAACACATGTTGAGATTTCATGGAAGATCAAGTAAGAGGGAGAGATTCAGAGGAAAGGAACACATAAGAGATTAAGTGGAAGTTACTGTGTGGACGGTCATGCAAGCAAGGCTAATTGATTTAAAATTAGAATGAAGCTAAGGATATTATAAATGTTTCTAATGTACAGACAAGTTTTGGATTGGTTGGTGAATCATGTGTTATTCATATGGTGTTGCCATCAATGCCAAAGAAGGAGATTGTTAGAAAATTCAATTGAAGCAATTGTTAGAGATTGCCATCACATTCCTCCTTCATCCTCTATATCCATTTTGGATCCCTATTTCCCAAAATCTACCAGTATATATCTATTGGCAAGTTTGCTATACTGTTGTATATGACTTGATATAGTGTTGTCATTATGGCAACAAAGTCATATAGTGTTTTGGAGTCAGCGCACTTGATGAGAAGATCAAAAATTGGCTAAGTGTTGAAGACTAGATAGTGTACAGAGTACCTGAAGCTCAATGTAATGCCCTGGCAGGGAACCCAAGAGAATTTAATCCTAAACATGCTACTAAGTTTTGTGAATAATTTTTTTTTCTAAAGTTAACAAATAAGATAAACAATAGTGCAGAAGCATTTACCATTTACTCACATTGAAAACAACATACAACACATATTACAAATCTCGAGGGTCCCATGACGTAGAATTACTTAAGAACAAAACACAACTAAAGAACTAACATCAATAAAAGATTCCATAACATATAAATTACAATTACATGATATAACAATAAATACAATTCTCATGGACATCCATGACATATACATAAACTGACATCCATTGCACATGTCCCAGGGCATGTAGCAATAAATATAACTATGATAATACAATGTCTAGATTAGGTATCACATGCGATACACTAATACAAGATTACAAATAATGAAGATATGATAAGATACATGAATGAAGAAGCATCAAAGGAATCCATCTGTGAAATCACCATCAAGCACTGCCACTAGGACGTCGAATCTCAAATGGTAAAGAATCACTACCACCCATCCATGTAGAACCACAAAGGCCTACCCCACTGTGCTGAGGAGATAATCACAAACCCCAATCGGATAACCAATACAAAATAAGGATAAAACTCTAAGCAGAAGGATCCTGAAAAGAACTCTAACTCAAGATACACATGATAAAGATATAGGTACAACTCACTAATCCAGAGGTAACCGACACATGTAGAATAACTAGACTATGCATAGGAAGGTGTCATCACGTACGTCTAACCCTTGAGTTTTGTCTTGGTAATCTCTTTGGATCTCGACACCCAAGTGACCTTACACAGCATCAATGACCTCTCGTACTGATGAAGTCATCAACTATGCCAACTCATCCCTTAAAAGGGGACTAGTCATCTTCTCAACTCTACCTTAGTCTGTACTAGCACTCAAGCATAGGTGAGGACTCTTGTCTTATTAGGTTCATTTAAATACCCCTTAATTATATTAGGTTATCACTTGATTACTGATACTTACAATAAGTGATCTTGGCAACCACTTGTGGGCCCCGATGCTTATTGCAAGCCACCTCCTACTACATGTCCAGGTAAACTACCCTAGGCTCATAGATCTCTCCTAGATCTAATTAGGTATACAACTAAGTAATCCTAGATCCAGTTTCACACAAAAGAACTAGAAATGATTACAGAGATACCACAAACAGAAAACATTATATCATGAGCCCAATGGTCCAACAGGAGTGATAATCAGATAAAGTACACACACACCAAACATAACTGATAACAAGAACATCTGACTCATACCCTAGCCTCTATATTTCCCTAGGTCTTCTAGAACCCAACAACCCATAAGGTAAAAGAGAACACAAAGAATACACATTCTCATTAATTTGAACTGAAATAAAGATCATAATCAAATACGTTCCATAATTATCACATTTGAATTTCAAATATAAGGTCTACTAGGAAATTCTGAAAAATAATCATTCCAGTAACAGCCTAATGAAAACGCCCAATTTCAGTATAAAACTAAACACTTGTTAAGTTCATTTGCCAATATGATACACAACTAGACGTATTACAATACGCAAAATATATGTATTTCCAATAGCCTAGGCAAGTATGTACATACGTAACATTTGAGTAGTAACACAATAGATCTCATATGATCGAATTCTAAAATTATAATTCAAATATTATGGAAATATAATCATATGAAACTATATGCTAAGTCCTATCTATACAAACCAACTATCGACCAAGATCACTAAAAGTTTATTACATTCAAACTAAATCATATAGTTCCAATCTAATGTTAGATTTATATAAAATCTAAATTATGAATTTCAATTCAAATAACTAAAATTAATAATCTATTTTACTAAAATAAATAGCAAAATGATTATATGAGCTAAGGTTTTCTAATCTACATTATAAAATAAAACAATTTACCAATTCAAACTTTAATTGCAAATTAATTAAACTATGAATTAAATAAAAAACAAATTAATTAAACTAAAGCAATCTAAAATAAATAAAACTATTAACTAAAGATTAAATTAATTAAAATTAATTAACAAATTTAATTTAACAAAATTTAAATTAATTAAAATTAAATAACACACAAATTAAAATAAATACTAAAATAAATTTTAATTTAAATAAATGAACAAAAATATAAATAATGTTGGGGGTGTCGTGGGGGCCACGGCCCTCACACGCCTTCCCCCAAAGGGCTGTCACACACAGCCTCAGCTGCCGTGTGTAGCCCTGGGCTGTCACGGCAGTCCAAGATGTCATGGGCAGCCTTTGAGTTGTCGTGGGGTTGGGGGGTGGGACCCCCGCCCCACTAACTTAATTAATTTTATTTTTTATATTATTTTTTAACTTCCAATTTAAATAAACGCATACACTTTTCTTTGAAGTGTAATTTTAATATTATTATAATAAGTATTTTTATTAAGATATATAAACATTGCAGATCTTTTATGTTATATATTTTTTTTTTATAAATTAAATATTTCTGAAAATGGAAAATCAAAAGCTCTGAGTTTTCTTTTCTATTGCAGATCTTTTGCATAATTTACATGGCAAATTTGTCCTTTCACAAATTTTGTCTTTTTCCCTATTGTTTGCAAATACATTTACACTTACTATTGCATTTTTTTTTGTCTTTAGTAAGCAAATGATTTTACTGTGGTAATATTTTTTCTTATTGTCATTTTTTACAGAGAATGGATTTTTCACCCAAATTGCATTTTTCTATACCAAATTTGGTTTTTCTCAACAACCCATTTAATTATTTCATCTACTCAATAGTTTGAACTATAGCCAATTTGATTTTTCATTTTCTAAGGGTTCTATAGTGAATTTTCTCATGAAAATTTGACAGCATATCCCTATTATGCCAAGTCATAAAATAAACTAAAAAATCATAGTTCTAAGGGTTTCCTAATACCCAAAAATGAAAGCATAACAGAAAACAAATCTATAACAATGAATCAAATCAAACACAATCACATATTGAAAATCCTACAAATGAAATTACAGGAAAGTTTCTCAATTCCCTACCTCAATTCCAATGCTAGAACTGTAAAGAATGTCTGTAGAATTCTGAAACACCCAATTCTTTCAAATGAAAACTCAGCCCCATAGATTTGGGTCAACAATGCAAGCCAAGCCAATTCCAAATCCAAAGCAATCCTCACCAAAAGCTCAAGCACAAACACAAAGCTCAAGAAATCACAAAATCACAAAATTCTCCAAGAGCTCTCTCCACAAATCTCCAACAACCTGATTTTTTTTCCAAATGAATGCTAATTCTCCCTATTAGGGATTCAACTCCACCATTCATGCAAAACCTTAGATGACTCACAAAAGAACTCCTAATCAAACTCTCCCACTTTAGTTGAAAGAAAATACCAATTAATAATTAAAAATAAATCTAATTATGCACAACTCAACATAGTCTCCTAAAGACAAGTTGTCACCTTTTTCAAACAAATTACTTTCAAACTCAATAAAGCACATGTTAATAATAAAATCTATTATTAAATAATTTAATATTCCTAACATCATTAAATCATGCAATTTAATAATTTAACATCTAATGAACAATAATAATCCTATTTTCACATAATTAATTAATTAAAACCAAATATAGTAATATTTGATTTTTAATTAATTAATAATCATACAATAACATAGGGGATAAATTTAACATTATTTTTCAATT
This sequence comes from Chamaecyparis obtusa, assembly GCA_027943335.1. NCBI lineage: Eukaryota > Viridiplantae > Streptophyta > Pinopsida > Cupressales > Cupressaceae > Chamaecyparis > Chamaecyparis obtusa. The sequence goes on from BSBK01000884.1 coordinate 1,396,859, forward strand.
ATGATATTAATTTCCCAAATACTCAAATAATTAACTTTAATTTAATTTCTTCAATTAAATCCTAGGAGCATATTTAATCATTAAATTCAACTATGCACCTAACATTGATAATCACATAAAATAATCTATATAAACATAATTCAACTATAATCAATAAATTAATAATCACCCACATAACCACAAATCAGCTGAAACCAAATGACATAAAACCAAACAAACATAGGAGAAGGGATCCTCAAACTCATGCCAACCAAATGAATTCGAGTAGGGAAGTCAAACCAACTCTTGTCCAATCCTAGGGCAATTTGGCTTAGGTTAGGGTTTGGGTCCGTGTATTATCTCCCCTCTTTACCATTGAGATGAATGTTTTTGGGCATGCTCACTCCTGTCAATTCAGGGAAGATGATGCCCTGTACCTGTGAACCTATCACCACAAGATGAAGCATGTACATACAATAATATATAACAAAAAATGATAGGGTATGGTCGGTCATGTGGATCTCAACTATGTGAGTAACTACGCCTCCATCCTCTACCAAATAAACACATCAAATAGATGCAAACACAAGATAACCATACACATGCCAGTATGGGATCGGTACCATAAATCGATATAAAACATAAACATATCATCAAAAGATATCAACATCTAATCTATGCAATAACCTGAAACACATTCAATGAACAAAAATCCATAATCATCATTATTAATCATAATATTCGATCACATCAAAAGTGACCTAAAAGAATTCGGTCAAACACTGAAACATAAAGAATCCTAAAAGTGAACTATGAGGGGGTACTACACTCAGAGCATCAGCGCACATGCATATGAATGAGTTATGGTATGCACCCTAGAAGATAAGTTGGTTAGAGTATATTCATGCTTAGTCTATGAGCGCATGATCGGATATACAAGTATGACAAAGTTATAGACAGTTGAATTTACATAGCCAGTGTGTGCCAGAGAAGAACAAAGTAAGCAGTTAACTGTTGACATTTTGATTTGTGGTTATATTCTTATGTTGTAAAGGCTATGCACCTATTGTAATTAGGTTTCCAACATGTAGTTATGTTTTTTTGTAAACACACTTGAGCCAATTCAATTGGAAGCGTTCTATGTAATCGGTTAAAGGGATGACCTAGTTATTTGTTTTGTATGGGCATATAAATATAAGATGCGCCCATTATAATTAGGATGAGAGTTGATACAGAGTTGAGATAAGAAGAGAAGAAGTGTGCAAAGAGTTGATAAGATGTATTAGAGCTTTGCAAGAGGTAAAATCATCAGCACATCAAAGGAACTGATCAGATAAGTAGTGTCACGATGACAGTTCATCCAGCAGATATAGTGTGTATCTAAGATGATCAGAAGGTTATAGCCTTCACCACTTAAGCAGTGAGCTCTAGGATAGTGAGTCCACACCCCTAATAGGGTTTATTATAAAATACTCCTAATGAGGTTTGAACCTTGACAAGGTCTACTGTACTTAATACATTGTAAAGAAACTCCTAACAAGGTTAATGATCTTCTAACAAGGATCATAAAACACTAGTACAGAATATTATTGGGTGTCAATTCCCACTAGGGTTTTTACCTATTTGAGTTTCCCTGTAACCATATTGGTGTTATGTGTTGATTTCATATTTCATGTTTATGTGGATGTTCATTTCAGTACTTAAGTATTTAAGTTCAATTTTAGATTAAGTAAAAATATAAAATACAGTGAACACTGATTCACCCCCCCCCCCCCCTCTCAGTGTTTCCATTCCTAACAATTGGTAGTAGAGCTCTGGTCCTCAGAAAAGAAGTTTAACCACTTGAGGAGATCATGGACAAAGCAAAAATGAAACATTTGAAAAGAAATCTTGAAGCTGCTCTTGAAGACCTAGACATATCTAAAAAATAAATTGAAGAACTAAAGGAAAAATTCAGTGATGCTCAAATAGTCATCAAAAGGCTAAGAAAGGATTTGAAAGAATTCTCTACCAATAATTTAGGGATAATGATCAAGAAGATGAATGAAAAAAATTCATACTTGAAAGAAAAAATTGAAGAATTGGATGATAAGTTGATCAACAACCAAGATGTCTATAATGAACAGATCAAAGAGAACCTTCAACTAAATGAAGAATTGAGGCAAGAAAACATGGAAATTTTGGAGCTAAGAAACAACAAAGAAAGCTTGGAATCTAAATTGAAAGAGGCAAAGAATCACATTGATAAATTACACACCAGTTCTCATTTGATAGAATCTCAATTGTATGCAAGAAGAGCTAAAGGAGATACTAGCTGCATTGGATACAATGAATCACAAAATTAGATTGACAACATGAGAGAAAGAATGATAGCACCAGAAGACACCTCAAATGCTAACAAGACTAGAAGTTAGGCTAAAGATTATATTGAACCACCTAAGAATAAGCGCAAGCCAATAGACTGCACTTGTTATGCATGTAATAAGCATGGATATATAGTAAAGAACTATATAGAGGTAAGACCTTTTAATGGTTACTATTATTCATGAAATAAATTTGGTCATAGTATGAATTGTAAGACAAATCAGAAAAACAAGACTTAGTATAATTAGAGAAATCAGAATCAGTCAAATGTACGAAGTTCTCAGAATATTGCATGTCAGCTATGTAACTATAATGGTCACTTAGCTAGACAATGTAAAATGGTGACCATGTCAATGTGCCGAGGAATATAAGGCCTCCAATCATTTTTCACTCTTGTAACAAGGCTGGACACATCTCAAAGTTTTGTAGATCAAGGATGCAAGGTCAAGAAAGCCCTAAAAAGCCTGAAGAACTAGTATTGGATCCCGAAGGAGAAGTCAAGTTTGTGAAAGCTTCAAAAGATGAGAGCTTTATTTGGTTAGAAGAAAAGAAGGATAAGGTTGATGAGAATGTATTGGATGCATCCATAGTGGATGCACCCTCTACATCTAGATGAATGGCCCTCAGGGTCATAGGGGGAGCTAATTTAGCTCTAGACCCCTGTGCGGCTAGTATAATCACTCTCAGAGTATGCACCTTTGGACTTAAGCTTTTGGATACTAGCATAACCTATGTGCAAGAGCACACTAGCTAATTATTTGTAGAATGAAAGTTATAAATTTTCAGTGATAGCCTGGTTTACGTGACAAGCATTAATGGCAAAATTTCTACTTTAAAGTACACAGAAGTTTGTAAATCTCTCATTGCATTCAAATTCAAAGTGATTAGAGAGTAGAAGAGCCCTAGCATTTGATTGTGAAGGATTGTATATTGATTCATCAGTGATTAGCTATGCATTTGATCGGTTGTGGAAACCCTAGTTCATCGTGCTAATTCAGAAGATCTTGGAAACCATTAAGAAAGTAATTTACAAGTAAGTGATGGCTACTCCTATTATATTTGATGCTGTGGAGAAGAAAAGATATGTATTTAAGAGGAACCCATTCAAATCCACATTAGATGACCTAGAAGGGGCATTCTCCTGCACACTTATGGGTGTTATGCATGTTGAAGATATTAGGGCATACATATATTGTAAGAAAGAACCAGTAGGATTGGACAGAATAAGAGCTCACATGGAAACAATGTTAAAACCTAATAAAACCTTCATGGATGAGTATGCATAGTGGAATAATCATCCTATAGTTAAATATGCGACTGCATATGAGTTTTATGAGTCCAAATAGATAAAGATTCTACTTAGCAGGATTCATGATGACCTATTTTTGATAGGTGAAGTGTCGATCAGGATTATAGGTGACCTAATTCATGAGATGATAGGCCTCTCAAGGATAGACATCATTCTTCTAGTAGGAAAGGATGTAAGAAAACTTGTTGAACAAACATGCAAGTCAAGAACTAATAGGCACAGAATGACTATAGAGCCTATTGAGCAAGATGACATCAAATTGATGTCCATGATACTAGGATAAAGGTTCCAACACACCAGTAGGGTGAATAGTGTGTCTATGGCCACAATTCTTGTAGCAATAAGACTTGTGAGAGAGAATGGAGAGTTCAATTTATGCGAGATCCTGTGTGCACAACTAATAGATAACATTAAGGCAATCAAGCATGACAAGACCAAGATATTTAGATTTGGGTCTTTGATCATATACATGTACTTCCATATTATTGGAAAAGTGTCTGATTTGTATCTAGACAAATCTATCCCCACAATGCCATAGATATCTCTCAAGGCATGTATTGAGAGTACATTGAAGGACTACATAACACTGGAATTGAATACATTTAGAACCAAGATGTAGATGAGATACAGAATTCTAGAGAAGATAGTTGAAAAATACAAGGATACTATTTGTTTCATGGTTGAGACTGACACAACATGCATGGAGGTTGTTGAACCAAGAACAAAGTGGATTCATCCACTAGGATATGAAGTGGAAGAGCCTATTCTAGAGGCTTATTCTCAAGTTCTGTTGTCAGCACCTAAGGACCCCAATGAACCTAGATGGGGGACTTATGATGAGAAAACAAGAGAAGTGGACATAGTATTGAACAATGTAGCAACAAAAATAAAATTTTCCAAAGTTACTTCAGAGATCTTGAGAATCCATGGTGTATCACAAGCAAACTTAGACAAAAAAAGAGAAGAGAAGATTGCTTTGGAAATTGAGAGCGCAGCAACAACAAAGACAGAATCTGAGGATCCTAAGTTGAAGAAGGTGAAAATAGAAAAATTAGATGATAAGAAGGGTAAAACTAATGTTACTCCTTCTACACCCTCAGTAACAGTTGACCTTACTGGCCCTCTAGAGTATAAGGCAATGCCTAAGACAAAGAAAGTGATTAGCACCAATCATCCATCCTCGTGAGTAACAAGGAATGGGAAGAACACTCAAGCACCTCCCAAAGTAAGTTTCAAACCTAGTCTCAGTATGTTAAGTGCAAGGATCATTGATGAAGGCAGGATAGATCAAGTAGGGAAGTTCTATGAGAAGTATAGTGAAATTGACAAATCAGAAATCCATGGAATGATTGTCAAACATATGCTAAAGTTCAAAAAGATAGTCCTAGAACTAAAAATTGTGATTCCTAATAATGTGTGGAACATATTAGAGCTCCTAAAAAGATAGGCCATTGAAGAAAATCTAAGAATAAGAGAGAAGATCTTAGATGAGAGTTTGCTAGTATGTTCTCTAGAGGAGAAATTTCTATTACTAGATCTAGTGAAACCACATCTTAGAACCAAGTCAAGGACCCTGCACATAATGGACAAGAATTATGAATTGGTTGCTAAGGAAACAAAGAAGGCATTTGAGAAGGTCTTCATGAATAGGCACATGTATCCAGCTACTGTGCCCACATCTCAAGTACCCACAATGGTTGCAAAAGAGTCAGAGACTACTAATGTACCTATTATAGGTCCCTAGGACTTAGCACCTGTAGTTAAAATAATATCAAAGGAAGATAAGTCAATGCCCATATCAAAGACATTCAAGGATGACTCAATTTTTATTGATAATGTAAAAGTCACTTTGGTGGCCATAGAAATGGATTTGGATAAGTTTGAAGAGGCATTTGTAATCACACAATAGGTTAAAACTCTTTGTAGTAACATTCCTCCCAATCAACAAGAAGAAGTATTGATTGAGGATGTAATAGATGAAAAATAAGAAAAGAAAGAAGAAGAAAAAAAAAAGGAATTAGAAAAACAAAAAGGAGAGGAAGAGGTAAAAGAAAGTGAGAAAACAGATGAGCCATCTATTGAAATTCTAAGCAAAGTAAAACTATAAGTGATGGATAGCACTCCTATCACTCCCTCAGCATCATTGTTGTCAATTTTGACACCTGACACAACCAGTTTGGATTCATGGGGAGAAGAAGACTTGATCAAGATCAGTGTCTTAGCTATGGAGAAGGAAAAGGAGAAACAAGTAATGAGGAATCCCTTATTTTTTGAGTCAGTGAACATATTGAACAACCTAATACCTTCAGACAAGAAAGTGTCTAAGGTCAGTATAGTTGATGATGTCAGCAACATCCTCACAGCCTTTAAGACTATTTTTGCTAGCTTGGAAGAATCTACATCTCAAGTTGCAAAAGAGAAGTACATGAAGAAAAGGCTAAGTGAATTGATCAAAAACTTCTCACTTGACCTTAGTTCACTCAAAGTTGGACAAGCAACTTTGAAAGAGTTTGCAAAAAAAGGAAGGAAAATCATTGCTGACTGCATGGATCAGGACAAGTTAACTGATGCCCACTTCAAGAAGATACAAGAGGCAGAAGATATGATAGAGAAAGTAAAGAAATCAGTGAAAGAACCATCCAATGATGTGAATATGTGCAATAACATATATTAAGGATAGATTAACAAGATCACAAGAGCAGAAAAGGAGATGTCCAAGATAAGGGCTAGGCAGACTCAGCTAAGGAATGCTCTTGCACCCTCACTAGATATACTCAATCAGAATATCAAGGAGATAGACACCACCATGGTGACATGTGATCATGGTCCCAACACAAATTTGGAGAAGATGGAGAAGCTATAGTATGCACTATGTGCCCATCTCCAAATTGTAAATTCATTGATCACATATTGGAAGAAAGAGATCCAAAACCTGCAGATAGCATATCCAAATGTTCTCTCACAGTAAGTATTTGTAGATATAGTTTTGAAGCACCTTTTTCATTAATGTCAAAGGGGGAGTGTGTATAGAATATGGGTTATAGATATGTATAAGGGAGATATAAGATAGAAGTTTATGTATAAGGGAGATATAAGACAAAAAAAATTTGTATTAAGGGATAGTTAGCAAATTTGCCATATTCCTTTGTTGCCATCAATGACAAAGGGGGAGATTGTTGGCAAGTTGGCTATACTGGTGTATATGACTTGATATAGTGTTTTCATTATGGAAACAAAGTCATATAGTGTTTTGGAGTCAGTACACTTGATGAGAAGATCAGAAATTGGCTAAGTGTTGAAGACTAGACAATATACACAGTACCTGAAGCTCAGAGCATCAGTGCACATGCATATCACTGATTTGTGGTATGCACCCTAGAAGATAAGTTGGTTAGAGTATATTCATGCTTATTATAGACATTTGAAGTTACACAACTAGTGTGTGCCAGAGAACAACAGAGTAAGCAACCGACTGTTGGCATTTTGATTTGTGGTTATATTCATATGTTGTAAAGGCTATGCACCTATTGTAATTAGGTTTCCAACATGTAGTTATGTTTTTTTGTAAACACGCTTGAGCTAATTCAGTTGGAAGCATTCTATGTAATTGGTTAAAGGGCCAACCTAGTTATTTATTTTGTATGAGGATATAAATATAAGATGTGCCCATTGTAATTAGGATGAGAGTTGATATAGAGTTGAGATAAGCAGAGAAGAAGTGTGGAAAGAGTTGATAAGATGTATTAGATCTTTGCAAGAGGTCAAAGCATCACCACATCAAAGGAACTAATCAGACAAGCAATGTCATAGTGACAGTTCATCTAGAAGATATAGTGTGTATCTGACATCAGAAGGTTGCAGCCTTCACCACTTGAGTAGTGAGCTCTAGGACAGTGAGTCCACACCCCTAATAGGGTTTATTGTAAAAGACTCCTAACAGGGTCTGACCCTTGACAAGGTCTACTATACTTAATACATTGTAAAGAAAGTCCTAACAAGGTTAAGGATCCTCTAACAAGGATCATAAAACACTAGTATAGAATATTAGTAGGTGTTAATTCCCACCGGGGTTTTTACCTATTTGGGTTTCCCCATAACCATATTGGTGTTATGTATTGAATTCATGTTTCATGTTTATCTAGATGGTCATTTTAGTACTTAAGTATTTAAGTTTAGTTTGAGATTAAGTAAAAAGATAAAATACAGTGAACACTGATTCACGCCCCCCCCCCCCCCTCTCAATGTTCCCATTCCTAACAATATCCTCCACATGCCAAATTCATTTTGGGCACTTACATCCCAAAATATCATCCCCCATCTTATCCTACTCAATCCTTCATACAAATTCTAAACATCCCTTGGATCAACAAAGGCACATTCCCACATCTCCTATCTGCCAATCTCCTTCCATCTCTCCGTCCATATTGTTGGAAATTGTAATTGAAGCAATTGTTGTATTGTCATTGATGTCAAACCTTGACTGGTAAGACTATTGCTATCTAAAAAATTACTATATCTATTTTATTGTTGAGAAGGATTAGGGAAAGGTTGATAACAATAGAACCTAAGGAAAGGTTGAGTTATCTTGGTACTTCAATGGTTACTTGATTATGTGGCACAATGATAAGATAATGTATTGCTTATCTAAGTGAGAAGTAAGACTAAACAAGTAGGCTTAACTGAGAAAAAGTGAAGAAATCTAGTTTAATCCAAGTGATGTTAGTGTCGACAGAGCCAGTATATGCTGAGTAAATTCAGTGTTGACCAAACATCAGTTTATTTCTGAGGAAATAGTTTTAGTGGTGACCGGGCTACCCAGTGATGACCAAGGAGCTGGACACAATATTGACCGAGCGTCAGTAATTTACATTTGAGGAAGAATTTATTGAGCTATGTCAGCTATGTCATTTAATGAGCTATAAACCATTTTATTGTAATACCATAAAGAGATTTGAGATGTTTCTAAAAGGATGGATGAAGAACATAATGTTGGAAGGATTTGATGAATCTTCCCTAGCCCCAAGATCTACAAAGGAGATTAAGTGGCAAAAAGATGGATCAACCTATTGAAGAGGTATTAAGGAAACCTAAGTGTGAGGTTGAGATATGGGAAGGATGTTGGAGTTGTTATTGATTGAATGAGAAGAAAAGGTTGAAGGAGGAGTTGTGATTGCTTGAAGACATTTCTGAGCAGATCAGTGATGGAGATGGAAATGGATCTTAGTTAGTAAGCCAACATATATGTGTATGGAATTGGATCTGTTATTTGCAAAGTGAGTTGTATGTTTTCAGATCAAATAGTGTTGTTACTTTCTAACCATTGTATCAGTTTAAATCCTTTAATCAAGGTTGACCTAATAGTCATTGTATAAATCCTTTGAACAAGGTTGCATTCTAATGAAATGTACTTAAGTCCTTTAACAAGGTGCACTCCTAACAGGGTGGTTGAAATCCTTTAACTGGGTCACACCTAGCACTGTGTTTGTAACCTTTGACAGGGTTGGCTTTTCACAGAGCTCACTTTAGAAGAGTGAAAATATTAGTAACATGTTAGAAAGTGGTTTTTCCCAAATTCCAAATTGGGTTTCCACTATAAATCCTAGTGTTAACACTTGTGTGAATGTTTTGGTTTGAACATTTCTATGTTTTGCAAGTTAAATACTATTGGTTAGTGGACTACAATGTTATATGTTTCTGACATGCATTTTGTAATGACCGAGTAGCTGTTGGTTGTTAGATCTGAGTTGTTGAAGTGTTTGAAAGTTTATTTATAGATCTGGACTTGAGAATAACTAATTCACCCCCTCTATATATTGTTTTAAATCATATTAACACATATCTCCTCTATCCCATACATCTCTGCATATTCCTTCCAATGCTCCTCACAATAATTTGGATGCCATATCCAAGATACATAAAGAGAACTATCCACCAAGATCTAGAGATTTCCATGTCCACTCTTAAAGACATGCTCAAGAAAAGAAAATTCCAATCAAAAGATCTACTAAATCCAAATGGCCATAGAGGCCCATCAAAGAAAAATAAAAATCCAATGCATCCTAATGGCCACAAAGGCCCATCAAAGAAAAATAAAAATACAATGCATCCCAATGGCCACAAAGTCTCATCAAAGAAAAATAAAAATCCGCTACATCCCAATGGCCACAAAGGCCCGTCAAAGAAAAAGAAAAATATGCTACATCCCAATGGCCACAAAGGCCCATCAAAGAAAAAGAAAAATATGCTACATCCCAATGGCCACAAAGGTCCATCAAAGAAAAAGAAAATTCCTTTACATCCCAATGGCCACAAAGGCCCATCAAAGAAAAATAAAAATCCACTACATCCCAATGGCCACAAAGGCCCATCAAAGTAAAAGCAAAATCCAATGCATCCCAATGGCCACAAAGGCCCATCAAAGTAAAAGAAAAATTTTCTACATCCCAATGGCCACAAAGGCCCATCAAAGTAAAAGAAAAATCCGCTACATTTGAATGGCCACAAAGGCCCACCAAAGAAAAAGAAAAAACCATATCAATCCCAAAGAAAAAAGATGCAATGCATCTAAAATAAAAATCCATAATAGCATCCAAAGTTGCAAGTCCAACAACTACTCATTCTTCTTCTCCATCTTCTACATCTATTTTGGGTCCCTATGTCCCAAGATCTCCTAGCATGAATCCTCCATCATATCTACATCTACCCTCCCCATCACATCCACTTCATCCACCTACCTCACAACATGTGCCAATATTGGTCCTAGAAACATCCCCCTATCATGATCACTTTCCATCATTCCATCCAAACACCTTCTACCAGCATATCCCTCACCCCATGCATATCTCCCATCTCCCCCATCCAATCCATGCCTTTGCTTAATTCATCCATCCTAATAAGGCTACAACAACATCTAGACAAATCTGAAAGTCAACAACAAATCAGAGAGCCAAAAAAACTCAAAAAAATAAATCAAGAAAAATATAAAAAAAAAGAAAAGAGAAAAGCATTCATCCAATAGTGTAAACTTGGAAATTCAAGCACCTTGGATAAGTACCATGATGAAAACCTCACAAACAAATTTCATGCATAATCCCTCCATCCAATTCCTCTCTGCAATTAAGGGTAATTTCCTTCTAGCACTTCCTATCTAGCATCTCCTCCATCACACTTGTCTCTTCATCTCCTTCATCCTCCAAATCTTGATAAAGAAATAGAGACCACCCGATATACATTCTTTTGGGCACCTTTCTGCATCCATTTTCCTATCACAAATCACAGCCACACTATCCTCTATCCATCTGTTTCCCCATTGCCAATCTTCATCCACCAACTATCCAAGCTTCCATCTACCTTCATCATCCTCTTGTCATCTTATCTTTCATCCTATCATACCCCCTCCTAATGCCTCTAAATGCATGAACTATCCTAAGAAGAGGCATCTTGTTCTTTGCTAACATATTCCTTGGAGTCCTATCCAAATCTTCCTCCATCCAAATCCTTATCTCCCATCTCCCAATCCATATCTTCCTCCATCCAAATCCCTTAACATTCCTTCATCCAAATCCTCAAACATTTCTTCTATCCATATCCCTAATAAATCCTCTATCCAATCCCTAAGCATTCCACTAATCCAATCCCTCAACATTTCCTCAATCCAATTCCCTTAAGAAAATCCTCTATCCAATCCCCCAAGAAATTCTTCTATCTACAATCCTAAGCATTTTCTTCTAGCACTCATCCCTCAACATTTCCTCCATCATCAATCATAAATACTTTCTATACCCACCATCCTAAGCATTTCCTCTATCGAAATCCCTCAGCAAATCCTCTATCACCATCCCTCAGTATTTCCTCTATCCTATCCCTCAAAATTTCCTCCATATTTCCATCATCCGGTACTTCCCTTGTCATTGATATCTAGCTATAGGCTACCCCCATGGAACCCAATGCCATACCATCCATATACAAACATTCCTATCAATCTTCCAACATTTGCAAATCCTATCCACATCCTCTAGCTATCCAACATCCAAGATCAAGCCAACTGATCCAATCACATTCTTAGGCTTATTCCTAGTTTTGTATCAAGCCTTGATATCAATCCAATCATCATCATTGGTTTGCTTCCTTCCCAAATCCATGTCATTTCAAGGTACATCATCCATCATCATCCTATCCACCATCAGTCCATCTTGGCTTTCCAGCCTAACTGGGGCATCATCTTGCATATCTTTGCAGCATCAACTTCATCCCTAGGTCCCCTGTATATCCTATCCTAAGTCATATACCATAGCATTAGTCATGTCTCCACCTAAGCTCTTTTGTACATATGTGTCTTTAGGTCTCATCCTCTATGTTAGTTAGCCCTTGTGTCATCTTGACCTTTGATCATATCTAGTTCAGGGCTTCAACAATTATCCCTAGGTCCTTTTGAGGTTCTAGTGTCTTACCTATCTCTTGTCATATAAATCCTTATCTAGTTATTCACCATTCGGTTTGTGTCATATCCTTTGAGTTTCTTTAATCCTTATCCTAAATCATAATCATCCTAGCACTACCTTTTGACTAAGTATTGTTTAGGTCATCTCATTCTTGTCTTTGTAGGCCTCATCATCTCGAGCAAGAGATTGGCATACACTGGAAGGGATCCCATCTTTGAAAGATCGATAGTCTATCTTAGGTTGGAAATCCAATCCAATCTGATCCTACATCAGGAAACATCAACTCATTCCCAAGACTTAGTAATCCTCCACCATCAATCCTCAATCAATCAATTGTCATCCATCATCCTACCTATGGAAAAAGGTGTGCGAGATACTTGTTATTTCATTGGTTCCTTTAGATCTTTGCTTATCTTTTGAGCTTCTATACATATTGCATGTAACTATCTCCTTGTCCATTGTACATATCATCACATCTTGTTGTACATATCCTTGTTCATCCTACAACAACTTTTGATCATATATCTTGTCCCACCTAGCCTTGTACTTTAACATCTTTTGTTGACTATCCTTGATCACGTGATTTTCCTTGATTCATCATTTTTTAGCAACAACATAACATCTTCCATCAATCAAACTGGGTCCTTGAGGATGTATCCTCCCTCCTCTCTGACCTAATCCTCTATCATCAATCAATAGGTCCATGTAGGATGTATCCTTCCTCACATTCTGACCTAATCTCCCCTATCATCCATCAATCTTTCTCCTTGGCAAATGATGTATTTTGGAGTTATCACTATGATCTTGGATTTTTTTCCTTTGGATCTTGTTTATCTTTTATAGCTTCTCATTTTCCTCTACTCAAAGTTGCCACAATCCTTTATATCATGGTGTACAGTGAATGAGGAAAATATAGGGCAAGTTATTTTGATCACCTTTCTACTTGTGTGTCAGTCATCTATTTGTGGTTTCCTCGGTATCATTTCTACCATGCCTCCTCTTGGGTTCATGTGTGATGTTGGGGCAACCCTTGCATGTCTTTTTGTGTTAGTCCTATGCAACGCCAGTGACAAGTCCTTGTGTTTCCAATAACCTTGATAGGTCTCTAGCATTGCTATATCAAACTAGGTTTTGCTTTCCACATTTACACAATGAGCTCCCCAAATCCCCCATCTTGCATCATATAGAATAATCTTGCATCTTACATCCTTCATATAGCTTCATCTTGCATCCTGCTTTTCACCTTATCTTGTATTCATCCATCTTTTCTCTTGGAAGGATGTATGTTCATCCCCCCTTCCCATCTTTCTTCATCCTTTACCTTCCTTTGTGTGTTCTTTTCGAGGAAATTCCATAAAGTTTCCTCTTTGCGTTATTTTCTCGAGGGGGAACAATCCCTTATCTTCTATTCTAGCCTGGGGCATCTTATTTTCTTGTCTTTGACACCATGCCACTTGCATCACCACATCAAACGGGGGCACAATGTAGACACCTAAAATCCCTTTTCCAAATAAAAATGTTTTATTTTACAAAAACCCCTAATGACATCATCATTTATTAATTAATTAATTAGTTTTTGTCATTATCCCTTCTCCTACTTTAATTAAAAATATTTAATTAAAGAATCCCTCCCAAAATCATTTGAATCCAATTTGAATGATATTCCCTCCAATTTATTAATTAATATTTAATAAATTATGTCTCAATCCTTAAATAAATTAAATACTTATTTAAACTCTAAAACCCTAGAAATCTTCTAGAAAACCCTAAACCTATCTACCCTTTCCTAATCCTATCCTAAACCTTCTTAGAGGGTTATTCCTAACCCCCTTAGTCTAAACCCTCATCCTTTGACTTTGGTCAACCCCCTCATTAATGAGCCTTACAGACTCATTAATGGCCCATTACAGCTTCATTAATGGCTCTTACAACCTCTTAATGAAGCATATGTCTCCTCTTCCACCACTTTTCCCTAATAACACTTCCCTAGTGTCTCTCACACATGTTTGAGCAACCCTTAACCCTTATCCCCTTGACCATACCTCTAACCATACCCCTAACTCTACCCGTAACCCTGATTCTGACCCTAACTCCACTTTCTAACCCAAGCCCTTCCTCAAATCCTATAAATACTCTCCATTCCAAGAGAAAACCACCAATTCACCTATTTCATATTAAGCATTATTATCATGCTCATTTTAATCTAGACTTAGCTTAAATTCTCCTAATTGTTAGATTTAACTCATTTCTATGATTTCTTATCTCACACTAGTTTAGCTTAATGGATTAACATATCTTATTTCATTTCTTTGCATATCATTTTCATCATATCACACTTATATTTGGTTAAAATCAACCTATCATAAGCATTCATAGCTCAAATATATATTCAAGCTTCATTTGGTTCCTTGGGACTCTAGGGGAAAATCAAGTTCTCCATACCTAACTCTGTGCCACTATGGGGTACCCATGGTTCCTAAATGGTCCTAAACCTTCCTTAACAACATTTGGGACTACGATTTTGAGAGCACACCCACATCCCTAATCTAAGAGAAAATCAAACGGTGATAGGGTGCTCCTGTTTAAGCTCTATCTGAGGTGTCTTGCAAATAGATTTACTATATGTTTAGTATATTCTTCTTAGAGTAATGTTTGAATGTCTATGCATGTTCCAAATAGGTTATATTTTCACTGATCACAAGAAAATATAGTCTCAATACCCTTCCCAAAGAATGTACACAAGAAATTACTCACATAAAACTAAAGAGAATGTGTTATGGCTATCTTTTATTGATTCTATTTTTAGCCTCCATCCTCACAATAAAATTTTATAAACCACGTACTCACTTATACAACTTTCTAGGGGCTCCTCTAAGATATGTCAATTTTAAGATGTTATAACCACATATATAGCACACAATAATAGGGTGATCTCAAACCACATGGAGAAACATAGTAGAAATATTCTATCAAACACATCATGCACCTTAAGTTTCCTATATGAAAGTAATAAGTAGTTCTATGAAAAAAAGTTATCTAGTCCCATATATAATATTATTCACTGTGAAAAATATCTTGTAATTCCCTGTTAGGAAACTCGGGAGAATTTAACCTAGAACATCTTCGCTAAGTTTACAACATAAATAAATTTTTAAATATTTGCAAACAATGATGATAACAGTGCAGAAGCAATACAATCAGAAGATATAAATAAGTACATATGTACAACTCAATATAGTTAACAATCCTTGAGGGTCCCATGACGTAGAATTATGTATTACTAATTAAATATTTTAAATTAAGAATAATTAAAATTATCTCATATACAAATGAATAACAAGTACATCCAATACCATAAGGTATAAATACAATGAAACATCCCCTGTACAAGTCATAGGGTATGTCACAAAAATCAAATATAAAGTATATTACAATAGTTGCAACTCTGAAGCACTGATACAAGATATAATTACAAACATCATAAGATAGATATGAACAAACCTCCAATGAAGAATAGGAAGAAGGTAATAATAATAAGAATGCTCTAGTATCACTACAGGAACATTAGAATCTCAAATGGTAACAAAAACACTACCACCTGACCTCATAGAACCAAAGGTCCACTCCCACCATGCTGAGGAGATAACAACAAACCCCACTCAGATAACAAACTCAATCAAAACAACTAAGAAAAGGTCTTGAAGGATTTCTAACTCAAAAGGTACTACCAATTAAAAATAAAGAAAACATAATAAACATCAAAAGTTCAACACATACCAAAACACCAAACACCAGAATATCGAACAAAAACCAATCACCAAATACTTGAAAAAAACCCACCAAGTAATACTAAAATAACAAAGACATGCCACCACTAGAGGAAAATAATAGGTAATACCCCTAACTCTACCTCTAACTCTGATTCTGACTCTAACTCCCCTTTCTAACCCAAGCCCTTCCTCAAATCCTATAAATACTCTTCATTCCAAGAGAAACCCACCAATTCACCTATTTCATATTAAGCATTGTTATCATGCTCATTTGCATCTAGACTTAACTTAAATTCTCCTAATTGTTAGATTTAACTCATTTCTATAATTTCTTATCTCACACTAGTTTAGCTTAATTGATTAACATAGCTTATGTCATTTCTTTGCATATCATTTTCATCATATCAAACTTATATTTGGTTAAAATCAACCTAGAATAAGCATTCATAGCTCAAATCTACATTCAAGCTTCATTTGGTTCCTTGGGACTCTAGGGGCTAATCATGGTCACCATACCTAATTATGTGCCACTATGGGGTATCCATGGTTCCTAAATGGTCCTAAACCTTCCTAAACAACATTGAGGACATGCTCCTACTATTTTGAGAGCTCACCCACATCCCTAATCTAAGAGCAAATCAAACGGTGATAGGGTACTCCCATTTAATCTCTATCTGAGGTGTCTTGCAAATAAATTTACTATATGTTTAGTATATTCTTCTTAGACTAATGTTTGAATGTCTACGCATGTTCTGAATAGGTTAGGTTTGCACTAATCACAAGAAAATATAGTCTCAATACCCTTCCCAAAGAAAGTACATAAGAAATTAATCACATAAAACTAAAGAGAATGTGTTATGGCTATCTTGTATTAATTCTATTTTTAGCCTCCATCCTCACAATAAAATTTTATAAACTACGTACTCACTTATACAAATTTATAGGGTCTCCTCTAAGATATGACAATTTTAAGATGTTATAACCACATATATAGCACACAATAATATGGTGATCTCAAACCACATGGACAAACATAGTAGAAATATTCTATCAAACACATCATGCACCTAAAGTTTCCTATATGAAAGTAATAAGTAGTTCTATGAAAAAAAGTTATCTAGTCCCATGTATAATATTATTCACTATGAAAAATATCTTGTAATGCCCTGTCAGGGAACCCAGGAGAATTTGACCTAGAACATATTTGCTAAGTTTACAAAATAATTTTTTTCTTAAATGTTTGCAAACAATGATGATAACAGTGCAGAAGCAATACAATCATAACATATAAAAAAGTGCATATGTATAACTCAATATAGTTAACAATCCTTGAGGGTCCCATGATGTAGAATTACGTATTACTAATTAAATATTTTAAATTAAGAATAATTACAATTATCTCATATACAAATAAATAACAAGTACATCCAATACCATAAGGTATAAATACAATGAAACAACATCCTCTACACAAGTCATAGGGTATGTCACAAAAATTAAATACAATGTATATTACAATGGCTGCAACTCTGTAGCACTGATATAAGATATAATTACAAACATCATAAGATAGATATGAACAAGCCTCCAATGAAGAATAAGAAGGTAGAAACAATAATAATTCTCTAACACCGCTACAAGAACATCAGAATCTCAAATGGTATCAAAAATACTACCACCCGACCTCATAGAACCAAAGGTCCA
Organism: Chamaecyparis obtusa; assembly: GCA_027943335.1. NCBI lineage: Eukaryota > Viridiplantae > Streptophyta > Pinopsida > Cupressales > Cupressaceae > Chamaecyparis > Chamaecyparis obtusa. Next base: position 1,414,426 of record BSBK01000884.1, read on the forward strand.
CTCCCACTGTGCTGAGGAGATAACAATAAATCCCACTCAGATAACAAACTCAATCAAAACAACTAAGAAAAGGTCTTGAAGGATTTCTAACTCAAAAGGTACTATGACCTAAAGATAAAGAAAATATAATAAACATCAAAAGGTCAACACATACCAAAACACCAAACACCAGAATATCGAACAAACACCAATCACCAAATACTCAAAAATAAACCACCAGGTAGTACTAAAATAAAAAAGACACGCCACCACCAGAGGAAAATGAAAAAAATTATGGAGGATACTTAGGCTACATACTATGGTAGTGTCATCACATGGCCATCTACTTGAGTTATCCTGGATTGGTCACACTGGACCCCAGACCATCAAGCATACCATGGACTAGCCACTCTGGGCCCCAGACCCTCAATATGACCCACACAAAACTAGAATACCCTCTCATTAAAATGATGAATTATAATCATACCTACTCTCTAAGCATCATCTCATTCCTATCCTTAGCCTAAACAAGCACTCAAGGCATAGGCGAGACATAATCTCTAAATTATCTTTTTAATGACTTCTACAAATTTTAATTACTATGTTATCACTTATTAACAAAACTTACGATAGGTTACCCTAGTACTGACCACTTTGGGTCCCAGACCCCTATTATAAGCCACTCCCCTAAAATGTACCTTTTTAACCTCCTCTAAGCTCACAACTCACCAATAATCAAGTAAATCTCATAAAAGAATAATAGGGACACACACTGGTCCTTAAACTAAAACACCATAAAACACACTCACAAGGAGTTTATCATAACGATAAGATTCCATAGAACAAGGTTGGGTAGACATAATCGAACTGATATAACATCATAATTCATAACATAAGAATACATAAACAACCATAGAAAATAACCCCCAAGCCTTTGGTCAACTAACTCCCAAGTCAACTTAAAACCCGCAATAATCAATAAGGATATAACAAGGTCCAACAAAAATCCTTCGAATCAAAACTTCAAACACTTACAAGAAAACACGATTCCCTTAAAGAAATCTAATTAATTTTAAAACATAACTAGTTTGACTATATTTGTATGTCTGTATAACCTGCAAGTAAACATATATAATTATAAATTCCAATTGACTAAAACAATCATCTTGTTGACTAAAGTTCATTTGACTACAATTTTTTTATATAAATGTCTCATACATAACTATCTATTTAAAATAAAATCTCATGCATATATACTTTTTAAATAAGTATTTAACTAAAATTTTCATGCATATCAAAACACCTCATACATAACTATCTATTTATAATAAAATCACATGCACATATACTTTTTAAATAAGTATTTAACTGAAATTTACATGCATATCAAAACACCATGTATTTAATAATAAAATAATATTATTAATTTTTTAAATATAAATATAAATGAAAACATTAATATTAAAACCTGCATGTAAAAAAAATCAATTAATATTTATTTATTTTTTATTATTTTTTTATATTCTTAAATCCAAAAATTAATAAATAATAATAATAATAAATAATTTATTTATTTTATTTTATTTTAAAATCTAAAAGTCTAATAATAATAATAATTTTTATTTTTTTATAATTTTTTAACTCCAAAAATTAATAAATAATAATTAAAAAAATCAAATAAGAAAACCCCCCTTTTTAAAAAACACATATATTTTCTCAATTGATTTCTTTAATGAAAAATTAGGGTTTCAAGAAAAACTAATTTCTTTTGAATATGATTTCACATATAATTTCAATTAAATTTCTATGAAAAATATTGAGACAAATTATTTATCTTTTCTGGGTAAATACCCTAACTGGGAAAAACTCACACATATTCCTAAAATTTCTTAGATTTTCAAACAATCTAAATAGAATACCAGATCTAATTTAATATCAAACTAATCTAAAATTTCACAAAAAAAAACTTGATTAAAACAAAAATCAATTCTAAATCCATCACAAAAACAATCCTAGACATGAAGCATACAATCTTTTCAAAAGTAGAATTTTTAAAAAGATGTTTTCAAACCCTACCTCAAACAATGCCTGAAAATTGGAAGCCAAGAAAGACCCAACTCAACCTTCATAATTCAAGCTTTCAAACAATCTCAAAACAACGCCTACAAAATATAAGCTTTCCAAAATCTTCCAAATTCATCTAAGAGCTCATCCAAAACCTGATAGGCGTAATTGAAAATAATACCTAGAAACCCCTCATAAAGAAGACCTATTCCTCTAAAGGTTTCTAAAACATGCAAAGCCTCAAAAATATTACTCAACTCTCTCCATTTAGTTTTCATCAATTCGCTTGCATGATTAATTATAATTTATTAAAAAAAGAATGCCCTTTTTAATTATAATTCCTAATTCAACTTTTAACTTTAAATTCTAATTCAATTTTGACTTAAACCAAATGTGCAACTTAAAGTGCATAAATCAATAAATACTTTAGCACATAATTAACTATGCAAACTGATAAATTAAATATTAAATAAATCAACTTATCCTTTAATTTTTATATTTGGATTTAATAATTAATAAAATCCTCTTATCCCAATTTTAGAATTTTAATTCAATCTTTTAATTAATAAAAGTATTTAATTACCCTTAATAATTAAATATCCTCTATATCTAATATTGCCACATTCATAAAATATAATTATTCTAGTCTAATAATTACTCCTAATTTAATTATTTAACTCAAATAATTCACACAAGAAAATCCACTTGACTCCCAAAACTAAAAAATAAACTAAATCCATATCAAACAAACACCAAGGAAGGGCTCACAAATTCACGTCACCTTGAAAAATTTGGATGGGTAGAAACAAATACTTGCCCAATATTTAGGACAACCAATGGCTTGGATTGGGATTTGGATTTGTATGCTATCTCCCATCTCTTACCATTGATATTTTGTGATAGGGAATGCTCATCCTAGTAATTTAGGCAAGTTGATGCTCGGTACCTGCAAACTTGCATAAAAGATGAGCATTTACATACATGTATAAATATAAACAAGCAATGGCGGGGATCGGTAGATTGTGTGGATCTCACAAGCAACTACAACTTTGTTCCTAAACCACATCAAACACATCAAACAGAAATATAAAAAATACACATCAACCAAACACATGCAAGTATGGGGTCAGTAAAATGATAAGCATTAATGACACCCTAACATATAATTCATCATCCTAAAATAATCATAACATATAGAAAATTAGACTATGGGAGGGGTATGCATCCACCTCCCCTAAAATTAGGCTTACTCCTAGAAGCCTACAAATAGATAAGGATATGCATCCCTCAAGCACGAAGTATTTACTAAAACAAAAGACAATATGACATCTAAAAACAAGCCATAAAATAAGGACCTGATATATAGTCATTAAGAGCAATGTAATTTTGGTTTAGGAATAAACCGAAATCACATTGACCAATCATTCATTATTAAAAATTTAAATAGATCTATATCTTTATTCATTCATCATTATAGAAAACATCTAGTAATCAATTGTATAAAGCACACATTCATATCCACATTAACTAATAAGTTGATAAGTTCATGCAAACCTAGTTAATGCAACACTCATATAAAATTCAATTCGAACATACAAATCTAATATCATACCTCTAGGTTCATAAACAATCATCTAAAATAAGAGAGTTATATGTCTAAGTTTTTTTTTAGGTTTTGGCATTTTAGACATCTAATGGGCACACAACTTCCTTGAGTTCCCAGTGTAGAAACTCGGGCTCTGATACCAAGTGTAATGCCATGTTAGGGAACCCAGGAGAATTTAACCTAAAACATGTTCGCTAAGTTTACAAAATAATTTTTTTCTTAAATATTTGCAAACAATGATGATAACAATGTGGAAGCAATACAATCATAAGATATAAACAAGTACATATGCACAACTCAATACAGTTAACAATCCTTGAGGGTCCCATGACGTAGAATTATGTATTACTAATTAAATATTATAAATTAAAAATAATTACAATTATCTCATATATAAATGAATGACAAGTACATCCAATACCATAAGGTATAAATACAATGAAACAACATCCTTTGCACAAGTCACAGGGTATGTCACAAAAATCAAATACAAAGTATATTACAATAGCTGCAACTTTGAAGCACTAATACAAGATAAAATTACAAACATCATACGATAGATACGAACAAGCCTCCAATGAAGAATAAGAAGAAGGTAACAACAAAAAACATTCTATAGCACCACTACAGTAATGTCAGAATCTCAAACGGTAACATAAACACTACCACTTGATCTCGTAGAACCAAAGGTCCACTCCCACCGTGCTGAGGAGATAACAAAAAACTCCACTTGGATAAAAAACTCAATCAAAAAAAATAAGAAAAGGTCTTGAAGGCTTTCTAACTCAAAAGGTACCACTAAATAAAGATAAAGAAAAGATAATAAACATCAAAAGGTCAACACGTACCAAAAAACCAAATGCCAGAATATCAAACAGACACCAATCACCAAATACTTGAAAACAAACCACCAGGTAATAATAAAACAACAAAGACACACCACCACCAGAGGAAAATGCAAAAAACTATGGAGGAGAATTAGGCTATATACTATGGGAGTGTCATCACATGGCCATCTACTTGAGTTACCCTAAACTAGTCACACTGGACCCAGACCCTCAAGTATTGAGTTACACTGGACTGGCCACTCTAGGCCCCAGACCCTCAATACAACCCATGCAGTACTAGACTACCGTCTCATGAAAATGAGGAATTATAATCATACCTTCTCTCTAGGCATCATCTCATTCATATTCTTAGCTTAAACAAGCACTCAAGGCATAGGCAAGACATAATCTCTAAATTATCATTTTAATGACTTCTACAAATTTTAATTACTATGTTATCACTTATTAACAAAACTTGCGATAGGTTACCCTAGTATCGACCACTTTGGGTCCTAGACCCCTATTGTAAGGCACTCCCTTAAGATGCACCTTTTTAACCTCCTCTGGGCTCACAAGTCACCAATAATCCAATAAGTCTCATAAAAGAATAATAGGGACACACACTGGTCCTTAACTAAAACACCATAAAACACACTCATAAGGAGTTTCTCATAACCATAAGATTTCACAAAATAAGGTTGGGTAGACATAATCAAACTGATATAACATCATAATTCATAACATAAGAATACATATACAACCATAGAAAACAACCCCCAAGCCTTTGGTCAACTAACTTCGAATTCAACTTAAAACCCCCAATAATCAATAAGGATATAACAAGGTCCAACAAAAATCTTTCAAATCAAAACTTCAAACACTTACAAGAAAACACGATTCCCTTAAAGAAATTCAATTAATTTTAAAACATAATTAGTTTGAGTATATTTGCATGTTTGTATAACCATGCAAGTAAACATATATAATTATAAATTCCAGTTGACTAAAATAATCATCTTGTTGACTAAAGTCCATTTGACTACAAACACTTTGTCTCATACATAACTATCTATTTAAGATAAAATCTCATGCATATATACTTTTTAAATAAGTATTTAACTAAAATTTACATGCATATCAAAACACCTTGTACATAACTATCTATTTAAAATAAAATCTCATGGATATATACTTTTTAAATAAGTATTTAACTAAAATTTTCATGCATATCAAAACACCATGTATTTAATAATAAAATAATGTTATTAATTTTCTAAATATAAATATAAATGAAAACATTAATATTAAAACCCCATGTAAAAAAAGTCAAGTAATATTTATTTATTAATTAATTTTTTTTATAATTTTAAATCTAAAAATTTATAAATAATAATAAAAAAATTCAAATAAAAAACCTCCTTTTTTTTAAAACACATATTTTCTCAATTGATTTCTTTAATGAAAAACTAGGGTTTCAGGCAAAACTAATTTCTTTTGAATATGATTTCACATGAAATTTCAATTAAATTTCTATGCAAAATATTGAGACAAATTATCTATCTTTTCTGGGTAAATACCCTAACTGGGAAAAACTCACCCATATTCCTAAAATTTCTTCTTAGGCTTTCAAACAATCCAAACAGAATACTAGATCTAATTTAGTATCAAACTAATCCAAAATTTCACAAAAAAGAACTTGATTAAAATAGAAACCAATTCCAAATCCTTCACATAAAGAATCTCAGACAAAAAGCATACAATCTTTTCAAAAGAAGAATTTTATAAAAGATGTTTTCAAACCCTACCTCAAACATGTCTGAAAATTGGAAGCCAAGAAAGACCCAATTCAACCTTCAAAATCTAATCTTTCAAACAATCTCAAAACAATGCCTACAAAATCCAAGCTTTCCAAAAATCCTCCAAATTCATCCAAGAGCTCCTCCAAAATTTGATAGAAGTAATTGAAAATAATACCTAGAAACCCCTCATAAAGAAGACCTATTCCTCCTAGGGTTTCTAAAACATGCAAACCCTCAAAAATAGAACTCAACTCTCTCCACCTAGTTTTCATCCATTCACTTGCATGATTAATTATAATTTATTAAAAAAATAATTCACTTTTTAATTATAATTCCTAATTCAACTTTTAACTTTAAATTCTAATTTAATTTTCACTTAAACCGAATGTGCAACTTAAATTGCATATAATTACCTAATTAATTAATAAATACTTTAAATAGCACATAATTAATTATGCAAACTGATAAATTAAATATTAAATAAATCAACTATGCCCTTTAAATTTTATATTTAGATTTAATAATTAATAAAATCCTCTTATTCCAATTTTATACTTTTAATTCAATCTTTTAATTAACAAAAGTATTTAATTACCCTTATTAATTAGATATCCTCTATATCTAATATTGCCACATTCATAAAATATAATTATTCTTGTCTCATAATTACTCCTAATTTAATTATTTAACTCAAATAATTCACACAAGCAAATCCACTTGACTCCCAAAACCTGAAAATCAATTAACTCCATATCAAACAAACACCAAGGAAGGTCTCACGAATTCATGTCACCTTGACGAATTTGGATGGGTAGAAATATATAATTTCCCAATATTTAAGAAAATCAATGGCTTGGGTTGGGATTTGGATTTGTATGCTATCTCCCATCTCTTAGCATTGAGATTTTGAGATAGGGCATGTTCATCCTGGAAATTCAAGGAAGTCAATGCCCGGTACCTGCAAACCTGCATAAAATACAAGCATTTACATACATGTATAAATATAAACAAGCAATGGCGGGGATCGGTCAATCGTGTAGATCGTGCAAGCAAGTAACTATGACTTCGTCCCTCAAACACATCAAACAGAAATATAAAACATACACATCAACCATACACTAGAAAGTATGGAGTCAGTAAAACCATAAGCATCAATGATATCATAACATATAATTCATTATCCTAAAATAATCATAATATATAGAAAATCAGACTATAAGAGGCATATTGCATATCTAGTTATCATCAAGTAAAGTCTCATCATCATTTCAGAACTTTTCATCCTATTGATGTTATTAAGGGAAAAAATCTTAGGCATTCCATGCTATCTTTAATTATGATTATCATTTGTCTATCATTAATAAAATACCATCTACTAATGTTAAAAAATAAATTATTCCAAATTTTCCTTATCCAATCTCAAGTTTTATGTCCAATAATAAACACTATTAACTATATATTCAAGATTTTTTGTGATCCATAAAATTGATAAAATTTTACCTATATATTACTAGTCCACTGAAATTATTTGCACGCTCAATTGCGCTAGTTAGTATATTCAACATATAGTTGAAGCAACTTAAAATTCAATCAACATAATGTTTAAGAATTCATAGTTCAAGTAGTAACATGATTTCAACTTACGCATCAAATTATATGTCATTAATAAGATTAATATTTTCATATCATCTTCCATGAGCCTCCCATGTTCATCATTCTAATCTACCTAAAATAGATATTTCCTTAAATAAATATTTTCTAATTAAATAACATATATTTAATACAACTCAAACACACATTTAGAAGATGAGAATAGAATGAAAATTAACCAAGACATTCCCTTTCATCGCAATGCCATAAGATGATTTAATCTTTTTCAAACCTAATTTAATAACATCCACTTAGTACATAGCCAACTCCTAGTAATATCATCATCATCATCATCAAATGAAATTAATCTATATAATTTTAATATGAACATTAATTCGATTTGGCTAAATAGGAACTATGGGATCTACCAAATAAGAGAGAAGTGACAATAGTCATGTGAAAGGTTGGGCCTTACAATTATGATATTGGAATTATTCCAAAATTATATATCAATGATACGAGATTGTAAGGAAAATTTTGTGAGATTGTTTTCTAAATATTTGTTTTTAATATTAGAAGTAGCAAAAAAAGGGTGTTGTCCCTATAGAACAAAGCCTAGAGGGTGAAAGTTAGCAGATTGACACTATTAGCACATTAATAGCACATAGACCCAATATCAAAAATAGTTATAGTGATTTTTACATAGAAAAACCAATCAAGTATCTGCTATCATAACTACCTTTACATATTAATATTAACGTCAACTATACTAATCAAACTACTTCTATTGTAATTAACAATGCTAATCAAAGTACTAATAAAAGTCTTTAGAGTGGGACACACAGATCCAAATTGTCATAAGCAATCTGAGTTATAATTAGCAATAGTAGTGATATAAACACAAATTAAAACAAGTCCATGAAGGCCACTATCAATAATAGTGTCTAAAAGAAAAACGGACCAAAACCCTAAGGCTCCTTCCTTTTACATGTATTTGTCAACCTCATCCTTCCCAATATTAAGTAAGGAACTTAAAAAGTTCCTTTTAATTACCATCTTCGTTGTCATTCACACCAAGCACGTCCTTCTATAGAAGGCACAAGGTGGTGGTCGAGTTATGCATCACCTTCAGGGAAAAGTAGGAGACCTCCTAGAAATTTTTATTTATATCATCTATATCCTTTTTAATTCTATCTATCTCCTCCCGAATATCTTCACATTTATCACACTTCACATCAATAGGGGTCTTACCCCTATCCATAGTGGGTGACATGGCATTTCCCTCCACAACCACATTTTGGGAAACATTTAAAGACTCAGTTTTAAGGCTCTCTAAGACATTAGAGGAAATTCTAGTGTTGATAGAGAAGACCTCCTTCACAACCACTTTTTCCTCTTTATCATTATTTTCACTCTCCCTCTATCTTCCGAGTTTGACTCCTCCTTCAATTTTATAGCCTTCTTAGCAAGTTTGATTGTGAACTTTGAGGAGTGATAGGGAGTGTTGGTTTCTTCCATTACCTCAATATAGAATCAATCTAATAGATATTGAACTTATCTTTTTTGGATGCCTTGGATTTCAGCTTAAGGGGGGTGCCATTCATTTTTGTTTCTTTCAACTTCTCCATATTCACAGTGTTAGGAGAGGTATCTGGAGGACACTGAAGAGTCTTAAGGGAAGGATTCTTAATACATTTCTTCTTTCTTGGGCCTAGAGAGTCCATGATACTAGATAACGGAGAGGTTGATGATGCAATTCAAGGGATGGTGGATCCAATTAAGGATAGTCCAAACCTTGCAGCTAATCAGAACAACACAACGGAATACTCACAACACAACACAACCAATTGTTTAACTCAAATTTTCATTAACATGCCCATCTATAAGGCCTTCCGGGTTAGGGCCAATTACAATCAGTAAACAATTCTGCAAGATCTACAATAGATCCAATACAAACTCCAGCTAGTCTAGCTCTGAAGACAATCAGAAGCTATGGAAACCCTAATGAAGATCTAAACTTGAGCTCGCAAGCCTCCAAGCAATCTCCTTGTCCCCAAGTATGCAACCACTAGCTCTACTATTACGACTATCTGATGGAAATCAGATCTACAAGTTCATGGAATCAACTTTTCCACAACTTCACCAACTCCAACTTCAGTAGTGCCTCTCTAAGCTTTCACCATCTTTCACTACTCAGAACTGTCCAAACATCTACCCCAAGCTCTCCTTAAATACTAATCATCAGCCACAAGTCGACAAGATGAAAACCCAAACCCTTCCTAACAAATATTAAATGTCATACAAGTTGGCTTAAAAAATGTATACAAACATTTAATACAACATGTCAGCCTCCAGATCCACTTAGGAGAATCTAACAAAAGATACAAATAATAAATGCACCAAGTCAACCCAACAAATCACATAGAACTCCATTCGAAAAGTCAGATCTACTGAGCGATAGTGAAATAACCGAGCCAGCCAAGCATCACTGAGCACCGTAGGCATGACCGAGTAACCTATTCACCAAGTGCAAGAGACTACTAAGTTCCTTCAGTGATCAAGCGTCCTTCAATGACTGAGGTCATCAGTCAAGGCTGCAATTGAGTAAAACTAGTGAAAACACAAACACTTATGCAGTTTCACCGAGCACATAGAATTCCCTTGCTTCAACCTTGGATACCCCTACATCAGACACCCCATGTTCCAAAATATGTTCATATGTGAGAAGAACATCTTTCAGGATTCAACACATGAACCTTGAACTAGTTCTTCACATACAATTCCTCCACCTTTTATGCTTGTAACTTCTTCCACTTCTATTTCCTTTGTCTCTTCAAGTCTTTTCTAGACAATGCACAGGTCGATTCTCCAAACTGGTCAGTCATTTTTTCTGGATCCACAACCTCAACTTGGGAACCAATACTCATGCTTCTCCTACCGAGCATTGTATCCATCAAAGGCATCAGTGAAAACTTCTTTTCATTCTTCTCAATAGTAAAGACATTCTTCACATAATCATACATATCTCTACAATCATATTGCCAAGGTCTACCGAGCAATATATGATAGCTATCCATGTCCGTAATGTCACATAACATAAGATCCTTATATTGGCCAATCTGAATGTCAATGAAGCATTGTTCTCTTACTTCCAAAGCATGAACATTTTTTAGCCAACCAATCCTATAAGGACGTGGATCTTTCATTCTATTCAAACCAAGTGTCCTAACCATGTCCTCAGCAACAAGGTTATCAGTACTTCCACTATCAACAATAACATCATAGAGTTTACCTTCAGACTTGTGTCAGGTCCTAAACAAGTTACTCCTTTGACAAGGTTCATCCTTTGTGTCGAGCAATGTTCATTGAAGTAGCAAGTTCTCTGATTCAAGTTCATTCTAAATGTTCTCATTCACCACAGCAGTTCGTCGGTCAACCTTCTTCTACGTACACTCAAAAGAATGGTGTCCTTCCTCTCCACAGTTATAGAAAGTATCTTTAAAGATAACTCTACCTTTCTTCTTCTTCAGTTCCACAGGTTTCTATTCATCTTCTGCATCAGTCGATTTATCCTTTGCCGAGTGATCAACTTTCTCCTTCCCACGGGAGTTATTAGGTTGTTTCCTTTTCAACTTATCTTCTGCCCTTAGAGCAAGACATGAGAGAAAGATGGAAGTGGTAAATCCTAAAGGTTAGGAATCAGTGGAGAATAGTAGGTTTATTTCCCTATCTTTTAGCCTCCTTGGTAGAGTTCTCTAGGGAATGAAGAAGAAGAAACAAAAATGAAATAGAATCATGGTTTCTAAAATGGTTCAATAATGACATGTGATAGTATTAATAAACCCCAAAATGCCCCTCAAGGGTAAAATATTTCATACCCATAGTAGACACTGTGTCCTAAGGCTCAGGGGGTTGCTCCTGATCATAGCCTCCACATAGCTTGATAGGTTGTTCACCCTCCTAAAAGAATTGGTTGAGACTAGAAACATCCAAAACCTTTCTATATTTTTCTAGTTTTGCCCCGCAGTTGAGAGACCTATGGCCTTAGCAATGATCCTCTCATTCACCTCAAATAAAATATCACCCATAGTCACTCTCCTCTCCACCCAAGATGTAAAAACTTACCGAAAGAAGATTTCATCAAACCTTGTCATATAGTCCATAAATTCCACAAATCCCCCTTCTTTGTAAATGTATCATACTATGGGATTATTTTTGAAATCTTCATGCTTATCCAGTTCCACACAAACCCTTTATCCACCCATGGCAGCATAGACCAGATTTAAAGTGTTGCTAAGTTGCAAAAATCCCAATCTGAAACCAATGAAGAAGAAAGACACATGAACCCAAAATGAATGAAGAAAATTAGTTCTTTCATAACAATTTGTGCCACTCTTTGCTTCCAACTCATAAATGAAATCTCTTGCAAGTGAAAGGTCTATCATCAAAACAAGCATAATGGAATTTTTAATTTAAGATAGATTGTGTAATCTAGCAATATCTATCAAACAAATATAGGAATTAATGTCATGATCACCAAGGAAGAGGTCGTTCAAATTAATAAAATCTATAGGAGACCACATCAAGTCATCATCATAGAATAAGGGGACACATAGTTTGGGCAAGTACCCATTATAGATCCTTCCATGAAATTAAAAACTTGAGGAATAATTGGATATCTTTTCAAATTAATATCCCTACCAATTTTGTAGAGTAAGAATCATATACTCCACATAAGGGCACTAACACACAATTTATTGATTTCTATGAGGAATCAAGGGTTTTTTTTTCTCCCTTAGAAGGGTCTTCACATTTGAAGGAAACAAACTTTCGTCCCTCTAACATCTTAACCCATCTAAATTCAACCCCATGTCAGCCACTGAGTTAGCAATAGTGTTTCCTTCTCTAAATATGTGTTGTATGGTAAATTCATCAAATCGAGTTAGTAAAGCCCTCACATCTTGAAGAATCCCCTCCATGGTCCAACCAACTTTCATAGCACCTTTGGTCACTTTAATAAAGAGCCAAGATTCACCTTCAATTTTGATAGCTTTAATACTAATTGACAAGGCTATTTTAAGACCCCAAAAAAAGGCCATTCCCTCCACCCGATTACTAGTGTAGTCATTTAAGTTTCTAGTATAGGAATTTATTAAGCCACTTTTGTTATCTATAGCCACACCTCCCCCACCCACTTTACCCCCTTTGGAAACACCATCAAAATTTAATTTGTACTAGAATTGAGGAGGGGGTTTACACTTTGTATTACTTCTAGCAAGCTTCGTATCGTTATCAATCTTATAAAAGGCCTCTAGGAGTTTTTAGTTTTTAGTGAGCATACAATCCCAACTATTTTGGGCAAAACTCAAAGTTTTCCAATTATTAACAGTAATATTTTCTAATAAGAGTTTTTTGAAACCTAGAAACACACCATCAATAGTATTCTTAGCATTAGTAAAGATCATGTTGTTTCTCTCTTTCCAAATACACTAGAAGAAAATAGGTGAATTTTCTTCCAAATTTTTTTGATGTGTGGGTGTTTAGATGGGGAATTACAATTGAACATGAACTATTGAATGTTCATATTGAAAACCCATTAGAGTCCAAGATTCTAGATGACACTCTACCAAATTTGCAAGGCAAATTGACAGTAAATAAAAATATGTTGAATCATTTCCTAAACTTTCCTCTAGCAATCAAGGTCTATGTTGTACTTCATTAGCACATTGTAAGAAGAATTGACCGAAAAGGCTCTAGATTGATTTATTTTCAATATAATTTTATCTTCTTTAGGGAAGAGAAAGAGCCTAACATCACTCATCATGGGCTGAATCTTAGCAATTTGGGGAGAAGATCTAGATTGTTCATAAAAATTTGATCTAGAGTTTTCCATTTACCTTCAGGATCAAAGTAATCAACAATATAAGTCCCAAAAGAGTTATTCATCCTTTCCATAAGTAGATTATATAGACTGTTGGTAGTTTTCTCTATTTTTGAAGTTGTTCCTTTGAAATTTTGATCCTTTAAGGATTTCCTTGTTCTTATGTTAAAAATTTTCTACCTTTGTCCATCCTAGAGCTCACAACATTTGATTAAATTTGAGAAAACCCTAAGTGCTAGGTCAAAATTACTTTTGAAAACCCAAGAAGCCCTAGAAATGTTCATCCAAGTTCTATTTGGCTGTTACTTTTTTGAATCACTTAACGAACCCTTTAAGCATGTGCATTTTACTTTTGTCGGCTAGTCACTTAATCTCCTCGAGCTTTTGGCATATTCTTTTATGTCTCGTGACCTCCTGAAACCCTTTGTCACACAATCTCCTTAAGCTGCGTGTAGTACCCCACCCCTAGTCTGATTTTATAAATGTTATGATTATTTTAGAATGATAGATTATACGTTAGGAAACCATTGATGGATATGATTTTACTAACCCCATACTTGCATGTGTATGGTTGATATGATTGTTTTATATTTTTGTTTGACATGTCTGATGTGGTTGAGGGATGGAGTCATAGTTACTTGCTTGCGAGATCCACACGATTGACCGATCCCCACCATTGTTTGTTATATATTTATATATGTATGTACATGCGGGTTTTGTATGCAAGTTTGCAGATACCGGACATCGACTTCCCTGAATTGTCAGGATGAGTGTGCCCTATCGCAATATTTCAAATGGTAAGAGAGGGGAGATAATACACAGATCCAAAACCCTAATCTAAGCCCATTTGTCTTAGGATTGGACAAGTATCAGTTTGACTACCTTACCCGAACTCATCTAGGTGACAGAAATTTGTGGATCCCTTTCTAGTGTTGCTTGATTTAACTTTGTTTGATTTTACTTCATTTGGTTTCAGTTGATTTATTGCTTATGTGGGTGATTTTCTGTGATTCATTAATTAATGATTAAAGTTGAAATTTAATGTTAATTATGTTACTAAGTTTATTTGAGAAAATTTAATTAAAAGTCGAATGTTTGATTATTTGGATTAATCAATTATCTAATTGGTGATTAGATTTAAATATGCTTGTGTACTTTATTAAATAATTAAATATTTGATTTCATGGTTTTAGGATGCATTAAATATTTAATCTATTTAATAATGAATTTTTATTATTAACATGTGCATAAATTGAAAATTGAATTGTTTTTAAAAAGTAATCAACTTGTTTTTAAAAGTAAATGTTGAGTTGTGCATGAAAAGTGTTTTTAATTATTGATTAAGATTTATTTTCAATTTCTGATTTGAAGTTGAAGTAGGAGTTAGCTATTGAGTTATCTTTAGGGTTGCATGAAATAGGAAATTGAATCTCTATTAGGGGAATTGCATTCATTTTGGGAGATTAGATAGGTTTTGGGAAGAAAATTTGGGCAGGCATGTTGAAAGATTTTGGTAGAGAATTTGATTTTGGAAGCTTGGAAGTTTTGGAATTTTGTCCTCAGATTTGGTCTTCGTTCGAATATTTTCTTGGGGATTTGAGGTAGGATCTGAATTTCCTTATGATTATGTTTTGTGAATTTCAAAAATAAAACTGTCTTCTTCATGCCTAGTTGTGTGTCTGTTTGGATCTCTGCTCTATGCATTTCTCTTTCTCCTCCGCATTCTGAATTTGATTGCATGAGAATCTAGTTTGCGTATGATCTTTGTTTTCATATTCTGGATTAGATTCGTCAAGGTTTGAGTTTTGTGAAAAAAAATTGGATTAATTATTATTGATTAGGGTTTATAGTTGGATGGATGTTCAAATTTCTGTGAAAGAATCTTTGATTCAAACCCTAGGTTTGGAGTTTTTCTTCCATTTTGATGTTGTAAATAACATGAATATTGATCTTGGAGTATCGGACATAAATAAATTAAAATATAATTCTGCTCATAAAAGAAAATAAGACTTATTTTAATGCTTGCTATTTTTTATGCTATGTATTCATTTCTTATGATTTTGCAAAATAAATATAAATTAAATAAATTGATGTTTTGAAATGTTTGTAAAAAAGAATTTAAAACTATATAAGTTCTTCCTACCTTGTTGTTTTAAACCAGCTTGTTGTAATTGAAAATATATATTTATATATATTAAATATATATAAATTCTTTCTTTGTTTTTTTTTTAAAGAATATTATTATTATTATTTTTATTTTTTAAATTAAAAAAATAAAAAAAAAATTCACTGAAAATTAAAAAATTCATTAATAAAAGATTATCTAAAAATATATCTATTATATTAATTATATATATAAAAACATTATTTTAAAATAATAATAATTAAAATTAATTCACGTGGGTGGGATCGCGCCATGCAAGGCAGTCTTACCACCTTAAAGTATTTGGGGGCAACTTACTTCTTTTTAAACCTTTTGTTATGCATGTACCTTTTTAGAAGTTAGTGGGCTATGTTAAGTTAGTTTTAAATTAATATTTACTTTTTTAAAATGTTTTATTTGTTTCTAAAGACATGGATATATTAGTTTATAATTAATATTTGTTAATTTAGTTTTTAATCTATGTTTAAATTAGTTTGTTTAGTTTTATTTTAATATAAAAAAATTTTGATGGGATTATTTTAATATTTGTATTTTTTAATTAATTAAAATTTGAATGTGTATTTTAATTAAGGGATTTTATGTAATTTGTTTTAGTGACGTTACTAGAGACTTGGGGTGAATTTATTTAATAAATTGTGTGTGCCTATTTTTTAGTAGACCTACATATTATGTTTAATTATCAATATAAAAGGAATGACACATTTCATTTACAAATTGTTTCTACATCTAACTATATCACATGGATTATTCGGGGATCAATTATTCTAGTTTGCATGATATTTTATTAATGATAGAGATTTACTTTACATGTGATTTTATGAAGATGATGATTTCTTTCTCGAATTCTAATGTGAGTGTTTTAACCATGTGACTAATTGTTAAGTAAATATGAGTGTTTGATTTAGTAAAGTTTTCTTCATGATGACGTCTTTTTAATTCGAATCAAATGTGGATGTATTTGGTCTATTTTATCGAGTTTAGTCTTTTATTACCCTATGTGGTGGTTTAAGGGGTTAGCATTGTCAGCCAGTGAGTTGTTTCTAGAGGCGGAATTTGGATGTTTTGATTATCATGATTGTTTGCCTTGTTAACTCTCTTGTATTCGATTGGTTTAACCCAACCTTATGTGATCTTTTCTCTATGATTCTCTTCTGTGATGTTTTTGTATAATTGAGTTTTGCTTCATATTCTATAAAGGAGAATATGGTATTGACTTTTTATGTTCGATCCACGGGATCATGTGTATATTCTTTTGTGAACACTTCGAGAGTGTTTTGTGATATTATGGTTATGTGAGAACTAATGTGTTCCTATTATTTTGAGGATCAGTCCTGAGGGACATGATTATCATCTTGTGATCTATGTGAGATATGTGAGCCTAGGGTAGTTTACCTAGATATATAGTAAGAGGTGACTTGCAATAATCATCGGGGCCCACAAGTGGTTGCTAGGATCACTTATTGTTAAGTATCTATAATCAAGTGATAACATAATATAACATTGAGAGATATTAAAATGAACCTAACAAGATATCGTTTCCTCGCCCTAGCTTAGTGCTAGTACAGACTAAGGTGGGAATGGAGAAGATGCTTGCTGCCTTGAGAGGTGTGTCTAGCATAGTTAATGGCTTCATCTGTATGAGAATTCATTGATCCGTGTATGGTCACTTGAGTGCTAGGATCCAAAGTGATTACCAAGATGAGACTCAAGGGTTAGACGTACATGATGACACTTGCCTATGCATAGTCTAGTTATTCTACAAGTGTCGGTTGCCTCTGGATTAGTAAATCTTACCATGCTATCTTTTGTACACCTTGAGTTAGAGAGCTTTTAGGATCCTTTCCTTAGCTTGATCTATTTGACATTTGTTATCCAAGTGGGATTTGTTGTTATCTCATCAGCACGGTGGGAGTGGACCATATGGGTTCACGAGGTCAGGTGGTAGTGATTCTTTTACCATTTTAGATTCTGACATTCCTATACCGGTGCTGGATGATCCTTGTGGAAGTTGTTCCTTCTTGATCTTCTTTGATGGAGTTGTATTCTTTGTCTTCTTCTTCTTCTTTGTGATCATGTATCTTTGTATCAGTTATTCAGAGATATCATGTGTACTTATTTTCGGTTATTGTATTACATACCCTGCGACATGTGTAATGGATGTAGGTTATTATGGATACCTTATGGTACTAGTTCTATTTATGTTATCTTATGTGATGTTGCTTTTATCTTTCATTGGGTTTTGTATTGAACCTAATCTAATTTAATTAATTAATGTTAATGTAATCTTCGTCAATTAACCCTTGAGAGTTGTAACCTGTGTTGGTTGTTTGTATTAATGTGAGTAAAAGGTTATTGCTTCCGCACTGATGTTTATCTTGTATGTTAACTTTTTAAAAAAATTATTCTGCAAACTTAGATGCATGTTTAGGTTAAGTTCTCCTGGGTTCCTTGGTGGGGCATTACACTGCGAGAATATTCCTTATCTTTAAGCAATTCAGTGAAATGCTTTAGTCAGGTAGTCTCTAAATAACCTGATGAGCTTTATGAGACCTAGCAACCATACTCTCAAAATGATTTAAAAAAAACTATAGTCACCTAGTCTCCAGATTTTAAAACCTTCAGTCAAGTGATCTCTGAATAAAATAGAAAAGTGGTAAAAGTTTCAGCAACCATGAGAAATGCTTTGTCACCAAGTCTCTGGATCTAACCCAAGTTAAAGTAAATATTCAACTATTGAGAGGTGTACTTAGTCGTATGTTGCCAAATGATCAAGAGTTAAATGCTCACTGAGGTTAGAGAAAATGAAAAATAATTTGCATCCGGATGCTAGATTTCATGATATATTCATCTGTGATTGGTTGCTAAGATTAGATAAAGGAAAGATAAAATCTTCAGTGATTATGAATTTGACTATAGTCACTAAGTCTCTAGGTGAAGTATATCAAAGCTATTTTCATTATAGTCGCTAAGTCTCCAATATGGGCTTAGTCACTTGATCTCTTTAGAAAGTTAAAATCAGAAAAAAGTTCCTGAGATCACGCAACTACTGTTGATTATCTCTTTCAAAGCTAAGATATAACGGTTGTCTCTTAATTGCTAGATAAAAGTGATGTCATCTCAAAACTGTCGAGACTGAGTGACTACCATCAGATTTTAATCTTGTGGCTATCATGAAGTCACGGAATAAAAGGAAGGTTTGTGAAAAGTTGAAGTGATTATGAGACTCCTCTTTGGTCGCTAAGTCTCTAGATATGTGAAGTCAAGTAGTCTCTGGAAAAATTTGAAAATTCAATAGGTTGCAACAATAAAGAGACTCACTATGGTTGCTGAGTCTCCCAATGAATGAAAGGGTTATTGAGACTTAGGAAAGATGGTTGTTGCCAAGTCTCAGGATGGAATTGATAAATGTTAAATCTTTCAGCAACTATGATTTTTATTATAGTCACCAGGTCTCGAAGTGAAATAAAATCATTATGCGACTAAGGAATTTCTTTTAGTCACCAGATCTCTAAAATATTGAAAAAAGTGCCAAGTCTTTTTACAACTATGATGTTGTGTAGTCGTTGAGTCGCTAGAAATCAAATTTTGAGTACCTATCACTTTCTCGGCTCTCGGCTAGTGAATTGAGTTCTAAGCATGCCAAGTAATGATTAAGGTGACATGAATTATAGAGCTGGATTCTTTAACGGTCTAAAACATTCAATTCTTCAAGTTATATATAGATAATCACCATTCATTCCAAATTTACCAAGCATTCAGAGAGCCTAAGCTAGATAATTGTGAGAATTACAAAGGAGAGTTTCTTAGAAAAATTTCTCACCTTGCTGCCAGGGTCCTCACAGAATAAGAAGGTTAGTGACAAAAGCTTCATCGATGATTTTGCTTATTGTAGAGATGCTAAGACAAGTGATGTAACTGGAATGTGCCTTTTTAGGTATTTTTATAAGAATTCAAGGGATCTTGAGATATCATAGGTACTCACCCATTTTGCAAGATTGAATGAGGGCAAGACAAAGTAGCTCTCAGATAGGTATAACAACCTATTTAAATATTATAGTGCACTTGTTAGAGACAAGGAGGTGCATATCATCAAAGAGAAGGAATTGGAAAAATATGTGGATAATTTGACTCAGCAAATCCTAAACATGCCTACGATTGCACCCTCGCCACCAGAACAACCCCTTTAGATAGAAAATCAGAGTCAAAGTGGAGAAGAAGCTGCTACATCAGTAGAACAGGGGAAAATAGAGAAAAATGAGGCTTTTTTGCAAGCTTTATTGAATATTTTGCAATATAGAATAAATTTTATAAAAGATAAGGCAGATGTGGTTTACACTGCCTATAATAAATTGTCTGGGTTGCAAGTAGAAGTTAATAATTTTGTTACAATTTTGAGTGTTTACCATACAACCTGGTTAGTTAGGGCATCACTATTTAAGAGATTGGCAGTTGTTCAATCTCTAAGAATAGATATTCCTGAGATTGTCCTACAGGTTGGTGAAGAGATTAATCAAATTGGGTTTGTCTTGCCCTTTTTCAAAGGAAAATAAAATCAAGTTGAGGCAAGGCTAGTTATGTTTGGCCCAGATTTCAACAAGTTTATTCCTCTGATCAAAAGTGAGGATGGTGCAATAAAGAGATTAGATCAATGGAGATCAGATTTTGATCTCCTATTACCTAGAAAAGAGGCCTACATCAATGAAAGTAATGGATTAGATATGGAGAGATTTAATGCCACTTTGGATGAAGTCATAAAAGCTGAGATGGACTTCACCAAATTTATCACAAATGTCAAACTAATTATAGATGCCAGGTGGGAAAGGAAAAAGATGCAATTGTAGACTATTCAGAGCTTTAAATGGCCGACAGAGGAGGAGGTGACTACATGGGATATGCTTACAAGACCCAATAAGACAAGGGCTGATGTAGTTGATTTTTCCTTTATGGATCACTAGTACATTTGACCCTATTTTTCTACCAAAAATTTTGACCAACTTGCAAACTTTCTTTGCTTGGTCGATTATATAAGGAAAAATTTGTTTTTTTTTTTAAATTCATGCCCATGTTGGTCGCAATTTTGACCAACCCGGCCATATCAACTAAAAAAAACATTTCAACTCATTTCATTTTTACATTTGGCATCATTTTGAGTTTATGCGTGAGCAGAATAGTCTTCTAGCTGTGTTGATTGAGCTAGCACCTGGTGAATGAGAGAACAAGATTGAAGGATAGACTAGAGAATTTGACGAGATGGCCAGCTAGCTTCAGTTGGAGACTACGGGTGGATGTGCTATTGGGATAGCTTCAGTTGGAGACCGAGGGATGTGGATATGCTATTGGAGCGGTAAGCATTTTTACACCCATTTGTAGTTTTTCAATGTGAAATTTACTCCATTTCTTTCCATCTCTTCTTCTATCCTGAGATATGCATCATTTTTTTACCTTAAAGAAAAATGACTAGTATTTCATTTGTGTTAGCCGTATTGAACAAGAATTGAGGATCTGATCCAATGAAAAGTTTCTAAATTTTTTTAGCTTTTGTTTGCATTTGATTTGAGTCTATTTAGTTGAGTTTGGAGAGAGAATGAGTTGTAGCAACATTGGAACCCACGGTGTGCCCTAGCCGGCAATTGGTTTTCTAAGTCTCTGTATTCCTAATGAACCAATGAATGTACTAGGTCTCAGTGAGGGAAGATGTAATATTATGCATTTTTTGTTCCATTTCATGTTTTCAAAATGGGTGTGTGTAGTTGGGAGAGATTTGAATTAGAAGGAGACCGAGCATCCGAAATGTGACTGGTCTGATCTACATGCCAAACCCGTAACTCCTATTTGGTTCCAAATTAGAAACTAAAACTTGGACTACTGGTTCGATTTACTCACCGCTAAACAGTTTCATCCATAGCTTGACTGGTCACCAAGCGTTGACACCCTGCTGAGTAAGACAGAACCTCGGGACTGTTACAGCTATGACACTGCAACTAGAAGCATTTGATGAACAATCTGCATTTGAATCATACTTGCCTTAGATATATTGGCTAGTCCACATTGTTTCAAGTGGAAGGGTGTCATTAAAGGTAATGCTGGTCAAATGCCAAACTCAAGCTTTGCTACACTGAGCGGCTGAAGTGAAGAAGCCTTAGCTACCAATGATTAACGTAAAGAGGGAGCACAAAAGCTAAGCATAATTGTATTTGTATTCTCAAGGTGACGGGAGCGGGGGTAAAGAAGAAGGGGAGTCTTAAGAGGCTTAGGCGCTTGTTAGGGTTTCAAGAATACCGATCTGCAAGAAAGGAGGAGCCATTGCACTTTACCACTGGCGCAATCAATTATGAATTACAACTTCAATATCAATATTGTCTCAACCCTTGCCAGCCTAATTGGATTCTTGCTTCACAATGTAAATGAGGCTAATTATCGCTCCGTCTCCCACCAACTGACTCACGTATGTTTCTATTCCATTTCTCTATTCTGAGTGTAATTACATTTATGTTCTCCTTTTATTATGCTGATGATGGATCGCCACTGCGAATAACCAAATATGATTATTTTTCCCCGAAAAACTCTCCTCAATCCATATTGAATTTTTCTTTCCCTTTCCTTGCCCTTAGGCTTTCCTGCCTGCTCGCCCACTTGCTAGCAAGAATTTTAATTTTTTCACCTGCATGTACATGAAGTGTTTACAGTCCATGAGTTTGAAATTGAAGCTAGTGGAAAAGACAATATATACTATTATAATAAACATTTTTTATAACACTCTGGGATCCGGGATAAAAAAAATGTATGTAGAAATTCTTTCTGAAGCGTTAGTTGTAATATTTTATAAGCAATCTAGTGCTTCTATGGATGTCTATTGATATATGATTTTACTAGGGAGGTGTATAAAAACTGCAATTATGCGTTTTCTCATATCTCTATAATTGGCCTGTGAACTTACCTTCTTGACCACCTTGCTTATAGCAGGAAATTGAATCCTTTACATGCATAAAAGGTTTTTCCAGTCCATGAGATAGAAATCAAAGCATCTGCAAAAACTATAAAATTAATTTTAATTAGTGTTTTGGTTCGTATTCATGGTCCATAGTCAAAATATGTACAAATATACATAGTTTTTTTCCCAGAAGTTGTAATATCAATCTCTTACAATCAGTCCATACTTTTAAGAATGCACTTCATCGTATGATTTTGAAGTGTATGGAAGGTGTTGGTCGTGACTTGTATCAACTGCAATTCCCCTAAATTACTAGCAAACTGAGATATGATCCGTTGACTTTGTGTGTCATTTCAAATATTGTGTTTGATATTTAAAAAAAAACATCTGGTTTTGCACAAATGATTATTGTAAATATCTGCAACCAAATGAGTTTTTTCTGCTAATTTAATAGTGGTGCTAGTGGACAAAAAATCCATTTCCTCTCATTCTTAATCTTTGATGTGTTTCATTCATCATTATCTCCATTGCATACAAATTTTCTTTTTTTTGATTAATAAATTATGGTTAAAATTAGAATGGCTCGTCACTTTATTATACCAATTACAGAAATCTGAGACAATAATACTATCATCCAACAAATAAAATTGAAATGTCTAGCAAAAATTTTTGTTATATTTCCACTGAAAGATGGGCAGACATTGATGTTGCTACCTCCAATTAGTAACACATAAAGCTCCACGTTTATATGCACAAGTTAAAGCTAGGGGTCTAAAAATATAATTTGCATGAGTATTTCAAATTTTTTAATGGGCATATAGAATTGTATGATAATTTTTAGCAGTCTATTCCACAAAACTAAAGTTAATCTCGGTTAGGCAATTCCTACATGTATTTCATAAGATTAGTGAGAGCTTTTATTGCTATTTAAAATAATCTAATTGTAGTTTTTAGACTTCATCAAATGATCCAAGACCTCTATATAGAGAGGCAAATTGTAATGTGGGTTATTTTTTACTTTGTAGAACTAAAGTCTATTTTCTTGTGTTTGATGCATAAGCTATTCTTTGTTAGAACTAGTAGTTAACCAATCTTCTACTATTTTTTATTCTTTATGAGCTATGAAGACTTGGTCTTGTTTTCTTATATGTACGCTTCATGACAACAATCTTTCTTTTCCAACCGTGACACTAATATACTCTGTCCTCTGTGACAGTTTACATTCAACTCCTCAATCTATATTCCACTAGACCTTCCATGACCACACATACATCTAAACTCCTCTCAGTTGAGTCTCTGTCCACCACCATAGACCTCTAGATGGTCCACTAAACCTCCCTACAACATAAATGTAAATAAAAATTTCTTATTTTCCTTTATGACAGTCCCTATTCAATTCTCACAACATTCACCACAAACTTCCCTTTTGATTCCCTGGCCTCCACACTCACCAAGGATCATACAGACAATACTCTGCAACATTCCCCGTGCTCCCACACAACCAAGCACTTCTTCATGATGGTGGACAATACCTTGCACTTATTGTTATCTCTGTTTGCTATGAACTGTGACTAAACAATTACTATCTCCTCCTTTCTTGTACCTTCATCTTCACCTTTGGCTTGCCATGCCTTTCCATTATGAACCTTTCTTGCTGCTGCTCTGGGTTTTTGTACTCCATTACATTTGTTGCATACTTTATCTTTCAATCCATTATCTTTCAATAGTAGGGCTACCACTTTGGAAGACTCCTAAAGGATAGTTCAACTCTAGGCATCAACAAAGGACTCTAATCCTTCAAACTCCCAGATCTTTCACTCACTCTGATACCACTTGATGCTAAAAAAGAGCATTAAATGCAAACTCTGAACTTTATAGGTAGTTTGGGATGCAATTTTTATACTAATTATGCTGAATCAAGATGAAATTAGTACGGAATCAACAAAGATGTAGATGTATGTATATAGACAAACCCAGGATGCATGTAGTCATTATATATATATATATATATATATATATATATATATATATATATATATATATATATATATATATATATATATATATATATATATATATATATATATATATATATATATATATATATATATATATGCATTTTGGTCCATATTTGTATATATACATAGGTATATCACTTTTATATACTAATTTCACCTTGGTTGACCATTTTAGTTTAGAAAGAGCATCCCAGATTGTATGAGAGATTGTATTTTGGGATGATATGGGATGATATAGTGACCTTCATGGGGCGACCAGGAACTACAAATCTAATCAACCTCCTAGGGCTCATGTGAGATTGATAGGGTTTAGATTCCTGGTCACCCCATGATTGGCAACAGAATCTTAAAGTATTTTTTCAAGGTCCCCCATACTTCTACTTCAAAAATGTGTATACAACTTTTTGTTTTCAAGTTTACAATAAATTCTTTAAGGACCCAACGATGCCTTGAGTGTTTTATAAACCTTGAGTTCCTTAAGTTGTAAAGGACATTTTTTTAGGGATTTTTTGTGACATGATTCTATTCATTCAATGTGAACATAATTTTCTCTTGGAGTTGTGGTATAAGTCATAGTAATATTCTATTATTTCCTTAGTAGGATATCTTATATGTGCTTCATGTTCTTAATTTGCATCCATTGCATTTAGCTTTTGTTTTTTGTTTGCTCCATAAAAATTGGCCTCTCCATTCAAAGGTTGCATGCATTTTGTTTTAGAGCTTTAATGTATGTAGCGATTAAGATTAACGAGCTTCATACTAACCAAATCATAGCACAAAACCATGATTTATGATAGTTTTCCCATTTCCTTGTAACAAGTCCAGATTATCTCTAGAAAACCATGTTATCTTGTTATGCTTTTTATTATACTATGTGTGCAAATAATCCTTCTTCCTTTCATTTGTAGTGGCTCTTCACATCCTTATATTCAATCTTAGGATTTTCAAAGTACCAATTCACAACATGCGATCTTGTAGAAGGGGCATCTCAAACTCCACAATCTCCCTTTTTTGTTCCGATCATTTTCATTCAATCACATTATGACCAATGCATAAGGACTAAGGAGCATGTGGCAGATTGACTAGTGAATCTAGTCACAGAAGTATAAGTATTCACAAATATGAGTGATTGGTCATGCATAGTATTGAAAGAATTAAATGGATTCTTCAAACAATTGTACAAGAATATTCAGTAGAGAAGAGGCTTCTTCTATTGGGATATTCTTTTTAGATTCTAATTATATAGCAGAGAGTTAGCTCAGACGGGCTTGCTCTTTCTACTAGTTTCATTACTCCTCTACTTCCTTCATTATCTCTATTCCCAATAACAACAGGAAAGGAAGCACTTAGTTCTACTAAAGTGTATTAAGGGCATACTTACACTAGTACATTAAGGCCTATTACACAAACTTATCTTATCTTGTCATATGTATTCTTGGCATATTCTTTTTAAGGCCCATTATCTTCTTGGAATATTGGCATATTGGAGTCCATTTATTTATGGTATTGGACAATGTTTGGAGTTAGTGGTCATTCATCTCACAACAACTAAAACATTATAGGCATTATGGTCACAAATTTCAGCAGATACAACTAAATATTGTATTTGTTGAAATCTGTGAGCATGATGGATACATTTTTGTTTCTCAGTTGTTTGTTTGTCTATTAGATGAATGCATTTGGGGATTTGATATGTGAAGGGTCCATATAACCAAATAAAATTAATAATTCTTTAATTGAATGCACACTAGTACATTTGACATCATTTTTCTACGAAAATTATCGACCATTTATTAAAAAGGTTTAGGTTGGTTGCATTATAGAAGGAAAAAATTGTTTTTTTAAAAATCCATGCCCGTGTTGAAAGGTTAAACAGTGAAATGAATGAACTGATTGTAACAGTGGCGTAAAATGGTTGTAATTTGTATTAGAAAGTACTTGGAAGTCTTCCTCATTGCACTATGAATCTATTCCCTATTAAAAAGCTCCCATTTCATGTCACATTTGTAAAGTTGTAAATCTTTTTTGTCATTTCCTTAACCTATTGTATTCTCCTATGGTAAATTATCATAAAAATTATCAATGGTATATTAAAAATTATCAATTGCAAACATATTAGCATGTTGTATGAATGGTTTTTTGATCATCAATTTTATGCAGGAACGTGAGGAGATAGAACTGTGAGAGAGCCCTAATAAACAAGGGTTTGGGGTCCCAAATTGGGGATTTTGATGTTGCAGAGCATTGGGAGTTAATTGCTTTTGCATTGGGTTGATTTAAGACATAAGAAGCCACTATCCAAGAGTTGGAAGTGCCAAGTAGATTCTTTCACATAATTCCTTTGAAAATTTGGTCAATTTTGTGTATTGAAACAGGGCAACTATTAAGAACAGGGGTAATGGTCCAAAGTAACTGTATGAAATCTTTTGATATGTTGTAGAACTTAGTAAAGGGTATCTAGAAAGGTCATTTTCTTATCAAGAGTCTTGAGGAAAAGTCAAGTTATTCTTATTCTAAGTCTACAGCAATAGTTCAAAGGTTCTTTGGGATAGTTTGTGAGAACCTTGATAATATGGAGTATGGGAATTGAGTTGGAGCCTTAAAACCTTTTGAATCTAAGTCATTGGAAGCCTAGGAAACCAAATTTATCCTTTAGGGGTCTTGGAGATAGTCTTGACAAGTTTGATCCTTGAAACAATTGAGGTTTAGGTAGGCTAGAGTGCCTAAACCTCTGAAATTTATTAAGTCTACTTGTGTATTTGATACCACCACCCTAGTTTAGCTTTGAAAATCAAACTTGGTGCCCTTCATTGCTTAGTCTAAAGGACTTACTAAAACAGTAACACTTGCTCCTTTCTTGGATAAGTTTTACTAAAACATTCTAAAATTTCTATATGGAATCTGGATTCATCCTGCTGTATGAGTGACGCATTTGAAGCAAAATCATATCATAGATTTTCTTGTCTTAATAATTTTTCATGCTTGGAACAATGAAAAATCTTCCACCTGAGTTTAAGTGACATGATTTATTTACTCCATTGACAGTAGTCTATGTTTTCTTCATATATTGAAATTGAAATAGATGTCACTGTTTTCTTTTACATTTGGTGCTCATTTTCTATATTCTAAACATCTACTTTGTTGAAGGATTCGTCTACCAATTTTTTTTCCCTACTGGCTTATTAGAACAATAAACTAACCACCCCAACCATCTAATTATATCCTTGAAGATATAATTTCTTAGATGATGTCCACTTGGTGCCTCTACACCAAGATGAAAGCATGCAAAAACTCTATAGGCTCATCAACATTATTATGAAAGGATATTGTATATGCCAGCTTTCAAAATTACTAGCACTTGGTATTGACATAATTTTGAATAGGGGTCCTTATATTACACAAAATTTTGATTAAAAGTTAAAATATACCATTAAAATCTAAATGATAAAGATATTTCATATGATGTTTTCGATATTAAAATGGTTGAGAAAATGGTTGTTCAGTAACAATTTTTATCTGCAGGTTGCAAAAAAATCATCCTTCTTCCACCAACGAGTCATTCCATTCAAAAAAGACCATGTCTGACGATATCAACGCACAAAAAAATAGGGAGACAATTGCTAGACTGTGGTCTAACTTAAAAAGAAAGGGTGATGGAAAATGCTATTGTCCTTGCAAACTTTGTAAGGGCTTAAAGACTCGAAGATATCTAATCAAAATAGCCGAGGAACATTGTACGCAACATGGTCACATTGAAGGGGGAAATGAATTTCATCCATTGGTATGTATTTTAATATTTTATAAAATACATAAGACATGATTTGATGATGACAACATGGTCATGGTTAATATAATGTCATCATTTTCATATAGGTCAACGTCCTTGAGTTTCATGTTATGGACCATGACAATCTGGAGAATGTGGATTTCCAAATGAGGGAACATGGAGGTGTGAATGTAGAAGTAGAAGGTAATGATATCATGGAAGAAGATCACGATGATGAAGAAGATCAAGATGATCACGATGATCAAGATGATGATGATGATGATGATGATGATGATGATGATGATGATGATTATGTTGATGCAGAGCTTGATGTACCTATACTTGAGAAGGCACACGAGCCCCTATATGAAGGCTCTGAAACAACTCTTCTTGCCGTTGTATTGTTGTTGGTGAACTTGAAGGTTATGAATGGTTTATCCAACGTAGCAATGACACGTATGTTAAGGTATGTCATCTTTTTTCATTATTTTAGTCATAATTCCCTTACAATTAACATTGGGTGAATCGTGTAGCAATTAATATTCTTTAAATTAATAAATTATATTTTTGGTCGTAGGTTGATAGGTGAGTGTTTGTTACCACCATCAAACATTCTACCTCGCTCGTACCAAGAATTATCTGCCATTATGAAAGATATTGGAATGGAGTATCAAACAATACATGCATGTCCAAATGATCATATTATATATCATAAACACCATGAATTTGCAACAGAATGACCTATTTGTCATATTAGTAGATATCAATCAGATTGAATAACAAAAAAGATGCCTCGCAAGGTTCTTCGACATATTCCCATTATTCCATGTCTGCAATGATTATTCAAGTGCAATAGCTTAGCACAATTTATGGATTACCATGCATGCAATAGAAGTCAAGATGACATTATGAAAATTCCTACATATGGTTTAGCATTTAAGGAAATAGAGGAAAAATGGCCACACTTTAAAGAAGAACCTCGTAATCTCAAGTTTTCATTGGCAGTGGACGGTTTCAATCCATTTGGAGAGATGAGATCTACTTACTCGGTGTGGCCTATTTTTGTTATCAACAATAACATTCCTCCTTGGTTGTCCATAAAGAGGGAGCACATAATGTTGGCACTAATTGTTCCAGGTATTTTTTGATTTAATTGTCGTCTAAATTAATTTATTATTAATAATCCATCAAAATGGTCATAATAATTATGTAATGTTTTTGTTCATTCAACTAGGTAAGTACTAAGTTAAAGATATCAATGTATATATTGAGCCCCTTATCGACGAGTTGATGGTGTTATGGAATGGGGTCACTATGTATGACATCTCTAGACCAATAGGACAAAGACAATTTCAATTCCATGCAATGCTAGTATGGACAATACATGATGCCCCTGGGCTAACACATTTTTGTGGTATGTTCTCTTCTTAACGCCTCTTTTTTGGTATGTTATAGTGCTAACACAAAGTTAACACATTTAATCCAATTATACATGATCTTGTAGGTCTTCAGACAAAGGGAAAAATTGCATGTCCAGTTTGTGGTCCAAAGATGAAATCTCATCATTCAAAACGTTTAAGAAAGCAGGTGTTCGATGAGAATAGACACTTTCTCCACAGAAATCATAAGTACTGAATTATTGAAAAACATCTTTTCAATGGGAAAGAAGAGACTACATCAAAGCCACAGAGAATGACACCTCACCTATGGAAGTTGGCATACAATAAAATAAATCATTGAGGTAATGTTATTCCATCTGATGGTTTTTGTTTCAAATTATTATTTTGATATTGTGTTTTGTTTACTGATGATGTAATTGATGCTTGTGAAGGTCATCAAGGCATCAATGACCAACTTCCAAAAGGACTAAAAAGTTATCCTACACAATTTACTAGGTTGTCGTACTACGAGCAACTCCCAATCGTGCATTTATTTGATCTTATGCATATTGGAAAGAATGTAACAAAGACATTATGAAAAATATTGGATGGAAGGCGTGACAAAGACCAAATTATCAAAATTTTTAGTGACATTGAAGAATCTAACCATGCAATGAAAAATTTCATTCAATCAAATAACAATGGAAACCAGATTGATACAAGTGCCCTTCCATGGTTATTGTCGGAGCAGAAAAGCAATGCTATAAAAGAAATTATAAAAAAAATATGATTTCCCATAGGATTTGCTGCGAACATAAACAATTTCATATCAAAGAAAAGTGAATCTGGGCCAGGGATGAAAACACATGATTGGCATATATTTATTAAGGTAATTAACATTATTTTGTATTTACTATATATTTGTATACTGCATGTGGTTTTCATTACATTCTTTTATAAAATATTGACAAGATCATTTTACAAATATTGCAGTATGTTCTACCTCTATCTCTCCCACACCACTTCACCAACGGTGTCAAACAAGTTATATATGATCTTGGAAAATACATGAGGTGGTTGTCATCTAAAGAAATCAATAAAGAAGATATAAAATATTGGAAGAGAAAAATTCCTCTTCTTATGTGTGAAATGCAAAAGTGTCTACCTTCAACTTTTTTCAATGCACAAGAACACTACCTCATACATCAAGTTGAGGAGATTGAATTGTGTGGACCTATACCAACTAGGTCAATGTGGATGGTTGAGAGGCACTTGAAATTTTTGAAAGGCTTGGTTCGATAGAGAGCACATCTTGAGGGTTCTATGGTGGAGGGATATATGGTATACCAGACCATGGTGTACATTAGTGAATATCTTCCTAAGTTTGTAGCAAAGATTCATGTAGATCATATTTGGGATCCCAACTCCATTAACAAATTTGAAGGGGAGTACTTGATGGGCAAAGGTAGATTGAGGAAAGTGAGAGGTAAGTCTAAGATGTTATTGTAGTTAATTAATTCTTATAAATCTTCAATATAAGTTATTTATAATTGGTGTATTTTTTTTGATATAGTTGGTCGAGTGGGATGCAATACATTTGTATATTGCGAACAATCTTGATTGGATGACAGTATGGATTGAATGATGTCAACAAAATGGTTGCTCATTAACATGGGAAGGTGTTGCTTCATTGGTTAGAGAAGCTCATCGTAATGGAGATTCCAATGTTACTCCAATGGTAATTGATCTAGCACGTGGTTTAAGAGGTGGAGAGGTACATACAAATTTATTAATGATCATGACTCATATGTTTTGTATCAACTCACAATGCAAATAATTTACACGCTTGAAAAATTGTAGGTCAAGCACCACAAAGCTATGTACTATCATGGCCACAAATTTCGCATAAAAAAGTTGGATGACACAAAGAAAACTTGTGATTCTGGGATAAGTGCAATTTTCGAGGTCACCAATATATCATCTAAAAATGACATACATCCTCAAAAATCTCAAAATCAATACTATGGCATCTTGGATGATATAATTGAGTGCAACTTTAACTCCTTCAAAGTAGTTTTATTAGTTGTCAAATGGTACAGGCTACGACTGAATCAAAATGATCCAGATAGAACTGTTATTCAAGATGATAATGGATTTACAATGATTAATACAAGGTCATTTGAGCCAGTTGGAGATGATCCCTATGTTCTTCCAAGTCAGTGTGAGCAAGTGTTTTACTCAGAGGTTCCACATAAACAGGGTTGGTCATTTGTTGTTAGACATGATCCAAGAGGAAGGCCGATAAAGTATAATGTTATGGAAGAAGAAGATACTGAAGATGATGAAGAAGCAAATGATGAAGATCAAGATGATGATGATGATGATGATGATGATGATGATGATGATGATGATGATGACGATGATGGTGATGATGATGATGTTGATGACGATGGTGATGGTGATCATGGCGATGATGATGATGGTGATGCTGTTGATGGAGATGATGATGATGATGATGATGAACATCATGATGATGATGATGATGATGATGATGATGATGATGATGATGATGATGATGATGATGATGATGATGATGATGATGATGATGATCAATGACATAATTGAAATGATTACATATTTATTGTGTTCAAATTGTAAGGATTACATATTTATTGTGTTCAATTCTAATGATTACATATTTATGTATTGCTTTCAATTGTAATGAGTACATATTTATTGTGTTCAGTTCTAATGATTACAACATATGTGATTTATAATTACCAATTTTTTGTTTACGATGCTCAATTAATTGTTGTTGATACATGTGTATTTGTGTTTGATTATCACCCTTTTTGCAAATAGGTAGTTGACTACAGACATCATCACCCCTTCTATTGACGATCTTGCATTCCATATATAAGGTAAATTTGTTCATGTTTACGATGTTGCATATTGTTCATGTTATCTTCTAAGTTATTTGTAGCATACGTATCATGTAATTTTTAGCTAACTTAAGATAAATGATTAACATATGCAGGAAATTTAACCCCTTTGGCATGGATTGTGCACAATGACATGGATCAGTAGGTATAAGTCAATAAATAGACATAATTTTCTTATATTCTTCTTGTTTATCACTGAGCATGTATGTTATAAATAGACATTATATAATCATATAATGTATATATAGACAAAGAAGAACCATATAGAAATATAATATATAATCACTTTCAACCTAGTACATTTTATATCTCTCACATATAGACAAAGAAGAACTATATGTATGGGTCATGACCTGATTATTCTATATATATTGATGTGACAATATCTCATTTGATGGATTGTAGCACCCACCAAATAGGTACTTGTCAGATCTATCTACATCGAATGAGGGAAATGAGGGAATGCTAGATGAAAGTTCTACATGTAGTACGGCTAAAATAGGGAGATCAACTAGAGGTGAAAAGATTAGAAAAAAATTTGATAAACACATGCAATATTTCCTTGCTAATGGGGGGTCATGTTCTTATGATGATGAGACCAAAGGTGACATCAAGGTGCCCTTTCGGTACACACACATTGAGAAAGAATGGGTACCCAATGAGCTACCTCCAATTAATACTGATTTTTGTGTTAATGAGAGGATATATCACATTGCTCCATCCTCATTACATGGTTCGGTCCTATTTTCCATGGATGGGATAAAGGTATATTACAACAGAGTTGTTGAATTGTTCAAGTATGTCAGTCTGTGTTACAATTACAATGATTGGATGCGGATTGTTCAATATAAAAAAAGTATGCGTAGGTATGCACTATCAGCTAATTATATACAAAGGAAAGAAAATGATCAAAGTAAAAGATTTGCAATGTACATTGATGGGAGACCAAAAGCAACAGGTAATATTGCAGGTTTTATAAATAGTACGCGACCTTCATCAACTAATAAGAAACCCAATTGCATATTTGAGGCGTGCGAGGGGAATCAAGTTTTTGTATGTGCAATAAAATCAATAAGTGCAGGGGAAGAACTGCTAATAGATTATCATTTAAATTGCATAGATACAAACAAAGTTACTATCATTAGGGTGGTAAGTACTATATACCATTTTATTAATAAGTTCTTTTTTGCTAAGTCTATTGCTTTTAGTTCGCTAAAGTTTTTATATTTAATCTTTGTCACAGGATGATATGGATCCCGCACATGATAGAGGCCACGAGGATGCTCCTCCCACCCATTCTTCAACGAGGGTAAACTTTATTAAAATTGTACAAATTAGATAGTTGAAAAATTTTATATTATTACGTTATTTTATTTATGGTTTTGGAGTTTTTATGATAGTTTTACTGATATTCCTGTCACAATTTGATGTTCAGGATAAGGGAAAAGCACCCTCAATAGTATAGGCAATAGCTACCCCTGAGGATGATGATCATTTCGCAAATTCGCCTAATGTAACAATCATGTTGAAGAAAAAAATGAAACAAATCAATAAAGAAATAATTAATATTTTGTATGAAACAAATCCAACTGAGGAGATACTGATGAGGCTAACTGAATTGAAAGCACTTGCACGTCGGTATCAAGTAAGCAGTAATGAATCTTTAGTTATAACAAAATATCAATAAAGGTTAATATTTTATACTCTTTAATGTTGTGAAGTAAAATATATGTAATATGTGTTCTTGTTGCAGGATTTTATGGAAGCTCTAGTACTTGGTCAAGGACAATGTGTGGGTGAGGCTGGTACTAGCAGACCTATGGCCACCTCAGGTAAAATAATCCTTTAGTTGAAAAGTTAGAAGGAATTTTTTCTTTGGAACATTCAAAAACTTCTCAAGTTAACTCTTACTTTTATTATTTCAAAATGTCTTTGCTAACAATGTATTGTTTAGGTCATCAATTGCAGGAGACTCCTCCTAGCCAGGTTGTCCATAGAAGATTGTCAAGTGCAATGTCGGCCACAAGGGCCATGCAAACATCAACACCTTCAAGGCATATGGCAGCTGGTAAATCATTGTTTTACTATATTTGGTTTTGTGCTAATTATGATTTCATAATTTGTACTTTAATCTTGGGTGCATCACATAGTGGATTATTTTTTTGGAGCAGGAGATACACTGGTGGCACCATTTGGTACACCAGATACTGATCAATCTACATGTATTGGTGATAATTCACCACCATTTCTTGGATCTACCCGTGTTACTAGCATGGGAGCTATGCATGCGTCATTATTGATTGACAATAATGAATCAATGCCTATAAAATGTCTTCAGATTCCAGGTACTTTAAATAATTTTATTTTATATTGTAATATGCATTTACCTATTCATAACAAGTTTTGGATTGATTATCCCATGACATTTTTTGTAGGAAATGATATATTTTATAAGAAGCTTTATGACCTCACATTGCATATATTCGGGCCCACCATACGTACAAGGTGGAACATCATAAGTGAACTAAGTTTATCCCACTATTTTTTTTCATATCATTAATTGGTACAGTATTTTTCCTTTCATTCCGGTCTTTTCTTTTAGTGGCTATATCTAACAATTTTGTGTTTTTCCTTAAAAGGTGGAATTTACAAGAAAAAAGTTTAAAAGATCAGCTCGTCAAAGATTTAGAGCATGAGTTTGGTAATAATATTTTTGATGAGAAGAAAATTTTAGAAAGAGCTTGCAAACATCTTAAGACTGTGAGGGATGCATATAGAAAGAGTCTCGTCCAGAACCCAAAGTACGAGCGTCCTCCCTTTATTTCAGAGAGGGATTGGAATGAATTTATTTTAGATGCAAAGCAGAAAGCGGATGTTCAAAGAGGAGTTTCACCAACAAATGTGAGAAGGTATGCAATAGTATTAACTACTAGTGATAAGGTGTTTTGCATGGAATTTTGAGATGATAATTAAATTTTGAATGCAATCATCATTTTTCAAAATAATATCTTGGTATGATGTTTTAGACATTTTCACCATTGAATGCAATGTGTTCAACATTTCAAAGTTTCATTTGTTATTCCATATACATATTTTTATAAACATTTTTTCAAACTTTTCATAGGTTGTAGGACACTTCAAAGGCAACAAAGGCTAGGTTGCAAAATATTGGGCAACACAGACTTGGCACTAGAGGATATTCAAAAATTAAAGCTCGCATTGTAAGTAGCAATAAATGAATTGCAGAGAAAAATTATTTATAAAATGCAAATAATTTTGTTTTATCAAAAAATGCAGGGCTCTGATTTTAATTTAGAGGCCACGGAAGAACACAAAAAAATTGCCTTCAAGGAAAGCTATCAAGCCATGGCTGAATGCCTACGGCAAGCTTCCACTGGCCCAACCGAAGAGTCTCCTACATCATGTGTACAGGTAAATATGCCAAAAAATATATTAGAAATTGAATACTTGAGCAACAATCAATTTGATAATAATGTCCATTACATTGCAATGCAGCCTCTTAATCATGACACAGATCATACGCCGCATCATGAAGCCCCTGATGTGCATCGTACTATCCAAGGAGGTGAAAATTTGCTATTTAAAACTAATTATGTAATTATTAATATAATTTAACATCTTAAATTGAACTTGGTGTAACATTTTTGTGTATATTTTAGAGGATACAAAATCAGGTCATGTTGAATGAGTGCCGAAGGATGTTCAGACTGATCACCATGTAGATCATGTGGCACATTTAGGTAAAGAAAATCTATGTTTTGTTCTTTTAAATTAATTTTTTGATTTATAGTTCTTTTACTTACATAAATACTTGTAATTCAATAATATAAAATAGTGTGAATTTAACTCATGAAGTAGTTATTGCAGCATACCCCCCTTTAGCGCAGCGGCCTCGTGTTCTTGAACAGATGAGGAGGAGACACACATTGGGATTAGAATCAATAGAGGAGGGGAATGATGAGGACATTGATCTTCCTCTTAGAAATTACATGATTAAAAAATACAACAAGAAACCCAAAAAGAAATGATTGTAATTAACATTTATTGCTAATGAAAGAACATTGTCTTAATGGATGTAATTTTGTACTAGTAATGTTGATGAATGATGTGTGTTAATATGTGTTAATGAATTATTCGTGAATGTTGTGTGTTAATGAATTATTCATGAATGTTGTGTTTTAATGAATTATTCATGAATGTTGTGTGTTAATGAATTTTATGTGTTAATGAATGTTATCATGTGATTATAATGATTGAATGTTATATTTCAAAAATGGATGAATGAATGAATGAATGTTATTAAATGTTAATGGGGAATTTAGAGTGATGTTAGGGGGGGGGGGAGGGGCCAAATGAGCTTCCACCTTCACATGGTTGGCCTTGTTTAGTAGAGAATATTAAACTATTCTTGAAACCAAGTGAAGCTCAAACTTTAAAGATGAGCTTAGATTTTTTGATGCAGAGCCTTCTAATATCCCCTTAAGGAACTCTGTTCAACTCGAGGATTCAACAACGTCTTGGAATCCACTCAAGGAACTAGAGTTCAACTCGAGGATCAATAAGAAGTCCCTGACTTTAGGATATCAACCAAACACTCCTCTACAATAGGTTCACTTCCTTGATTCATTTTAGACAACTTATCAATTCACTTTGTCCATGTTCCAATTTCCCTCTCCTTGGGAACACTCCTAATTCACCTTTCATGCAATCACCTCTTGATTTCTATCTTCAAGGATTCCCCTGATCCTTCTAAGGCTTCATTAATCCTCAAATAGCCTAACTAAGGAGTTCCAACCCCTACCAAGCATTAACTCTATCCCAATCTTCAAAACTGCCTTTTCTAGGACTGTCCAATTAGCCCTGTCCTGCCAGTAAATTGCACTTTTCTCTAAAATTCCTCAAACACCATGGTGACTTCTTCACCTTTCCAAATACCCTTTATGGATTTCTTCAAACCCTACTAATACCAATCCTTCAACTTGTGACTGTTGCACACTTCTATGACTGTCCCTATCAGCAATTAGGCCTAATTAGCCCTCCTCTTCCAAAGCAACTCCTATTTA
The DNA here is from genome assembly GCA_027943335.1 of Chamaecyparis obtusa. NCBI lineage: Eukaryota > Viridiplantae > Streptophyta > Pinopsida > Cupressales > Cupressaceae > Chamaecyparis > Chamaecyparis obtusa. The sequence continues at coordinate 1,452,456 of BSBK01000884.1, forward strand.
CACTTACTCTCAACCTTCCAACCTTTATATAGTCTCAAGGCATCT